>OY821757.1:49028213-49418213 GCA_963682095.1 Potentilla sterilis | reverse complement strand
CGGTGGTTTTGCCCGAGCACCGTCGGAGCAGTCACAGTGAAAGTCCGGCAAAGAGAGCGAGGGTATTTGATGCGGGGGCGTCAAGCTCAGCCGGGCCGATGGAGCGAGCCATAGTCCCGACTGTGGAGGCGGGTGGTCGAAGGACTCAGGAACCGGAAGCCGTTCGTAGCTCTGGTGGTGGTTTTAGTAGGCTTGTGGCTGGTATAATCGAAACCTTGGGGCTCGACCGGGAGGGATCCTGGACCTTAAATCCGGGCGAGAGTGTGGCGGAGCCCGTGGGACTAGCTCTACGGGTAAATGTTTTTCTGTGAGTCCTCTTCCGTGATGTGACATGAGCTGATGCTCCTTTTGCTTTCTTTTGGCAGCTGGCTCAGAGGTTTTATGTCGCCGGCCCCAGAATGGAGGCTGCCGCCGTCCTGGAGAAGCGGGTGGAGGAGCTGGGTGTTAAGGTGGGTGTGGCGGAAGCCAAGCTTGCGAAGGAAAGGGAGGAAGGCGGTCGGCTGAGCGCGGAACTCGTGCGGGAGAGAGAGGAAGCCAATCGACAGCTTGCCGCTCGTGATGGGAGGATTGTCGAGTTGGAGGCAAAAGTTTTGGAGCTGCAGGCCCAAATGACGGCGGTCGTTCGGGGACGGGAGAGGCTGGTGGAATCCGAACTTGCTGGAGTGGCCGATAAGGCCGTTGACGAGTTTCGGGAGTCGCCAGATTTTGAGGAGATGCTGGAGAAGGCCCGTACGGAGAATATAAGTGATGCGTATCTGGAGTGGCGGGAGAAAGGATGGCTCGACGCCGAGCGGATGGAGGCAGACATGGCCCTGGCCGTGATAAGGGAGCAGGAGCGGGAGCTAAAAGGTGGAGGGCCGGGGGTTGTGGGTTCCGGGAGCGCTAGCTAGGTGTTTGCTCTGTGCATATATCCTGTAATTGGTGTAGTTTCTTTAATGCCATAACTGCACATTGCAATGCTTGCCGATTACACTTTCGTTCCTTTATGATTGCTACTATCTAGGGTAAAAGCGTAGGTGTTCGATATTCCACGGCCTGGTGGAATAGATGCCCGTAGCGTCTATGATGTGGAATGTTACCGGGCCTACGGCCGCGGTGATCTGGTAGGGTCCTTCCCATGTCGGCTGCAAGGCCAACGGCTTTTTCTGGACCTTCCTCATGACCCAGTCGCCGACTTGTAGCTTTCTTTCCCGGACCCTTCTATCGTAGTACCGGGCGACCCGCTGCTTGTAGGTTTGGTTTCGCATGTGCGCTCGGTCGCGCCGCTCCTCGATGAGGTCCAGGTTGAGTAGTAAGCCGTCGGCGTTTGTGTCGGCGTCGTAATTTTAGACCCTGCCGCTGGGTATCTCAGTCTCCACAGAGAGCACTGCTTCACTCCCGAATGCCAAGCAGAACGGGGTCTCTCCTGTTGCCTCTGCTGCCGTTGTCCGGATGGCCCATAATACCGCGGGGAGTTCCTCGGCCCAGCATCCCTTCTTGGCATCCAGTTTCTTCTTAAGAAGAGTTTTGATAATCTTATTGACCGCTTCTGCCTGGCCGTTGGTCTGCGGGTGTGCTACCGAGGCAAACAGCATCCGGGTCCCTAGGGAGGCTGTGTACTGGATGAGATCCGCGTTGTTGAATTGCGTCCCATTATCCGTGATAATAGTCTGCGGCACCCCGAACCTACAGTAGATGTTTTTCCACAGGAATTTCTTAACCCGTTCCTCAGTGATCTTTATCAAAGGTTCTGCCTCGACCCATTTAGTTTGGTAATCTACTGCCACGATGGCGTACTTGTATTGTCCTACTGCCACGGGGAAAGGGCCAATGATGTCCAATCCCCACTGTGCGAAAGGCCAAGGTGCCAACAGGATTGATAATGCGATTGCCGGGGCACGAGGTACCGAGGCGTACATGTGGCATTTGTGGCAGCCGCCTGATATTTTCCTTGATACTGCCGCCATATCGGGCCAGAAATAGCCAGCTCGGAGCGACTTGTGGGATAATGACCTTGCGCCGGAGTGATTACCGCATACCCCTTCGTGGATCTCTCGCATGATTGCTTCTCCTGCCTCCTTAGTCACACACCTCAGCTGGGGGAAGCTGTGGCCCCTTCGGTATAATTGGCCGTTAATGAGACCATACCGGGCACACCGGAGGTGCAGCCTCCTGGCTTCCACCGCATCCTGGGGGCTGGTTTTGTCGGTCAGATACTTGACTATTGGGTCCATCCAGCTCGGTGGTACTTGCTCTACCGCAAATATTTCGGAGATGGTCTTGCTTATACTTGGCTTTTGGAGGGTCTCGATTTTAGCTCTCCGGTACTCTGGAGGGTAGTTTCCGGTTGCTAGCCTTGCAAGGGCGTCTGCATGCCTATTTGCCTCCCGGGGAATATGTTGGATCGTGGCGCCGCGGAAGAACCCGATCAGTGTTTTGGCCAAAGCCTGGTAGGAGGCTAGCTGAGGATCTTTAACCTCGAACACCCCGTTCATCTGGTTGACTACCAAGCTGGAGTCGCTGTATATGTCCATGGATGAGATTCCCAGCTCCTTGGCCAGTTGCAGACCGGCTATGAGGGCCTCGTACTCGGCAGCGTTATTGGAGGTGGTAAAAAGGAACCGTAGTGCATACTCGTACGATTGGCCATCGGGTGAGGTCATCATGACCCCGGCCCCACTCCGTTTGGCGGTTACGGAGCCATCCACGTAAAGTTTCCAGCCGGTGGGAAGGTCTGGTTCGACCTTGGCGGTTTGTTCTGCCCCTGCGTCCTCGAGCGGGGCGGGATGGTCTTCTATCGCCATTGGGGTGAGCTCACATATGAAGTCCGCAGCAGCCTGTCCCTTGATGGCTGTTCGTGGGGCATAGGTGATGTCGAACTCCCCTAATTCGACTGCCCATCGTACGAGCCTCCCGCTGGTGTCTAGTTTTTGCAGGATCTGCCGCAGGGGGTGGTTGGTATATAAGGTGATGGAATGAGCCTGGAAGTAGTGCCGGAGCTTCCTGGCACTAACAATCAAGGCTAGAGCCAATCTCTCTATATCGGTGTACCGGCCCTCGGCTCCTGTAAGTCCCTTTCCCGCGTAGTATACCGGAAGTTCGAGCGTGCCCTCCTTTCTGACGAGAGCGGCGGAGACGGCGGCTGCGGATGCGGCTATGTAAAGGTACAACATTTCTCCCGGCAGTGGTTTGGATAGAAGAGGAACTACAGCCAGGTATGCTTTGATGGACTGGAACGCTGCCTCGTGCTCCGCAGCCCAGAGTATCTTCCTGGTTTGCTGTGCCTTGAGCAGTTTAAAGAACGGGACGCACTTATCGGTTAAACGGGAGATGAATCTGGCCAGGGCGGCCAACCGGCCAGTCAAGATCTGGACCTGGTTTCTCTCTCCTGGTGTTTCCATATCAAGGATTGTCTGGACCTTCAGCGGGTTGGCTTCTATCCCTCGCTGGCTGATGATGTGCCCTAGAAAAAGACCCTCTGAAATCCCGAAAAGACACTTCTTCGGGTTCAAGCGCATTCCGAATTTGAGCATTTTACCGATGACCACGGCCAAATCCCGGACGTGGGCCCCCGCAGTTAAGCTTTTGACCAACATGTCATCAACGTAAACTTCCACGGTTTTGCCCATCTCTTGTTCCAGCATTTGGTTCACCATCCGCTGGTAAGTGGCGCCGGCGTTCTTTAGACCGTACGGCATCCTCTTATAGCAGTAGGTGCCTCGGTCGGTTGTGAATGACGTGTGTTCTTCATCATCCGGGTGCATCCTTATCTGGTTGTACCCGGCGTAGGCGTCCATGAAGCTGAGCAGCTTGAAGCCGGATGTGGAGTCAATGAGCTGATCAATCCGAGGGAGCGGGAAGCTGTCCTTTGGGCACGCCCGGTTTAGATTAGTGAAGTCCACGCACATACGCCACTGACCGGCTGCCTTCTTCGGTACCATGACCACGTTGGCGAGCCAGCGCGGGTACTGGACTTCCCGGATGAAACCTATGCCCATGAATTTCTGCACTTCTTCTCTAATCGCCTCATATTTTGCCGGGCTGAAAGACCTCCTCTTTTGCCTCGTCGGGGGGACGCTGGGTAATGAGTTTAGCCGGTGAACGGCTATCTCTGGGGATATGCCCGGCATGTCTTCGTAGGACCATGCGAAGACCGAACTGTGGTCCCGGAGAAAGGCGATGAGTTCTTCCCTGACGACCGGGTCGAGTTGTGTCCCTATCACTATACTTCGGTCCGGGTGGTCTTTGGAAATACAGATGGCTTCGGTTTCCTCCACGGCCGAAGGTCGCTCTGGTTTCTCGGTGAATGTGAATCGCCTAACTCTACCTGGAGCGATGTCATCACGGGGGTCAAGACTCAGATCCGGCGCTGGTACTTGCTGAGCGGTTGTAAAGACCTCGGCCCGCTTCCTCCCGTGGGTCAGGGCTTCTGCGTAGTACTTGCGGGTGATTCTCTGGTCCCCACGTATAGTTATAACTCCGGCTGGTGAAGGCATCTTCAACATCAGCATATGGCCGGCAATGAACGTTTTGAGCCTCCATAACCCTGGCCGACCGATTATACCATTGTACGACGACAGGCAGTCGACGATGATGAATTCCAAATGCTCTGTTTTCGTTCTGTCTCCCTTGCCGAAAATGATTGGTAGGTAATCGGATCCTAGAGGCTGGACTACCTCACCGGAGAAGCTTATCAGCGGCTCGTTATCCTGGGATAACTTGTTCCTCCCTCTTTGCAGCCCTCGGTACGCGTCTCGGAACATTACGTTGACAGAGGCTCCAGTATCGATCAGCATACGACTGGTTATCCAGTGGTCTATTTGGACCGTGATAAGGAAGGGGTCGGTGTGCGGTTGGATCACATCCTCCGGCTCTTCATCCTCGTAGAAAGTGACCGAGTTCCATCCGGTTTTAGCGGCTTGGACGCTTCGTTCTCTGAAGGCGTAAACCTCCCTTCCCCGGATTGATCTCAGGCACCGCTTCTTTGAGCTCCGGGTGAGCTGACCGATATGGTCCCCACCGTGGATCATGTTAATGCTCCCGTGTACCTCGATCCACCCGGGGGTTCGTGTGCATATAGTCCCTATCGGCCGAGCTCGCGGTCGGTCCGCGCTGGGGCTACCGGGGCGGGCTTGGTCTTTTACGACCGCCTTCTGCGGTTTCCGATCTGGGATCCGAAGGTCCGGTTCTTGGGGTTTTCTTGCTGGCGAAGGAACCGGGGCCCGTGGTGTCCGCTCTACTGACACAGCTACCTGGATCCGAGCTGGGTGCACAAAAGGTGGTCCTCTCCCTGGTCGGGGATCATTGTCACTGCTTCGCCGGGGTTGCCACTCCTCCCGCGCCTCTATCCCCCTGGCGGCTACAGGTACCCGGCTGTTATGTAGCCGCCCGGTTTTGCTTCCGTGAGGAGATGGTGGTATGTCCTCTGAGATCCGCTTGGGCGCCTTGTTCCCATATGTCTCTTGTTCCGCCTGAGCATGCCTAACGGCCACGGTCATCAGCTCGTCGTACGCCAGCGGCCCCTGCGGTTGTAAGTTGTACGAAAGTTCCCCAGCTCTTAATCCTTGCTTGAAGGCCATTCCCGCGATCCTCTTATCCAAGTTTCTAACCCCGGACGTGGTGACCTGCCACCGGTTAACGAAGGCGCGTAATGGCTGGGCTGCCATGGCTTTAAGGACGAACCGGCCGACAAACCTATCGGCCAACTGTGCGAAAGTTTCGACCGAGTTCACCGGTAGCTCGTAGAACCAACCCAATGCCTCCCCTGTGAGCGTTTCTCGGAATACGTTGCAGCACATGGCATCCGAATAGCCCCTAGCGCTTGTCTGCGACTTGAAGCTGTCCAAGTGCCGGTACGGGCAGCTTGTTCCCGAGTATGTCAACTTCAGAGGCCTTTGGCCGGCAAATCCCCCCGTTTCCCGGATCCGGCGTGGGAAGGGTCCAATGCGCTCGGTAAACCGTGCGCCAACCTGCGGTCGTCCCGCCTTCCTCTCGCTGGTCTCCATGCGGCTCTTTATGTCCGATACCGAAGCAGAAAGTGCCTCGATCATCCGCGCGGTGGAGCTATCCCGCTCGCCTGATGCCTGATCTGTGCGGTACGGGAGCTTGACTGGGCCGGAATCTTTCAGAGCCTTTGAAAAGAGAGGTACGGGCACATGGACGGTCTTCCTCCTGCCCGTAGGCTGCCCGGTTTCGAGATGCGGGAATTCGCTAGCCTTGCTTGCCGTGTACGAGGCCGCCCGAGGGGTACCTGGCTGGCCTTCTCGCTCCAGGGTTGCTAACAGGGCGGTGGTTACCGCCCTCAGTTCCCGACTTCGGGCCTCCGCTCTTAACCGATCCTGATCGCCCTCCTTCCGCAATCGCTCAATTTCTGCCTTCATCTCTCTTATTTCCCCTGCTCCAAACGGGTCGGGATTCTCTGAGACTTGACGATCGTGAGCCTTGTTTCGAACAGGAGAAAGTGCGAACCTCGCACCGACCTCGGCCTTTATGCTACGGGCCGGGCCGGGGAACTGAATTCGCGCTTTCGGACTTCCTTTGCGGTCGGGGGAAAGAACGAACCTCGCACCGATCGCGGCCCCTGCGTGTGGGGCCCGGCCGGGGAACTGAATTCGTTCTTTCGATCCTTCCGTGCTGGCCTTTATCTTCCTTCCTTCCATGGCTTCCGGACTACGGATTTAGCGATCTCTCAAAGGGTCACTAGAGCCCTACTTTCCGGCACAGCGACACTGACTTTTTGAACGATATTCCCACAGACGGCGCCAATTGTTTCTGCCTAAACCCGGGGGTCTAGTAGATACTTGATGAATCCAACTCGATCTCCTGCAATCCTGCTTACTAAGGGGAATACCGGGCGGGCCGGCCTTCACCTCTCCGATGCCTAAGTTAGTATAGTTGGAATATATATAACCAGGGCACGTATGTAAGCAAGGAGAGAGACCAGTTACCTCTTTATGGTGGTAGCTGAGGCCTATATATAGGTGGTTGGGGGTGAGGGCTGGCCTCATCCTTCGATGTGGGACTAGTTCTCTTCTGTTTGGACATTCTGGTGCCCTCTTTGGCAGGCGGGCGTCCCTGGTCCCAGGATCCCTGGAGGCAGGATAGACCGCTGGGGCCCGAGGCCTGGTGCTGGTGGTCCGATCCTGGGTCCTGGTCCGGGCCCTGGTGCGCTTGCTGCGGGTCTGTGGGCCCTGGTGTAGCCTCTCTGGCTACTGTCAACAAAATCAAAATCACTAAAACTCAAAATCAACTCAACTAAAACTCAAAATCAACATATATACACATATACGTACCTATATATAGCTCCACAATGTAAGAGAGGACGGATTTCAACAATACCCACAGATTTTTCACTCTTTCTCCCGTTTTTTTTCGTTTTTTTTTAAATGAGCAGCTGATGTCTAGATCTGAAAATATATAGACTTATAGCCGACGAAAATGACAATTTCGTCGGCCAAAATTTCAAAAGTTTTCGTCGGCTAATGTTTCAGAGAAAGGCCAACGAAAATTCAAATCGTCGACTGAAATCTGAATATAGCCGACAATTTTTGTTTATACCAACGAAAAAAAAGGATCGTCGGCTATTCCCAAACTATGGCCGACGATTTTGTTTTTCTACCGATGAAAAATAAAATCGTCGGCTATTCTTTGGAATTACTGACGAAAATTTTTAGTCGTCGGCCGTTTTTTTTTTTATTTCGTCGGGAAAAGCCTTTTTTCTGGTAGTGGTAGTACAAAGCTAAATGGTTGTCCACCATGATTTCGACTAGGTTCCGCCTGTGGAAGTCGTAAGTGAGATGTGGAAACTGCGGGCACCCGCGCAAATTTAATTTTTGCAATGAGGGACACTCGATCCCGTTATCTCCGGTGAAGAAGCTTGTGAGCTGCGGGAGAAATCTTAAGCTCAATATATTTAACTTTGGCAAAATTATTTTGTTCGCTATAGTTCCCTCGCCAACTGGTCTAATGATCATCTCCAAACATCTGCAGTACTCTACATAAAGCGTCTCCAATTGCAAGAGACTTTGAGATACCTCATATGTGAAGACATATTTCAATTTGTCGCAGAAGTAGACTTCCAAATTGTGAAGATTACAAAAGATTTCATATCCACCAGAACTGCTCCATATGTTTTCCAGTTGTGGTAGATCGCACAAATAGAGATTTCTGACTTTCAAATCAAATTGTTCTTGCCCAAAATCTTCCGACCGAAACACATATTCCGCACTTGTCACACCTGAAATATCAAGTCTTTCCAGATTTTGTAATCTTCGCAACAAATTTGATGGAAGAACTAGATTCAACACGTTTGTACAATTAAACACGCTCAAAAGCTTCAGATTGCCCAGTGACATACTAAACTCTCTCAAGAAATTTTTCTCACTTAATCTCTTCCTAAAATCGTTCTCAACAATTTTTACCCCTGCATCATATTGTGTTTTTCTTTGCTTTTACTTCTTTTATCACATACCCTATAAAGAGTTCGGATTTAGTATGTCACTAGAATGATACCCGCGCGTTGCTATTTAAGGATGACTAATGATGAAACAAGTGTCGATTGAAAAGAAAAGCGACAACCCGTTTAACAAATATTTCTACAAAAAGCATCATATGTTTTTTTTCTTTTGAGAATCAAAAAGCATCATATGTTTAGTTCTATAAAAAAATGATATGTTTTAATTATGGATGATATATTTGTAGAAAATGTTGATCATGGTTTTGTGTTTCTAAGATTTTTTTACACCGGTTATAATAGTTTTCCATCACAACATAGCAACATCAGTTTCCATTGACAACTCCAATCTCTTTATACTTGCATAAAATGAGTTCCTCAGCTTAAAGACTTGAGACTTATTAGGAATATAGGTTAACTAAAGCATTGTATAAGCAACTCAGGAGTATCATACTCCACATGTTCACCTTCGGTTTCCGAACATTGCTTGTAATGGAGTTCCTACCGCTTCATCAATATATTCCAACAACACTTAGTTCTCCAACATCTTATAAAATAAATAGAAAATGTCCATTTAGTACTAATTTGGCCACCTTATTACCCATTCCAATAACCATCTTATTTTCTTCCCCTATTAAACATAATGTAACCACTCATATTGCCCATTTGAACAAATTTTTTCAACCCTAGTACATTTTTAACAGTTTTTCTTCATTTTTTGCCCTTATACCCTATTTAGTAGATTTGTTGAATTATAACGTGCTGACAGGTTTTATCAGAGAAGGAGAGAGCCCGAGAGAGAGAGAGAGAGAGAGAGAGAGAGAGAGAGAGAACGAGCTTGGCAGTGAAGGAATCAATGTACGGAGGCGCTATGGTGTTTTCGGTGGTTTGGAGAATTCGAATCTGAGATCTTGTTGATTCAATTTGGCATTGCTTCCGAAATCTGGAAATATGAAATCGGAAATCGGAGGATTGAATTCGGAGAATAGGTTACTTGGACTCAAGATTAGGTTACTGACCCCCAGTAATTATTTTACTAACCCCCAATAATCATTTTACTGACCCCCAGTAATCATTTTACTGACCCGCAGTAATCAACTTACTGACCCCTAGTAATCAAGTTACAGTTCTAGAAAACATGTTAACTGATTTAATGGGGATCAGTAACATGACTTTTCTGTTTGTTAGTACTGTTTGTATGTGTTATTGAGGGTCAGTAATATTGTTTTTGTTGTTGGTTAGTACTGCTTGTTTTGTTACTGACGGACAGTAATTTCGATTATTTTTTGTTCATTCTATTTAATGCAGGAACATGGCTCATTTTTTGCTTGCTCAATTTATATGTTCTGGAGAGGGTTTTCATCATTCACTCAATGAGTACATGAGTACATGACTTTTTCTTATTTGTGTGCTACTATTCGTCGCCGATTTAGGTTATGTGCTAGTGATGAATTTCGTCTTCAGTATTCTTCTCCTTCTTGTCCTGTGATTTATTTGGATAGCGAGGAAGATTTGAAGATGATGTTTTGTTGTGCTAGGATATATAAGATGGAACATGTTGATTTTTCTGTTGTGAAGGAGTTTGAAAGTGGTTGTGGTTCAGGATTGTTGTCATTGGAGGACAGTGGGTCTGCCGTAATTGACGAAAATGATTTTTTGGGTGAGTCATTCAGAGGTGGGCCAAAGAAGTCTTATTTGTCTGATGAGTGGAGCTCTCTAATTACTAATGAAGGCCAAAAATTTAGAAATATTGATGATTTTCGTGACAATTTGAGAAAATATGCAGTGGTGCTGAGAAGTGTGAATGGTTTGTGCATGGTATTGTTTCATCTATCAATGGTTGCTTTTACATTAGAGGGTTAAATAACGTGCACAACTGTAAAGGGGTTCTTAGAACCCGAAAGCATAGGCAGCTTGGATCTAAGATAGTTATGAAATTGATTGAAAGTGATGTTAGCTATAATGTTGGTTTGAAGCCAGCTGATATCATCAACAAGCTTAAGTCTGCCTATGGTTTTGATATCAGTTACAAAGTTGTTTTGATTGCAAAAAGAAAGGCTATGGAGAAGCTTTATGGATCTGATGCTGATTCTTTTAACATGCTTAGTTGGTACAGAGATGTGGTTTTGGAAACTAATCATGGGTCTTCTTTTGTTCTTGAAGTTGATGAGGGCAGTAATAAGTTTCAAAGGGCTTTTGTTGCTTACAGGGGGAAAGTTGACGGTTTCTAGTACTGCCTCCCTGTTTTATATGTTGACGGTACATCTGGTAAGAGTATATACAAGGGGCAGATCCTATCAGCCACCGGAAGAAATGGGAATAAAAGTACTGCTTATGCCCTTATTGACCCCTAGTAAGATGATTATTGACCCCTAGTAAGATGATTACTCACCCCAGTAAGATGGTTACTGACCCCCAATAAGATGATTACTAACCCCCAATAACTAACGTTTTTATTTGTTGTTTGACAGATTTATTTCCATTGGCCCTATGTATTTGTGACTCAGAGATCGAATTCAATTGGTTATTCTTTTTCAAACACTTGAAGACTTTGGTAGATCAATGACAAGTCATGGCAGCAAGAGGCCATCGTACCTCGTTGATATGAGTGGTTTATATTGGCTAAACTTTCATATATCTTAATACATTAGGCCGTGTATGCTATGTGATCGAGCCCTAAAGTATATAAGGAAGTTGGTCAAGAATTGTTACCGCCTCTTTCTTGATTGTTTTCTTCTAAGTTATGTGTTTTGATTCATGACTACGTTGCACTATCCCCTCATCATGATTGACCATGATACTGTGTTTCTACATCTATATGTACATTCTTCTTGTTCTAGCTTGATTTGATCACATGTACATAGTAGTGTTAGAATTAGACAAAAATTAGTTAGTTTAGTTAGATAAACGTAGATTCTCAATCCCAACCGGGAAGGTCATGATCGAAACCATAAATGGGTCGCAAAGTCCATCAAAAGCGGCAACGGACAACAAAAACCTTCCAATAAACCAAGGTCCGTGGTTCACTACCTCTTGACAATCCTCCTCACGAGTGAACTTCAACACAAAATGTTCGTCTTGTGCTCGCGTTTGAAGACGATTCTTATATATAGCCCCATATTGATGTCAATGTACTAATAACAACCATCAGATTTGGATTTTTCTTCATCGACAATAGTCTCCCAACCGCATAGGTTTGCTTTGTGATGGCCAAATCCCTAGCGTACCTCCAAACACGATTTCGCCCTCCTCGTTGATGGCCAAGGCAGCCGCAAACTTAGCATAAACCTCCTCAACACATGGTGGGAAAGAGTCATAGGCTGTGTTTGGCAACATGGACCGGATTTTATAAGAAATCAAATCCTAACAAGACTTGACTAGATTGGATTGCACATATCTAACCCCATATCCAATATCATGTTTGGTAGTCATTCATTTATGACAGAGTGGATAACAAAAAACATGCATTTTAAACATTTTTCTTTCCTTAAAAACAAAAAAAAAAAAAACTTTTGTTCTTTTTACTATCAATTTTTTATTTTTCTCTTGTCAAGCACTCTGATAACAATTTTATAGTGCCTGACAAACGAAAAAAAAATACAATATGAATTTATAATTCCAAAAACAATTTTGGACATATGATGTAGTATATATTAAAAAATTGTACTAATAAATTGATAATTCTTGAAGTAATCATGAATGTTATGACCATGACTGATACAGTACGAGAGAATACAATGGCTAAATCTAAAATTAAAATACAAAGTTCCTACTAGATTTAAATAATACATCAGCATGGGTTTTTAGCAAGAGTCATTTATCCTAATGAAAAACATACAAGGCCGGTATATTTTCTATCCAGAATGTCAAAATACCTTCAAAATCCAGTATGCAACGTCTCTGCTTCATATGTGTTCTATCTAGAAAACTATTTTCATCCCCATATGTGTTCCAGTCTTTCATACAAATGTAGTGTTAAGCAGAAGGGACAAGAAGCACGAATGACACAAACAGAAACCTCCCTTTTCCCTTCTCATCGCCTCACAGCTTCTAATCTAGCTTTGCAGCACATCGACTTCAGCACAGAAACTTGGTAGTCAAAGGGACTTTCAGCTTGAGTATCAAGATATATGTCTAATATAAAGCCTCATACTGGGAATGATGGTGAAGTAAGACTCAACTGCAAGAAGATCAATAAAAATATTAAAAACAAAAACAAACTATTTTAAGGTTCTTGTTAGACTATATGATAGGAAATTGCTAATAATTCTAATATAAGTTCGGAAACTAATAACAGTCGTCATATGCTAGAAAGTAGAAACTAAGCATCATCCTAAATTAGGATTGAGACACACCAGCAATCCTGAAAGTCATACAGGCCATGTAAAGCAATGGACAAAAAACCATGTCTGAATCATCGAACCATACTGCGTAAATGCTGCACTCCACGCACAACCCACTGCCAATGCATGTCTATAAATATAGGAGTCTTAATCTCCAATCTTCATCCCTTGTGATCCATGCATTACAACACATAAATACAAACACATCATCGTGCCAATCATTTGTTTTTGTACATGCAGCTGCCTTACTAACAAAAACACCCAAATTTTCCTTCTACCATCATATAATCATTAAAAGCATGCGAACAGAAAAAAAAAAAGGAAAGATTATAAGTATGTTATAAAATGTCCTACATCCAACAAATATACATATTATAAGTTGTTTTCCAGATTATAAGTATGTAACAGAAGATAAAATATGAACTGGAATCTAGTTGCAAGGCCTTTAACCTCACTATAAGCATGCAAATCATGCCAAATATACTAATACAAACTCTCTTAAAAAATTTAGGAGAGGGGGTTCTATCGCAAGTGCTACCTTGCAAGATTGATGCTTTCTTATTTTATCCCCCTTTCAAACAAACTCTGCATATACCATGAGTCCATGACTGTGAGTTGAACTTATAACATTACAAAGTCTAACCAAGAGATACATACAATAACCATACACAGCAGTTTCTCATAGTTAACGGAATAGTAGTTGTTCTTATTTGAAACTAATACCATGTCATTATGAATTAATCATTCAAATGCTTTCCAACAAAAACATGATATTCCCAGTAGTTGTAATCTGGCTTTGAAAGGGAAGATGGACAAAATCAAAACTAGTTATATTACTGATCATCACAAACCAATGATATTACATAACCCAATTTTCATCAGTGATGTGTCTATTTATCAACTAGACATCAGCCTCAAGATATAGAGAAAAGGGTACCTCTTAATCAAACTACATTGACAGAAGAACACTAATTTCAACTACATTGTGATAAAGAGCTTACCATAAGAAAAACGAATATGGGAACCTGATGTCATGAGTCCAGATCTGTAACACTAGGAACACAAATCTCAATTAATCGAAAATTCATACTACCCATGATTTAAATTCATAACACAAGATATAAGGGAACGAAAACCCATCAAATTAAAGAGAAAAATCATTACGTAGGATTGAAGTTGAGCCTCCTAGAGAAAATAGCAAATTGAGAGACACAAACAAAAGTTATCTAAAAATTAAATTTTACTTTAAAACAACTGAATGTTCTCAACGACGTTGAAGACAGTCGAAAATGGTCGTAAAGGGCAGAAAATTAGGGAGGAGCTACTGTGGAAGAGAAAAGCTGCAGTGGTTTCGGCGTCGTCGCGGTGTGTGCGAAATGAAGCTGGATTAATTTTATAACACCTTTTTAACAGGATTTGTAATCTAGGTCTGATAAGATTTAAATTTTTTGGCCCAACCACATCTAGGTCTCCAAACATGACATGTGGTCAGATTGGCAGAATTTAATCATATGCGGGCCTTACATCATGGCAAACAAACACAGCCATAAGGGTGAAGAAGCAGGAGAAATGAAAAACCTAGCGGCATAATTGTTTTTCAGAACGGCTTCTTCAATTGAAAATTAGTATATAATTTACCCATTTTAACCCCAAAACAAAGGTTTATAAGAAAGAAGTCAAAGAACCACAGTAGTCTAGTTTACTTTTTTTTGAATCGGAAGTCAATAAATTTTTATTCAGCAAGCAGTATAAAAATAACACACCCAAATGGCTGACAATAAGAGTTATCTCTCATGACTCACCAACCTATGCTTAGGCTAAAGAATCACCAATACACCCACCTTTTAATCAGTTTGAAGCACAAAATTCCAGTGATAGAATACTTAGAAGCAAGATTAAAGGTAACAACCAAGTATTTGAAACACTGTGACCAGATTCAAATTAATCCAACTTAGTAGTAGGAGAGGATACCCCCTCCACTGATAGTTTGTCTGTATCCATACCACCTTGTTCTTGTTCCACCTGTGGCACAACCTTTGGAAGCTCTCCATTAAAAGTGTCCCCCATCAGTTGGGCCATAAAGACCCAATCCAACCAACACCACACCAGAGTTAATGCACAATTTAAGCCGGGCCCAACTCCGGCACCAAACCCTAGCCCAAAAACAATATTCAAAGTCACCGCCAGCAGACCTGCGCCTACCACCGCTACCATGTCAATCATCCCCGTCTGCTCCCAAAACTCCACAGCCGCCAACACACTTACCACAGCCACCAACACACCAATCACTGCCGCCAAATCACCGCCGGCCACAGTCAAAGCGCTGCCCATATCCTCACAAAGACCCAGCTTCAGCCCTTCATCGGCTTTCATAAAGAACAAAACCTGAATTAGGCCGTCGTCTTCTCCTCCCTCACATGTCAAAATCAGATGAACCCAGGGAGGTCGACCATCAAATCCAAACCTCTAACCTAGCTTCAACAATGGTCGCAGCCGCCTATCGCCGCCACATTGAAATGGAGGGGAAAAGAAAGATCTATCTCGCCGATTTCCAACTTCGTTACCTTCAGTGATGGGAAAAGAAAGGACGACATAGCCACCCTTCCCAATCCAATGTTTACAGCCAAGAAGCCGTTGATTTGTCGAACCGCCGCCACCGTCGAAAGATGTCGTCTGCGTTCGTAGGTTTTCTCCAAGGAGAGAGAGGGAAAGCAAATCTTCTGAGATGCTAAACCCCAATACTGGATTCCAGCCGTAGTCATCATCGCCTAAGCCTCCGCCGTCGTTGCCGCTATCCCACAGCCCTTCGCCCCCAGCAAAGAAAGAGAGGGCGGCTAGGGTTAGGAAGAGAGAGAAAAGCCGAGCCATATGCGTTCTGCTATTTTGTTTTTGGTCTGATTATACTTTGGTTTTTTTATTACTGTCAGTACTGTATCTCTACAAAACTCAATATACAAAATACGCACGCGGATTTAATAAGAAACTGAGAGTCAAAAGTCAAATTCCACCAAACTTCCGTCCAAAATCTGTACCATCGCCCAGTACAACCCACCGTACCAAATAAGGAAAAACGATTTTTATTTCTCAATCTCCAGCCTTTTCCTTTTCTTTTCTTTATTTCCAGATATCCGTTTTTAATGTGCCCAATTCAGTTAGACCTGGAATTCAAGTGCCAGTGTCAATATCAAACACCCAACTGTATCGCATTAAACCAGAAAACTATAAGCAGCCAAAACTTCAACCAAACAAGAAATCTGATTTGAAGGAATTTAAACGAAAAATAAAAACTGAAATAAATTTCTTAACCGAGCTCTTCTTCTCAGTCCGCCTGTACATTTCATCCCCGAACAAAAAAAACAAAAACTGTGTTTTGCTAATTCTGATTTCTTGATCTCTAATTTTAATATAAAAAATTAAATAAAAAGCTGTGTATTTTTTTTTTTGGATTATGAGAGCCTGGGTATACCAAAGCGCTGATCGTTCACATCGTCCATGTAGTTCCTAACCTCCTTCCTAATCATCTCCTGCATAAAAGACATGAACTCCGGCCCAAACGACATCGTTTTGTTCTCATTCTCACCCGACGCCAACGACGTCGTTTTTTCTTCTCCGCGAGTCTCCAACTCAGTCGAGTAGCCTCCAGGTAAGGACAGAGTCAGCAAAGTCGACGGCTCCGGTTCATTGCTCGGCGGCGGCGACTCGGTTCTCAACACAGCTCTCTCCACTGGCCGGAACAACTGCGCCGACGATACAGCCGGCACTACGCCGGAGTCGCTGACGTCGGATCCGGACGGGCTCGTCGGGCTGTATCCGCGGCCCGAAACCGAAACCGTCGCCTGTTTCTTCTCCGGCCTGAGGTGTTGGTTGTGATGACTATCATCGCCGCCGGCGACGCCATCTTCCGCCATGGACGAGTATTTCCGCTTCAGAGTGGAGTTCCAGTGGTTCTTGATCGCATTGTCCGTGCGGCCGTTGAGGAGCCTCGCTATGGTGGCCCACTTGTTGCCGTATTTCGAGTGCGCCGCCGCGATGATCTCGTCCTCCTCCGCCGTGAACGCCCGGTGCTCCACCTCCGGCGAGAGCTGATTGCACCACCGCAGCCGGCACGACTTGCCGGACCTTCCCGGGATCGACTTACTTATCAGAGTCCAGTTCCGAGCGCCGTGACGCTGCACCAGCTTCCTCAGTAGGTCGTCTTCTTCGGGGCTCCACGGCCCCTTGACCCGATCCAACTCCCTCTGTTGACCCGATTCACAATCCATAACCCTAACCCTATATTTAGGATGATATAATATGAATTATATTCTGCAAAATTGAAGAGGCGGCGAGAGAGAGTCTCGGCCTTTTTAGAGCGGCTGTGAGTTTTTCAGAGAGAGGTGAGGTGGGTTTATATAGGGTGGGTTTAGGGTAACTGGATGAGCCGGTCAACCGTATTGGGTGATTGGCGTCACGGCAACCGGTTACTGCCCTTGAGCGTTACCCGTTACATCAGTCTACAGCTGTTAATACACGCGTTGCCACGTAGGACACATAGATTGCTGATGGGAAAGAATAATCCTCATCCTTCCACGAAGATCTCGATGTGAGGTTAAAACGGGTAGTTTAATTTCTCGGACGGTTAAGGGATAGTTTCGTTCAGTTTCCAGTTTTGACTGGTGCCGTTATGGAAGTTACTGAAGGGGGGAAGTTATTCGTTTTAAAATATCGCGATAAATTGGGAGGATGAGGAAGACGGGTCATAGGCAGTTGAGAGGATAAGTTTGACTGAGCCAGACTGGAGAGCATTTTAGGATTTTTAAGTTCGGTTCGATTCGGTTCGGTTTTGTTTTTTAATTTTAAATTATTTTATTAGCGTGCACGGAATTGCTGATGTGGAGGAAAACGACAAAAATAGTCGCGGGATGGGAAATCGGGTTGGCATTGACAGGTTGTCAGTCCAGGCTGTATACCTGGCGCGGCTAGTACTACGATGTACCAACAGCCGTAGCAATCCACCGATAGGAGGCGGTCACTTCCAAACAGTCTCTCGTGTGGGTGAAAACGACGTCGTAGCCTTCTGATGGGATTTTAAATTTGAATGTTGGGAGGTTAATCAAATTAATGGATTAACTAAAATGAGACAGAATCAAGGGATGGACCAGTACCAGATTTCTGTTGAGTCTGCTATACCTAACGACTGTGGGCTTGGTACTTGTGTGGTGCATTTTTCTAATGAAAATTATTTGGTCTATTTTAGATTGAATTTCGATCAATTTATTAGCGTAATACTTAAAACATAAATGAAGAAAAAGTGTATTGTCAAATAATTTCGATAATTAGTAAGTCAGGTGTCAAACAGGCATAACTCAATCACCATAACTCTATCATTTCCATTAACTTTAGGTGCATTGACACTGTTGACAGTAGCCGCAGAGGGGCTACAGCAGACCCACAGACCCGCAGCAAGTGCACCAGGGCCCGGCCCGAGACTCAGGGCCCGGCCCGAGGCCCAGGACCGAACCACCAGCACCCGGCCTCGGGGTCCAGCAGTCTATCCGGCTGCCAGGGACCCTGGGACCGGGGGCGCCTGCCTGCCAAAGAGGTCACCAGAACTGCCCTTCGAAGGGAGCCAGTCCCACATCGAAGGGTGAGGTCAGCCCTCACCCCCAGCCACCTATATAAGGGCCCCAACTACCTTCATTAATAGGTAACTTATCTCTCTCACCGCTTACATACGTGCTCAAGTTATATATTCCAACTATACTGACTTAGGCATCGGAGAGGAGAAGACCGGCCCGCCCGGTATTCCCCTTAGTAAGCAGGTTTGTAGGAGAACAAGTTGGATTCATCTGTATCTACCAGGCCCCCGGGTTTGTGCAGAAACAATTGGCGCCGTCTGTGGGAATCTTGGACAAGAAACCGTGTAGGCATCGCCCATGGCCGAGAGTTCGGAAGCAAGGCAAGAGAGAGGTACCACCGTGGAGGGGCGTGTTGCATTAGTGCAAACGCTCATCTCCACCCCGGGCGTCACGCGGGAGCCGCATGGCGCCCAGGGCGACGGTCAGGAAGGAGGAAGCTGTGGTAGGCCGTCCGGCATGCCGGGACCTGGACACCACGACAGCTCGCACGGGAAAGGCCCTGCACAGGATGAAGACAGTCCAGGGCACCGGGGCTTCTCCTTGACGTTCTCGGATGAGCCGAGCAACCGATCTAAGAGCCCGCTCTGTGACAGCGACCGGGACACTACGTACAGCCCCGACCAGAGCGGTATGGCGGGAAAGATACGGGTAATGGCCGCAGAGGTGAGTCGTCTAAGAGAGGAGGGCGACAGGGACAGAGCCAAGTCCAACGCCCGGTACGAGGAGATGGAATCGGTGAATGCTGCTCTGGTAGCCGCCCTAGAGAGAGGACAACAGCGTAATGACGCTATGGTCAAAGCGCAAGCGGCAACCACGCCAGTCCAGCCTCAGCAGTACGAGGCAGGGCAGTCATCGGGCGGCCGGCACGGTGATCCCGTGCGAGAGAGGTCACCAGGCGGAGCAGGTCCGTCGAAGAGCGCGCCAACCTCCCGGCAGCTCCACACTTCGTCTGTGGATGAAGTTGAGACCCCGACTGCACGGGCATTGCAGATGTTAGCCGACACTGTGTCAGACTTAAAGGCCCAAATGGAGGCCAACGAGAGAAGAGCCGCGCGGCCGATGGAGGGCGCCCGGTTTAATGAGCGCATGGGCCCTTTCTCGCACCGGGTCATAGAGTCGGGAAGGTCTGGCAACCAGAAGTCCCTCAAGCTCACCTACTCAGGGTCCGGCTGCCCGTACCAGCATCTGGACAGTTTTCGGTCCCAGACCTGTGCCAAGGGTTACTCTGATGCAGTATGCTGCAACATCTTCCAGGAAACTCTGTCTGGAGAGGCACTCAGCTGGTTCTACGAGCTTCCGGCGAACTCGATCGAGGCGTTCGAGCAGTTAGCTGACCGGTTCGTAGGCCGCTTCATCCTCCGGGTCGAGGGAGCCCGGACGTCGACCATCCTCTTCAACTGTATGCAGGCACCCGGAGAGGAACTGAGGACCTTTGTCAACCGATGGCAGACGGCCACTGCCGGGGTCCGGAACCTAGACAAGGGCATCGCCGAGATGGCGTTCAAGCAAGGGCTCCGGCCAGGGAAGTTTTCCTACGCCGTCCGGGTAGAACTCCCGCAGGGGTATGATGAGTTGATGGCAATGGCCATCCGGCATGCTCAGGCCGATCAAGAGACGTATGGGCACCACCTGCTGAAGAGGAAGCGGGATGAGCAGCAGGAAGACCATCCTCGGGAGGAGAACCCCCCGCCCAGCCAGGGGGACAAGCCCAGTCAGCGGACCGAGAACCGCACCGCCCGGCCGAGCCGGCCCGATAGAAACTGGCCACAAAGGCAGCAGAGGCCTTATTCTGACAAGCCCAAGAGCGAGCACAAGCCGGCGTCGTACCGCCAAGAACGTCCCCTGGCGATCATGCCAGCACCACCGGCCGGTCAAGAAGTCTTCACCGCTCTCACCACTTCCTACGAGGATATTTTACTTGAGAACGGGAGCGTCATCCCCCCACCGCCCAAGAGAAGGTACCCGAAGGGGAAACTTACAACGGCGCAGACGGGCAAGTACTGCTCCTATCATGATGAGGCTACTCATCGGACGAGCCAGTGCTGTGCTCTCAAGACAGCAGTGCAGGGCTTGATTAATAACGGCCAGCTCCAGCGGTACGTGGGGGAAAGAAGAGCAGACCCCGACCGGGAGCATAACCAGGCCTGGTGAACCCGCCGAATCTCTGAGCGGTTAGTTTGGCATATCACCGGTTCTACCGTCGTAAAGAATATCACAAATATATGCAAACTACTTTTGAGAAAATTTCACCGGCTCCGCCAGTTCAAGTATATTCATAATCAAGCAAGTATACAAGTAGTAACCGTTCCGGAAAGATTACACGGAGGAGCAAGGAAAATCCTAAAGAGCCACGACTCCACCCTCAGCAGGCAATCCGCCGGCCCCTCCAGCGGTACCCTCGTCGTTGACCTCAGTTCCGGCGCCGACTCTGGCTTGGGGAGACTTGGTACCGTTGGTAAAAGAATCCAAGTCCGAGCGAATCACTTCTTCCGGCTGCCCCTCCACCGCCTGCTGATGGATGTCCGATTGCTCATGGATGTCTCCTTCAGCAGCGGCATCCGGCATCAGGGAAGTGTCCAACCACCCCTTCCCCGCCCATTCCGTGTACGCATCCGAGATGCCCTCTTCCCTGGCCCTCTCTAGGAACTCATCGCTCTCTTAGTATCGGAGAACGAACCGCTCATATTGTCCTGGGCCCTCTTCCCCGGCAGCAGCAGCGGCAGCGGCGCGCAGAGTGGTGGCTCCCACCTGGAGCTCATCTACCTTGGCTTCCAGCTCGGCCCTCTCAGCTTCGGTCTGCTCCTTCTCCTTCTCCAAGCTCCGGTTCTGCTCCTCCAGCTTCTTGGCCCTCTCCTCCGATCTGACTTTCTCCCGATCCGAGCGGGACTTCTCCACCTCCAGGCGTTGTCGGGCCTCCGATAAAGCAGCTATCTGCCTCTTGAGCTCCGGCAGTTCCTCGCTCGCGTCCGGTTGGTACAGACTGTACAGCAACTGCGCAACAACAGAAACGGTTAATCGGGCAGTAAGAGAAACAACCTACAAGCAGTGTAGTGGCACCAGTTAGTGCTTACCCGGAGGACGGATTCCTTGCATTTTGGGCGGTTCCCGCCCGCCAGGGCTCCAGCAACCCCGGGTCTGTCTAGACCAAGGCCGGCCAAGTCCGCCGCCACTTGCCGGACGAATGCACTGTCCGGGCCTCCCCTCGTTTCCTCCGCAGGCGCGGGACTACTCTGCCAGGGCGCAGAGTTAGGTTGTGCACCGCTGGTTACCCTGAGCCGTTTGACCAGGTTCTCCCGTGACGACCCGCCGGTGAGCGTCACCAGCGCAGAGGGAGGAATGTCCCCGCCCCTCCGTTTCTCTCCCCGGCCTTCCGGAGAAGAAGATCGTGCACCTACCCGGGCGACACGTGCCACGTGCGGCACAGTCACCGGCCGGTTGGGGATCCTGCTCACTCCACCGGGAATCCTCACGGGCCCCCCGGTAGTCTTGCCCTTTCCGGGCACCGCTTTGGGCGCAGCAGGATGGCTCTTCACCCGCCTCAGGATGTAGGCGCCGTCATCAACATCCATGGCCCTCGGTTCCAGATGAGTAGTGAGCCGCCCGGACTCCTCGTCCACCGACGTCCGCGAGACGGTCTCGCCTTTCTCCTTCAGCTTGTTAAGAAGGTCTTCCCCGTCCATTGAGAGAGTCGTTTCGGGCTTGATGACCGCCCGGGAAGAGGCACCTGCAAGGAAAGCGAACAGTTAGTATTTTGCAAGAGTTAGCACAAGTATCACCGCTAAGGCCTGCTACGCACCGGGATCCCGCTCGAGTTGGCAGTATTCCAGCACTTCTCACCGGATAAAGTTGAAGGAACTCCGTTCCAGATTGTCCCAACATCCGAGTATGGTCGAGATCCTCTCGTGCTCCAGATCGGATAGCTCGAACGAGTGGTCGCCAATGGGTTGGAAGGCGCCAGGAACCCGGTATATCTTCCTATTCATCTGCCACTTCCCGCCCGCCATCACCACCTTCTTTCTCCAGCTGTTATCTACCCAGGAAGGCATATTGGTGATAATCAGTTGATAGTTCCGGGCGTTGAAGGACAGGCAACCCCGGGACCCCTGCTTCCTCGAGTAGGACAACCTATACAAGGCCCGAAAATCGTTTACCGTTGGCATACTCATTCCGGACAGCTCATATAGGCAGCCGAGGCTCAGTAGTCGCCTCCACTGGAGCCCAGGAAGCTGCGCGGGCGACACTTGCAGCGCACTGAGCATATACTGCACGAAATCTGGCAGCGGGAGCGAGAATCCATGCCGAAACTGATCCTGATGCACGGCAATCCAACCTGCCTCCGGGTTGCAGGCTGACTCCCCAGGATTCAGTGGTCGCAGCAAAACCTCATCCGGGATACTCCACGTTTCCCGGAACGCTGCAATCTCTGAGGGACTCATGCTACCCTCCTGCTCATCGCACACCACGGCACCCTTCCCTCTACCGATGGTGTAGCTCACGGCCGGAGCACCCGCAAGGCGCACCCCGTGCGGTATTTCAGTCTCCGAGGATTCAGCCCCGGAAGACGAAGACAAAGCCGGAGACGAGGCCCTGCTCCAGAAACAAAACCCTAGCGCTCGTCAGCAACAGGCTACAACAGCGCCTTCTACGGCCTCTCCCCAAGTTTTCCGCAGAGCAACTCAGTCAGCGATAGAGATCCCACACCCCCCCCCCCCCCCCCCCCCCGCCACCGCCGCAAAACAGCAAAACCAAAACAAGAACAACACCGGGGCAAAGAAATCAACAAACTTACCGATTAATATGCTCAACCGATGACAGTCCGCCCTGCGAAAGCAGCGAGCAATGGTAGGAAGAGAGTAGGAAGCGCTCGATAAAACGGATCTCGTGGGGCAAGGGGCTCAGAGCTTTCGCCGGATTTCTCTCTTTCTCTTAGTCTCTGAGCAAGAAGCAAAACAGCATAAAGAAGGCAGAGCAGGCCCTTTTTATAGAGAGGTTCGGTGTCCTAGGCGCTTGTAATCCCGCCAAACACGCAAACAGAGCAACTCAAACGCCTGCGAATCCAGGCCCTCCATCTCAAGACCGCTCCCTACTGGCACGTGTCCCAGCATTGGTAAACTGCCCATGCCATCATAACTGATGGGACTGATGGACTTCCTCTTTAAATGCATGTTAGCCACTTGTCTCGCACGCTGGCGACAGGGTAGTTAGGAGCGGGAACCGAGGCGTTAGGCCCCCCCCTCCACTTCCCTAGGCTTGAAGACCTCTCACCGGTTATGATTTCTCAACCGCTTCGAGAGCATCGTTCTGGGTATGAGCCATCCGCCCGGCACCATGGCAGTTCGCGGTTATGATCATTCAACCGGCTGCATGGCATCTTCACTGCATTTCACTGGGGGACTCGTCTCGTTATGGCAGAACGCCCGGTCGAGGTCCGCCCGGCACCATGGCAGTTCGCGGTTATGATCATTCAACCGGCTGCATGGCTTCTTCGCTGCATGTCTTGAAGACCTCTCACCGGTTATGATTTCTCAACCGCTTCGAGAGCATCGTTCCGGGTATGAGCCATCCGCCCGGCACCATGGCAGTTCGCGGTTATGATCATTCAACCGGCTGCATGGCATCTTCACTGCATTTCACTGGGGGACTCGTCTCGTTATGGCAGAACGCCCGGTCGAGGTCCGCCCGGCACCATGGCAGTTCGCGGTTATGATCATTCAACCGGCTGCATGGCTTCTTCGCTGCATGTCTTGAAGACCTCTCACCGGTTATGATTTCTCAACCGCTTCGAGAGCATCGTTCCGGGTATGAGCCATCCGCCCGGCACCATGGCAGTTCGCGGTTATGATCATTCAACCGGTTGCATGGCATCTTCACTGCATTTCACTGGGGGACTCGTCTCGTTATGGCAGAACGCCCGGTCGAGGTCCGCCCGGCACCATGGCAGTTCGCGGTTATGATCATTCAACCGGCTGCATGGCTTCTTCGCTGCATGTATTGAAGACCTCTCACCGGTTATGATTTCTCAACCGCTTCGAGAGCATCGTTCCGGGTATGAGCCATCCGCCCGGCACCATGGCAGTTCGCGGTTATGATCATTCAACCGGCTGCATGGCATCTTCACTGCATTTCACTGGGGGACTCGTCTCGTTATGGCAGAACGCCCGGTCGAGGTCCGCCCGGCACCATGGCAGTTCGCGGTTATGATCATTCAACCGGCTGCATGGCTTCTTCGCTGCATGTCTTGAAGACCTCTCACCAGTTATGATTTCTCAACCGCTTCGAGAGCATCGTTCCGAGTATGAGCCATCCGCCCGGCACCATGGCAGTTCGCGGTTATGATCATTCAACCGGCTGCATGGCATCTTCACTGCATTTCACTGGGGGACTCGTCTCGTTATGGCAGAACGCCCGGTCGAGGTCCACCCTGCTGCACCTCTCTTGGGGGACTCGTCTCGATATGGCAGGACGCCCGGTCGAGATCCACCCACCGGTTACGTAACATCCAACCGGCTCGAGAGCATTTTCCGGGAACGCGATCCACCCGGCCCCATGGCATTTCACTGGGGGACTCGTCTCTATATGGCAGGACGCCCGGTCGAGTCCCGCCCGATTCCATGGCATGACCCCGGTCATGAGAACATTCGACTGACATGGGCTTTATACACCCGGGTGAGTTTACATCTAACCCATGTACTCTTGTCCAGCAGGATAAAAACTCTGCATCGCATTGATCCGCGATCAACGTGGGGCTGCACGGCGAGCCTTGTCACCTCAACGCCCCCCCCCCCCCCCCCCTTACCTCAACGCTTATTCAACACAAGCTGAGAAGAACTAGCAAGTGTTCACCGGCGCTTCAAACAGCCCGCAACACCGGGGTAATCTCCCCGCAGCCTAGCAATATGGACTCGTCTCGATATGGTAGAACGCCCGGTCGAGGTCCTTTACTCCACCTCGTCTCGATATGGCAGAACGCCCGGTCGAGGTCCAGTACTTAAGTTCACCTGGGACTCGTACCGATATGACAGAACGCTCGGTCGAAGTCCCATGAACTCCGCTCCGTACCGATATGGCAGACCGCCCGGTAGTGGCCCAGTGAACTCCGCTCTGTACCGATATGGCAGAACGCCCGGTAGTGGCCCAGTGAACTCCGCTCCGTACCGATATGGCAGAGTGCCCGGTCGAGATTTCATGCACACATCTATTGCGTGGCGGATTTCAACGCTCCATTATCATTCCATGCACACACCTATTGCATGGCGGATTTCAACGCTCCATTATCATCCCATGCACACATCTTTTGCATGGCATCATCATCTCATACACTCCGGGTTTCACCCCACTCCATGCTCATAACACCACAACACTTGAGCACAGTACTACTTATATTACAAACGTACTTATAAACTGTTGCTTACCCTCATTAATAGGTACTCACCCCGGTCACGCCCAATCTTCAACGCGGACTTGGGAGACTGGGCACCGTTGGGTTGGTAACCCCGCGGGTCTGCGGGACAAGAGCAAGACAGACTTAAGTCCCCATTCAAGATTGCACTTGACCGGGAACTTGGGGGACTTGTTGACAGTAGCCGCAGAGGGGCTACAGCAGGCCCACAGACCCGCAGCAAGTGCACCAGGGCCCGGCCCGAGGCCCAGGACCGAACCACCAGCACCCGGCCTCGGGGTCCAGCAGTCTATCCGGCTGCCAGGGACCCTGGGACCGGGGGCGCCTGCCTGCCAAAGAGGTCACCAGAACTGCCCTTCGAAGGGAGCCAGTCCCACATCGAAGGGTGAGGCCAGTCCTCACCCCCAGCCACCTATATAAGGGCCCCAACTACCCTCATTAATAGGTAACTTATCTCTCTCACCGCTTACATACGTGCTCAAGTTATATATTCCAACTATACTGACTTAGGCATCGGAGAGGAGAAGACCGGCCCGCCCGGTATTCCCCTTAGTAAGCAGGTTTGCAGGAGATCAAGTTGGATTCATCTGTATCTACCAGGCTCCCGGGTTTGTGCAGAAACAGACACAACAGTACTATACATCCATATTATACCAGATTCATAGTTTGAAATATTAAGTTCACCACGCACTAATTAAGACTATACTAAGTGAACATTTATATAATTATAGATTTAAATTGAGTCCACATCCGGCTTCTCTGCTTGGATTTTTTGTGCTTGGATTTGCTTGGATGCATACAACCATTAGATTGAGTAAGGATGACATAGGTGATAAGTTGGTTGCATCATCTTTACTCAATCCAATGGATGTAAGGAATCCAAGCAAATCCAAGCACAAAAAATCCAAGTAGAGAAGCCAATTCCGTCAAATTCATAGAATTTATCCCCAATCATTAGTTTGGCAAGATAAGATGTCATATTCACAATCTAATATGTTTTCATGACAGTGACCAGTGACCGTAACAATTACTCATCCTAACCTAGCTAAAATGTCTTCTAAAGTTTAGCTGGCATGGTAACGATGAGAATTTTGAAGTGGAAAGCCTAGCTAGGGCTTATTTCTCACTAGCATACTCCATATTACACACTCCATGTTGGGCATTTTTTTTCCTTTGCAGGAACCTCTAACACTAGGCAAAGACATTTTAAGAATAATTTTCTCTTTAGATGATGGTAAGGTTCGTATTTGAGCTTCGTCCAGGATTCGACTAGTTTTGTTCAAGAGTTGTTGGCAGCTCAAGTGGTCGAGACAAGAGAACGAATGAGGGTCATCTCAATAGGGCATATATATGTTCGATGACACCAAATAGGGCCTTGTAGCAATGTGTTGCATGGTGTTGGATTTAGTTTATGGAACAAGTGTGCAGTTCCTTATCCCACATAGCTAGTCACATTCTAATTGAGTTTAAGCAATTGTTTTATTTTAGATTTAATATTCACGTAGTTTTTTTTTAATTAAGAATCTAATTACTTACATTTTTGTGAACTAAATAAGTAACAAGAAGATTCGAGTTTATTCCCAAATGAGTTGAACATTAATAGCCAACTCAAGATACAATATTGCTTATTTTTCGAACTCTAATATATGCATAATTCCCGATTCTTCAAAAGAAAAGATCAAGATTCAACTAGCCAAAAAAAAGTTCCAAAAAGAACTTGTAAATACAATGTATTTCCTTTTGTATTCGATGAAACCAAGAACACAAGACATGTGATTATGGACAGTCGAGGATGTTTCGTCTGAGGTAGAGTGCATCATCAACAATGAAACGCTGCATTTCCCAGGCACTGCACATGATCGCATTCATCATCTCTATCAGATATTTCTTCCTCCCAAAAATCCAAATCCTCCATTTTTTATATCATCACACAACGACAGCGTTTCGGTGACCGTTGAAGCAGTTTTGAAAGGCCACAACACCATAATCCTATTGCAGAAACATGTTAGTTCTCTCACTTCTTTTATATTCGCATTCCACTATGTCCATGCAGGGAAGCCTTATTATATTTCTAGGGTTTTTTTCCGCACTTAAAAAACGATTAGCACGTGGGCTAGGAAGAGTCGGGGAGGTTTCGTTCTGGGTTTAATATTGGAGGGCTGTGTCTTTCTGCTCCCCTTTCGACTGCTGTGATAATCAAGAAAAGGTAAAGCTTGCCCTTGGCTCTGGGTTTGATCGAGTACTGTGCATTGTGCCTATTAAAGGGAGAAATGATCGAGTTTGGCAAAGCTAGGTTTGTTATTTTTATCTGATATATTCCATTGATATGCGAGAAGATGAAAGGGGAAGGAGGAAAGGTTAAATCTGCTGCATTGTTTAGGTTCAACTAGATCCAAAGCCATCAGAAAAGGCCTGCACAGTCTGAGCAATATTCTCTCTCTTTTGGTACGTAGAGGAAGATGGGTACACTTTTTTAGAGCTTAGAGCATCTGCACCCATAAAATGGATTTGTTCAAGCAAATGGTGGACCCAGAAGCAAATTTTACTTCAAGTAAATGAATTTCATATTTTGCTCAACCAAATCGATTTTTTCACACACACCCATTCACAATTTACTTGAGCAATTCAATTTTGTGTTATTGTGAAATGATTAAATTTTTTTTACCGGATAGATTTACAACCAATAATAATGTGCCACGTGAGCCCTTAGAAATTTTTCTTTATTTTCCGGCACTTAATATGATTTTTGGCGACATTTTTCCGAAATGTCGTTATTGTCGTTTAATACTTCGGTATTAAACTATACGTCGCCACGTGCATAGAAATATTTGCGGAATATTTTTCTGACGCTTAGTTTTATTTTTACAATTTTTAGAACGTTATTCGATATTTTTAAAATTGTTTTTAAATTTTTTTGCGTGGTTAATTCCTACCGTCGATCTAACATCGTTTAATCTGAGCCGCCCATTCTTTTCCCTTATACCTAGCCACCTCATCTCTATTCTCTCTCCCTTTCTCTGTGTCTATTCGACAACACAGAGAGCAGAGCTCTCTTCTCTCTCTCTCACACCAATCTCCATTCGAATCAAGCCAAACAAATCTCTTCCAGGAAGAATCAAGCCAAACCAATCACACCATCACCTTACTTTCCAATTTGAGAATTAAAAAAGGGCTGTGGGCTCCACCAATTGGTCGAGCAAAGAGTCGAGCAAATTTTGCTCGAGCGGAGGGGCGAGCAAAATCTTCGGTTGACTGGGCGAGCACCTCTCCTCCTCTATTGCCGCCGGTGCGAGCTTCAAATTGGGTTTGCTCGAGCAAAGGCGGGCGGTCCCACCTCCTGCTCGAGCAGTTGTGCATCAATTGCTCATCGGTGCAGATGCTCTTAATTTTTTCTTGTTCACACTGTTCTTTCATGTATAAGCGATTTATACAAAGATCTCATTCAAGCCGGCTGTTGACAGTAGCCACAGAGGGGCTACACCAGCCCACTGACCCGCAGCTAGTGCGTCCGGGGCCGGACTGAGGCCTGGAGCAGGATCACCAGCACCCGGACCCGAGATCCAACAGTCTACCTTGTGACCAGGGGCCCGGAGACCGGGGGCGCTAGCCTGCCGAACAGGCCACCAGAGATGTCCTTTTGTGTGCGAACAGAAGGAAACCAGTCTCACATCGAAGAGTAAGATCAGACCTCACGCCCGACCACCTATATAAGGGCCTCAACTACCCTCTTTAATAGGTAACTGATCTCTCCGACTGCTTATCATTCGTGCTTAAGTTATCTATTCATCCCAAATGTACTAACTTAGGCATCGGAGAGGAGAAGACCGGCCCGCCCGGTATTCCCCTTAGTTAGCAGGTTTGCAGGAGGAGATCACATCTAGATTCATCAGTTTCCACTAGGCCTACGGGTTTGTGCAGAAACACCGAGCATGTCAGTTGCATGATTTATTTGCCTGGAATTCAAGTCAAATCATTCATACTAGCCGTACACGTCCGTCTACTAACTAGGCATGAACTCTACAAATTTAGAAGCATATGTGTAACAAAGTTGAAGGTCATCTTGTCACCATTGGGTACTAGCTAGGTCAAACTATAATTTGACATGTCTAAGCTGTATTTTAAGTTGAGTTGTGGGTAGCTGTAGATTTGTCTTTCATAAGGAGGCAATAACCATATTGTTTAGTGATCATCTTTGTTTCCGGTTGCGTTTATATGAAGGATTGAAACATAATGACTAAATAAAACGAGTGAGATTATTCATATTAAGGGAATTCAATTTGTAGGACTTAAAATGGTTTAAGCGTTGTAAGAGTTTGTACACACATGAACTGAACGACCGTAGTCTAACCCAAAAAAAAACGGATGCAATGAAACATGCAACTTTACGTATGATAACATTATGTTATTGATTGTCTTAAAAACATTTAGGAGATATATAAGTTGGCCATGAGAAATCTTACATCTCAGTCATGCACTCCTTCATATTAATAACATAACTAAATTGCCATGAGTAATCACGATTAGAATTCTTAAACTTACGATTTGGCATTAGTAGTTAACTAAAGTTTTGTTTGAGATGAAAAATTAGTAAAAACGATTCCAGATTATGGAAGTAGGCAATGGGAGCATGGAACACCTATATTTCGAGTTACAGAAGCACTTTTAAAAACAAATTCCAAGTGCTACACGAGACGACGTCGTTTTTTGACTTCCAAAAAATGAAGGACAACTTCAAGTAACAGACTAACAGGTCATCTCTTGTAGAATCAATATCCGCAGCGACATTTAAATTCCCATCCCGAAACCAAAACCCTCTCTTCCAATGGCGCTAAATTAAACCCTAAGCCCAAAACCCCACTTTCCCAATATCAAACCCTCTCAAAATCTCAATATCCCAATCCAAGCCAGAACCAGAGACTAGGGTTCGAATTGCGAATCAATCAAGAAATTAGGGTTTCTAATGACGTCCGAGAAACCCAGAGACGGCGACTTGCAGATGGTGCCGCGGCGCGAGAGGAAGCTAATGCAACCGCCAAAGGCTCCATCACCGCCGCCGCCGTCGACGGCGATAGTGGAGTACACGCCGCCGGTGTTCAAGGAGGAGGAAGAGGACATCGAGATCAAGCTCCGGCGGATTCTCGAGAACGTGCCCGTTCGCGTCAGCAACACCTCCGGTAGTTCCGCCGGTTCCGGCTCCGGTGACTTTCATCAGGTATGTGTCGCAGATCCCCCATCTCAAGTTTTGACTGTGATTTCGTTTTTGACTGTAGTAAATATTTATGCTTGTTTATGAAATTACTGAGATATTGTGCTTAATGTTATGATTGCCTTTGCTTTTGTGATGAAATTTGGTTGCTAAATTTAGACAAAAGAGGTTAAAACGTTATCATATAGTTAGGGCCTTTCGACGAGAATATCAATAATCAAATAAGTGGAATTTAGGCATAGAAGTGTTTTTAGTTCCGTGCATTGGTGCATAGAGTGAGTAGGATGAAACTTATGGGCCCTTTTAGGTTATTAAAAGAATTGAGGACACGGAGTTGTGTGAGCTGAGTGCAGTTTCCGGTGATTATGCTGGAAGTTAAACTTGGACAGTTGCTAGGTCATTAGTGCAATAACTAGAAATTGCTCTTTGAGTAGATTTTGTTTGATATAGGACTGTGTTCCATAAGTTCAAACACTTTTTCTATGAATGAAAATCTGGACAGGCTGCCGGAAGGGGTTTGAAGCGTGGTTGCTGTCATTTTACTTGTGTGAACTGTAGGGGAGCATGAGTTGTCAATCTCAGTCACTTTGGCTTGTGGATTTCTGTAGACATAGCTTTGTTCCCTCAATTATCACAATTGTATCTCTTACAGATGAATCTCTCTGTGTCCTGCATATGGGAGTCTTTTCTCTTTAATTGGGGACATTTCCTGATTGTTTATATATGCTTAAGAGATAAATGAACTTCCTTCCATCATTTATTTCCTGATTTATGCAATAGAAGTACATATAATGTACTCTCTAATCTTGTTTTTCTGAGTCAAATACTTTTGCATAAGAAAGAATTCCCCAGATTTACTTCAAGCCAAAATTTCCCATGAACCCAACAGAGGTAGCCTGGCTTGGGTGCTAGCTGAAACTGCTCTTTCTATATTATTATAAGCTTTTGATGTTAAATCATTCTATTGGTCTGTTAGTTGATACCATTATATTTTTACCTGAATGTAGAAAATTTAATTCTACGACACTCGAATATATGGTTATGACATTCTGCACTGCAAGCTGGCCGTTAACATTAAATACATGATTGCTCACCACCGATTTTCTGCTTTACAGTATCGGCAGATGAGAAGGAGAGAGCAAGACAGGCTTACTAGGATGGAGCTCGACTATCAGAAAAGGAAAGAAGAGGCAGAGTTCCAAATGAGACGGGAGGAAAGATTGAAAGCAGCTGAAGAGCGGACAGCAAAGAAGCGTTTGAAACGTCAAAAGAAGAAGCAGAAGAAGAAGGAGAAGAGAATGAAAACAAATTCAGGTGGTGAAGAGAATAATCAGAAAGAAGAATCCTCTGACGATGACAAGAACTCTGATGGTGATGCTACAGACTGAACAAGACTGTACTAAGTTGTAGGTTTTGATGCGTTGGTTCAAGTTCAAAGTAGAGGGACAAGTAATCATTTTTCTGAATGTAGAAGTTACCATGTTGGCAACCAAGGATGAACTTTTGTAAAATCTGCAAGGATTAGAAATATGAAATATGAAATCTGAATCTAATATTCAACTGGTTTTTATATCTTGCTAGCAGTTCCATCGATTGCAGTTGCTTCTCATCAGATGGAACTACGTACTGAAAAGTAGTTTTGTAATTGGTATTCATGCTCTCCTTGGAACAGAGCCTATGGTACGGGTCTACAAAAAGTATGCCACTCTTTGATCCCTATGTACAAACTTAGGTAGAGGCCTACCAACAAACTTGACTGGCTAGCACATTATCACTTGGATGATTTAGGAAGGCATTAGATTACATACTATGAGGACATTGTATTCAATTGTAAATGTATGCATTTTCTAATGATAACAACTCAGGGATGCCATTGTTTGTAGCATTGGGTTCAAAAGTAGAGGAACAAGTAATCATCTTTCTGAAGTCTAGAAGTTGCCACAATTGGATCTAAGATCGACTTATGTAAAATCTGAATACGTAAACCTCAAGGATCAGAGCTGTAGAACTTGAATCTCCTATTCAACTGGTGTTATTTATTTTGCTAGACACTGTATCATTTTTCAGAAAAAATTAAATAATAAAGACATTGTATGAAAACGTAAATGTACGCAGTACCGTATACAATACGTGCTATACACGAAATCAAAGCATTTTCGCAGAAATTAAAGCGTTTGTATAAGAATGGTTATTATATCATTAAATTGTGTGAGGGCAGTTAAATTGCCCAGGGAGACTCCAGTTGAGCAGTTTTGGCTGGAGACGGAGAGAACAGAGTAGTCAAAATTTAATCAAACATTTATATTTCTTCTCCTCAAATTTTCAATACGAAATTTTCCATCTCCCTCCCTATCATCTCCATCTCTCTCTCTCTCTCTCTCTCTCAGAAACCCTAATCTCCATGGGAGATTCCATGCCTCCGCATCGCATTTCCGTCCATCAAGCTCTCGGCGGCGGCGCCGGTACTCTCTCTTTCCCTCTCTTTAATTTTAATGTCTGATTTGTACAGATACTTCGATTTGCATATAGATTTGTTACATTTACGATTCCGATTTGGTTTCGATCGCTATATAGATTTTGCGATTTCGTATATTGTAAATGTCGTCGGAGTTGATTTGGTTTTGATTGTGATGTAGTTGCTGACGTGTTGCTGTGGAGGCATTGGGGTGGAGGAGTCGTAGTGCTGACGTCTGCAACGGCGTCGTGGATCTTATTCGAGCGAGCCGGTTACAATCTCTTGTCGTTTGCGGCCAATGTTCTACTGCTTCTTGTGGTCATCCTCTTCTTCTGGGCCAAATCTGCTTCACTTCTCAATAGGTACTTTTCGATTCGGAGTTTCGGACTGCTTTCTAGTGTGCTTATTAGTATTCTTGCTAAATACGTCTAGGTTTTGTTAACTTGTATTTTAGAATCACTCGCAATTTTTCACTAGGAATATGCTGTGTTTCGATATCTTACTTAAGTTGTGATGAAATATACTGAAGATTTTGTGAAGAAAATTAAATAGAAGATGTATAATTCTCCGAAAATTGGCCATAATTTATTGTACTGTTCTTGAGTATTGCATCATGTTGGCGGCAAACTGATGTAATTAAACTTGTACTGTCCTCAGACCTTTGCCTCCTCTTCCTGATATGGAAATATCTGAGGCGTCTGTCCTGAAGGTTGCTGATGCAATGCATGTTTGGATTAATCGTGGACTGTCAGTTGTGCGTGACATTGCTATTGGCAGGAATTTGAAGCTCTTTCTTCAGGTTAGTTGTAGTTAATTCCTACTAGGTTTATGGTTAGAAAAAGGTTGGTGGATTTTTGATGTTTGGATATTGCTTCCGGTCTGCAGGTTACTGTTTTGTTGTGGGTAGCATCTTACATTGGGAGTCTCTTCAACTTCCTCACTCTTGCCTATGTTGGTAAGCTCTTTGCGTGGTCAATGTATCTTTGTAAGTGTGCGCTCGTGCAAGCTTTATTTTAACACCTACATTTCTTGAATACTATGCAGGGGTTCTAATCAGTCTATCAGTGCCCGTGTTGTATGATAAGTTTCAGCACCACATTGATGTTAAGCTGTCTGTAGCACATAGAACAATACAAATGCAGTACAGGAAACTTGATGAGAGCATCTTAAAGAAGTTACCAATGCAATCAAACAAGCAGAAGAAGTTGCAGTAGGTAAGTACCATCTTTTTCTTTCTGAGACAAGTTTTTTTTTTTTTTTCTCAAGTATATCACGAATTACTTCTATTAGATATGCTCATTCACTCATTCTATCTTCACTTTGGATTTAAAAGTTTTTTTTTTTTTGGTTTGTATTGTTCTTGTGTTGAAGGATGTTATCCATGTATTCTGTTCTATTTTCATTATTGTTGAGGTTGACTTATGATAGTCTTATTCAGAACTTTGCAATTTTGCAAACCCCATTCACTGGTATATGAGTCGAATTCAAAGAGGTGGATACTAGTGATGATTAACTTTGGGGTAAACCACAGTCCCACATCCTATATTATCTATTTTTATATTCTTTCTTTCAGATTATTCCTAATTTTGCCCTTATAAATCTGACTCTGTTTCTCTCTCTTACGGGATCATTGTCTACTTCTCTCTCATTGATGTTCCCTCTTCTCTTTCCATCTTTATGTTTTCATTCTATAATAATCTCAGTCTCTAAATCTACCCTCTAAATTAAATGGATTTCTTTCTTTCTTTGACGACAAAGACGGTAAGAAAGATTTAAAATGTTGGATAAAAATGAATATCTGTATGACCATTTGTATATAACTCACGACCATTTTACTTGAGTTTGGAAAGGTCATGCCCGGCAATCTTCAATGTTCTGCACTTTTGCTCGGTAATTCTAGATTTTGATCATACTCTGTGAAGTAGTTTCAAAACCAAACTGGGTGTGTTTGTTAATAATTAAATCTGGGATTGTCTATAGTTGAAGTACTTAGGAGCCGGATAGCTGGAGATTATGTGTGGAGAAGGTTTTCAAGGATGGGTCGTAGCTAGATTCACTTTTCTTGTTATGCTGGAAACACAGAAGCGAAATTGGATATCTTGCTTTCAACTTTCAAGGGACGAAACAAAGGAGCTGATCGAACCAGTGAGTTCTGGGGGTTTGGAGGCGGAATAGGACGCAGGTCGAAGTTGGGTTTTTGAGTCATGGGTTTAGAGATCTTGTGGGATAGGTTGTTGAGGTACTTCAGTACTGATCTCTGCTCCTAGTACATAGAAAGATGATGGAACTCTTTTCCATAATAGAAGGCAGCAGAAACTAGAAAAACTACCCTGAAAGATCTGAGGGAGATTTGAGTGATGTTTTTGGTGTTTGGTCTTGAGATTATCTTGGTTGTTCAAGCAGTTGGCGTGTAGGGATATACTGAGGGGAGCTGGGAGGGACGCTAGTCTTTGGCTGAGTAGACATAACTTAAATGGGTAATGTTGTAAAATCAAATGTTACAAAGCTAGAGGAAATATTGAAAAAGCAAAGGAGTGTGGTTTACAATTTGGGGAGTGCAACTTTCACTCCCGTTATGTTTTTTCCTGTATTGCTTCCTTTAGAAGTTTAGCATCTCCTGATGCATTCTGATACGTGGAATTATTCTCTGTTGGGGTCAAGTACAACATAGAAATAGGGTTTTTTGTTGTTGTTGATGTGTGTGTTTAATTTTACATTATTCTTGAATCTTAGTCTCAAAATAGAATGGGTCATCATCAATCCGACTTGTTCTATATTAAAATAATAGAATTGTCATCAGTTCAATGAGATGTTTATTTTTACCTTTTTTCTTTCCTTCTCCTTTTGATGTTCAGGAATTGGGAACAATGTATTAATGCTTTGGAATGTATTGGTCTGAAGATAAATTATCCTGTAAAAATAGTTGGATGTGTCATGTTTGGGCATTCTTGTTGTTCTCCAAGAGCATGTTTTTGTTTCTAAAATTAGACATACCCCAATTTTATGAAATACACCAGCCTTCTTTAGTTTATGATAGATGATTGTATTGAAATATAGTGTTTCATGTGTGTTGTATGTCACATTCTAAGATTCCTGAATTATAGATTAAACATCTCAAGGTGATATGTAGCAGCAGATTAAATATCTCAAGTTTTCTGCTGTATCATTTCCTTCTGAAGTCTGCCATCTCCTCATGGCATTCTGATACTTGGAATTCATCCTCTGTTGAGGGTCTTCAAGTACAACACATATCTGAAATAGCATTTTGTCTATAGCTTAAATAATTGTTGATCTCTTAGTCTCAAAATAGAAGGGTCAGCATCATTCCTAGTCTGTCTATATCAAATTAGTAGAAAAGTGACATTGTCATCTGTTCATCGAGGTGTTGATTTCTACACAATTTTTTTTTTTTTTTCACTTTGATGTTTTGGAATTGAGAACAATCATTTTAATGTTTAATGCTTTGGAATATAATAGTAGGAAGAGAGAAAATGTTTTTGTTTGGGCATTCTCGTTGTCCTCCATGAGCATGTTTTTATTTCTTGAATTAGCTATTCCCAATGCTATGAAATATAACAGCTTTCTTTAGTTCATGATTGTTAAATGTGTTAAAGTATAACAATTCATGTGACCCGTATGGCACACCCTAAGATCTTCTATGAAATTTTGATCTTTCCACCCATTTTCTATTATCCAGAAGAAAAAGAGAAGGGGATGGCCTAGAATTTTAATGGCTAAAGTTAGTGAGGAGATAATTTTTTTTTTTTTGAAAAGGTTAGTGAGGAGAATTATAATGGGGTAGAGTATCATGTGGTCACTTTCTGGGCATGTGGGTCTTTACAGATCTTTTTACAGATACCTAGGGTGCAACCGCAAAGATTGAAATTTTTAATCCAACTATGTTTGCTTGCTCTTGTCTGTAGTAATTAGCCACCTTGTGCAGCTGTACAATTGTTTAATGTAAGATTATAATTTGGTAATTTGCTTTACCTTGATGTATAGGGTAAATAAAATCTTTGTTCTTCATGAGAACCTACCTATATGAGTTCTGACCCTGTGGCATGTCAGTATAAGTAATATAACTGTATTAACCATTGGTGGAAACTTAGATTCTTCAAGCTGCAATTTTGAAGTACTCTTGCATATTGTCTCTTTTATTTATTTGTTTATTTTTTTATATTTAAGAAAAATAGTGTCATTACTCACTGTGCATCGAGCTAATGGACTCACTTGAGGCTATTTCTCATGATATTCGCCTCAGAAGGTTTATGGATCCGGCTCGAGTAGAAATCTATTATTTTGTATATAGATGTTGGCTTTTGTGCTTGATCTAAATAGCTGTGATGCTTCTTATATGTACTGAGGCATATCTGCATATGGTGCAGGGTATCATGGAGTTCAGAGAAGTGTGATTATAGCCTTAGAGATGGTTTATGAGATTTTCAACATGAGGGTTTTCTTTTGGTTGGCATGCTGTTGCTATACATATTGACAGCCAGACGGCATGGCTGACAACATATGAATGGATCCCATTAGCTTCTGCGTTTGAGTTTTGGCGTTGCATTGTTCTGACTGTGATCTTATAATCTTGTTAAATTTTTGGTCAGTAGTTATTGAATTGTTGGATCCTGGCGGATGTGCTTTACAGGATGGGATGAAAGAGTAGGAAACTTTTATCATTCTGAAGAAATATAGAAATGTACTCTTTTTTGCTATACTTCAATTTTCAGTGAAAATTTTAAGAGCGTAGTGTTTTTTTTTTTCTTTTTTCTTTTTGACACTTAGCCATAGAGTTCTGTAGGAACAGGACCATTGCACCGGCAAGAGATAACGGAACTATTAGCTAATCTAGCAGCCTTATGTGCCAACACATTGGCATCTCGATAAACATGGTTCATCTGAAGATGGAAGAGAAGCAGGTTCATGCTTGATGTCAAAACCCTGACCATTTCCACCAGGCCCTTTGAAGCATTAACCAGTTTGATGCCGTGTGATTCCAAGACAATATAGGGGCGAGTTGTAACTGAAGTACTCAACTGCAAGCTCACAAGCCCGCCTACCAGCAAGAGCCTCCACCATATCTGGTGAGAGAACATTATGAACCTTGAAACACAACAACATTATGAACCTTGACACATAACAGAGCTTCTTTTAAAATCCCATTGTCTTGTGAACCTTGAAAATCAAACGCTCAATATCTAACTCTCAACTCCCTGCAAGTCTGGCCACCCAGAAATTAATCCAAACTCCCAAGTCGCTAACGCTCATGTCTCAGTGTCTATATACTGACTACTTTGATTGGTATTTGATACTTTGTTTAGAGAGAGACAGATGCTGGTGAAGGATCAGACGGCAGTTCAGCAAATTTTGCTAAGGTATGCTGAGATGGTCGATAGTTGGTTGGTTTTAACACTACAGTTTGCAATGAATACTGGTGAAGGTAATGTGATTCTTCTGATTAATGTGTGATGGAATTTTGACTCTGCTCAGTGCTCAAGTTAGCATTGAGCCAAAGAATCATAGACAAGGTATATGTTATGTGGGTGGATTTCTGGCAGGAAAAGAATAGGAATGAGACCTTTTCCAATCAGAGTATCAAAATAACAACTTGTATGGACTACTAAAGATAACTTTTATCATTCTAATGAAATATATGTACACTTTTTTGCCATACTTCAACATTTCAGTGAATCTTTTCAAGAGTCATGGCCTAAATAATGACCTTAAATAATGAAAAAGAACCTTGAAACATGCCTTTAAACAACATGCTTGAATTTGGAAATGACCTTTTATGCTTAAATTTTACTCAGTATGGTCCCCAATCACCACTCCAACACCCCCACAAAGAGATGACTGATCAAAGGCTCCATCTGAATTTGCCTTTAATCACACTATCGAAGGGAGGGTACAGGCTGCTTCTTTGGCTCTGACTTCTCACCAACAAAGCATAAGACCGGGTCTGGTTCAAATATAGTTGAAGCAAATCATGCAATGACCCCCTTTTGTCTGACCATATTCTCTGATTTCTTTCCATCCAAAGTGACCAAATTACCAACAAAAGTAAGGAGCAATTTTCACGAGCAAGCCGCTCGGAGCATGCATATAACCAATCCAAAACAAACAAAGGTTGAATTACAAATGTAACACACATCCAAGCTCAGGAAAAAAGGTTGAATAAAATGTTTAACGAAACGGCAATCTCAACTTACAAGTTCAATAGTCTCATATAACAGGAGCAGCACCCGTTATCAATAAACACATGCTTACTTTCTTAGAACTCAATCTTAGGCAAAATAAAAGAGCAAACTCGCCAAGAACAAGGGCTCGAATGTATCAAACTCCTAGCTATTTCATAAGCACTCTTAGTAGAGAACCTTCCTCATTGATATAAAGATGATTTCCTTCCAACTTAAAATGTATAGGGATCCTGTTAGGGTCCTCAAACCTCACCTTACTATGTAATGATTTTTTGATGGGTTGAAAACAGTGGCCCAAGTCGAATATCTGGCAAGTTCAGTTGTGTTATCTCTGACTGCATGCAATTGAAATAGGATTATGTGACATAGCTGTATACTTTAATTTTAAATTCGGAAAGCCTCAGGTAAATGGTTCGAATCCTGCAAAATTTTCTTAACAAAACTGATGGAACCAACTACAACTGAAGCTCTGAACTGAAAGTTGACACTAGCTCACCAGGACATTATTGAAACATCAACTGTGCTAATGGCTGTTACCCTACCGTTGCTTAAAACACTGCCTAATGGAGTCCAGGTACACACTGGCCCTCATAACCAAATAAATTGCAATTGGAAACAGGCAGCAAAATCTGCGAATTATATAATACAGAACTGAGTCGTTCATTAACATCATGGACTCCACTCATCTACATTCATAGCTTCAGAACATCTTCAACATCAAAATACACTATGTTGGGTTGTAGTGAAGAACTTAAGCCATCCTTGGAATGGGACTGCCTTCAGCAGGTGGCAATGACACTGAGCGCAACAGCTCTAGTGAGAAAACAAGCCCTAAGAAATGCGAAAGGATAGTGTTTGCGGATGCCTGCAAAAGGAATAGATGGATAGATAGCTCAGTGTTCTACTTAAATGCCAAATTCTTGTAAGATAATCATAGCCAAATTTCTACTTGATTTCCAACTTCACTACCATTTATATGAAATACTGTATCAAACTGTCAAACTCAAGTATATAAATCTGACACTACGTAGTTTTGAGAGTTCTTGTGGAATACTACAACTGATTAAAAAAGGGACGAGTGTTTCTAGATTGTAACAGTACAGAGGAAACTTTATAAATACACTACATAAAACCATATCTATATAGGCGTGTTAAATTTGATTAATCATAATAGCATGTTCCAGAATTAAAATCATATCTATTTGAAATACCTGCACCAAGAATACATCCAATGCAAGAACAGGACTGTAGCCAGGAGATACACCCTGGTAATATGGATTTGCTGAGGACGTAAGAGCCTTAGCAACCAATATTCCCACTGTGGCTTGCATACCAAGAACAGCAGCACCCATACCCAAAAGGTTCAGTCCAATCCCATTCCTTAAGCTTTTGATAACATCAGCACGCGGAGGGGCCTGTATGTTATAAGCAGTGGAACACATATATAGAAGTTAAAAGGTTGAAAATGAACTGGATCTTTCTAAGCAAATCAACATTCAATATAAGCTGATCTCATACAATAATGACATGGGACTGATAGAAGAACTTCACGTCAAAACATCAAGCATTACAGAAAAAATGTAATTCAACTCGATTCCAAGTAGGCATAAACAATTCAATCATTAAAGCATTAGCTTTCCCTATTCTTACATTTGGCAATCCTTTTGAGTCAATCAACCATTTCAAAAAACACTACAATCCCCAACAACTTTAACTAATCACATCAAGCACGAAGTCCGTTTTCTCAACCTATGAGCCAATTTCAAATGAAAATTTCCACTACCTTTGCAGGGTCACTTGCAGTTTTCCGAAGCTTATCCGATAAACGAATGTACCCAAACGACCAAAACACAGAAATGAAAGCCGCAACAATCCCACCAGCAGTGGCATAAAATGTAGCCGGCGACGAAATCTTCCCAGTAACAACAACCGAAAACGAAAGAATCACTGCAGCCACAACAGTGCACACCAGCTGTCCCCAAAACCCTAGACTACCCAACCTCTTGAAATACCTCGCCGTGCTCTCCAACCTCTTAGCTACCTACACATTCCAACACACAAACATCAAAATCAAACTCCTCCATTCAATCAATCACAAGTTACACAATTTAATTCATACTAATCATCGAAATTTTAAAAAAAAATTATATGCTCTTCAATTTTGCTACATTCTCTAAAAAACAAAAACAAATGGTGATTGTAAGAGAGAAACCTGCAGGAGCTTGGCCTTTTCTTCTTCGTTGCTGGAAGAAGCGAAGGACTGAGAAACTGGAGTAGCGGACGCCCTTCCAGAAGTGGCCAAGGAGAGCTTTGATCCTCTGTGATTGAGAGGCGAAGAAGGAGAGAGAGTGAGGCTGGGGACGTGGCAGGCGGGGATTGACCGGAGACGGAGGTGATACGCTGAGGGACGAGCCGGGGTGGCCTGCGGTGGGGCCACCGGGAAGAGGCCGGAGCGAGCTGCCGGCGAGAGTAGTGTTTGCATAGTTACTGGTCGAAGATAGGGAGAGAGAGTGTGTGTGAGAGAGTAACTAAGCTGTGCTGTAGTTTTGAGTTTGCGCCGTATACATATAATCGATATTTGTTTTAACTAAAATAGTTTTTACTCTCTACTTCATATTAAATTTACTTAGATGTAGATGCTGATCAAGCCAAAAGCACAAAACTTTTAACATTAATAAGCCAAGTGCCGTCGTTGTGTGTAGTGAAAAAAGAGAAGACAGTTAAAATTATAACCCACCTAGCATCCGCCTAGTACCTGTCTAGCACTCTTTAAGCGCTCGTCTAACATCTGTCTAGTTCACGCATAACAACCACTCAATTCTATTTTATACCCACCTAGCCTTTTAAAACCCTTTAAGTTCCCGCTTAAGGTCCGCCTAGTTTCTCCTAGCACCGCCTAGCTATGTAATCTTTCTTCATGCTGAAGTTCATGTAAATGCTTATCATAATCAACAGTTTATAACCTCTCTCTTATATTCGATAGTTTTATCAATTAAGACTTAAGACATCCGTCCTTAAAAAATAATAAAAACCGGCTCATAATGGTCCAGTAAACATTTTGGCTACTAAAGATTAATATTTCATTACATTAGAGGTTCCACAATCAGAGATTGTTTTTTCTAAACACTAATATATGATAGAAAAACATTCACGCATAGAGGTTTCAGTTTCCGTTCAACATCTCATTTGGCTAGCTCAACAGTTCCAAAACGTCAAGATTAAGTTTGGCTTTAGAGAAACAAAATTCTTTCTGTCCAAAAAAAAAAAGAGAAACAAAATTCTTGGTAGACGCGTTTGTAAAATCGAGTCTTCATCTTAACATGGCCTTGGGGAAAATTTGCTCTTCCCTTGTCGGCTGCAAATGCTCTTTGCTTTGATCGGTGAAGAAGTTGTAGGGTTTTGACCTCTTGTTTGTATGTGGGTTACCTTTTCTGTTTGCTGGGGTTTTGTGTCGATAAAAAACTCAGAGAAAAAAGGGTGGGGATCTGGTTTTGAGTCGGCAAACTGTATACAACACTGCCCAAGAAAGCTTGCCATAGCATCTCCTGTTTACATTATGAGATTTCCTGTGGCAGGCTACATCCATGTTGATTAGCCACTCCCATCCTTCACCAGTCACTCCCAACTTCAGACCAAATCCACCATCTCAGGAAGAAAAGAAAAAAAAAATCACACAAAGCCTTCAGAGAATCGCAAATCTATAGAAAAGGAAACGTGTAGATGAATGTATAAAGAATCAAGAGGTGCCACTGCATTTCAAAAGCATACAAAAGAACACATTCGAAAGATCCTAAACTCAGACCGAAGCATACTAAGAAACCGATGACAGTACAGTAAGGATGCACACGTGCAGCCACACTTGGGCTGTTGTGCATGTAAAAATTGTCCATAAGACCTATTCAGAATTGTGTATAAAATTATCTTCTTCTTCGTCTACCACCACTCGTTATTTCTTCTACTACCATCAGTACCAGAGTTGCTAAACCTCTGTGCAGAATATCTGTGCTGAACAGACTTATATGATCCTTGTGAGGTAGAAGCTCCTCCAGAAACCTTCCACAACTTTTTAGAGGATCTAGAACTTGAAGCATGACTACCTACAGCCGAACTTGGAATCCTATGGCTCCTACTAGACAGTGTTGCAGGAGACCTCCAGCTGTTCTTCTGGCCTTTTCTAGGGGAGAAGTCATCTGGATCATCCACTATCCACCCACCTCTATGTTTTGGTTTTTGTGGAGTCGCAAAACCTCTTTCGTCATAGTAGGTATGTTTCCTTTTATTCTTATTCAGATCATTGGGAGCAGAATAGAATCCCATGTAGTCTTTCTTTTCTTTATGAGGTCTCAAAGTAGGAGTAGATACGTTAGAGAACTCATCATGCCTCTTCCGAGCCTGCAAGTTACACAAAATACTCCAGTTGATATCGCCACAGATAACAGTAACATGACACTACCACAAGAAATAATCAAAGAACAATTGCACATAATATAGCGGAAGGTTACATGATTGGAGGTTCCTCTGCATTCCCGAGCAATATGACCACCTTCACCACACTTGTAGCATAAACGACGGGATTCAGAAACAGTAGTTTCCCCACCACGTAAGCCTATGCACGCCTGCATTTATAGATTACCATTTGTTAGTGAATGGGGAAAATGCTGACTGCTTCCATAAGATTAAACGAATATAATTGACCAAGAAAACTAAGGTGTCTCAGGCACACGCAAAAGAATTAACATTAATATTTAAATGATCAAAAGATTTTGTGAGTATATCAGAAAAAAAATTACTTGATAATCAAGTACTTATATGGACACGATAAAATTTCAAACAAGACAAAGAAAATAGCTAAAAAGTGCAGCATCATATTTCATGTACGATCTCCTAAAAAACATAAAGAGTGCAGCGTCATATTTCATGTACGATCTCCTAAAAAACAAATCAAAGAATGAAGAATGATATCCAGACCTTTCAAGACATGATTCTGTTATTGACAAACTAGCTTGAAACAAAAACCATATAACAGAACTGTTGAAAGCTGCATATATGAATGAAACTCATCACATTATTTGTTGCCTACAAGACTGAACCATAAAATCATCTCACGACATGTATACAATATGACTACAAATATATTTAGACATACGTTCAAGTCTAACAAATTGGATAAAAACAAGTTCTTATCCCAAGGACCATAAAAGTAACTCCACATACAGAAAGTCATTCACGCGAGGAGCCTTAGGAGCATCAAGACTTACCATACCAGTATGTCCCAGTTGCCCACATTTGTAACAAGATACTTCCTTTAGGCTGTTATCAAAACACTTGACACAACATAAATGACCAAATTTCTTGCAGACATAACATTGGATGTCCTGTTTACAAAGAATAAAACACAAATCAAGAAACAGCTCTTCACTAATATATAAAAATTAAATGATTTTATAGCATTCAATCAGAAATCAAATGCAAAAAAAAAAAAAAAAATTAAATAATAACATACATACCTTGAGGTCATCAGATGGGTAATCATTCTTGCATGAATACATCTCATGGCCAGAATCACAACACCTTAAACATATTTTGGAAGGCAAAGAGCCAACATTGTACTTCTCTGGACAATTTTTAGCATGATGTCCACCCTTTTTGCAGATAAAGCAATCTCGTCCCTGTGAACATTTATGCAGGTGTACATGAGAAAATAGGGGGAGGAAATGGAAAGGCAAACTTTGTAAAGTTACATAGCACACATGTATCGGAGAATAATTCATTATATTTGGAAAGTGGAATTAACAAAAGATTATAATGCACATATAAAACCGGCAAATAAGATCCTCAGTATTATTTCGGGAACATTAAAATCCATATAGATTTAGAATTTCTAATAATAATAATTAAAAAAAAACATAATTCCAAAGAAGAGATAAACTTTGTTCTAATCTCAATCAGTCAAGCTAAAGCAAATTTTCATGTAAAAACCCACCATCATCCAGAACTAGTAAAAGTTCAATAACTCAGAGAAATGGACTTGAAATCCCTTTGGAGTATAGTGTCTCCAACTAACCTTTTCACATTGCTTGGCATTGTGCTCCAAACTGCCACAAACAAAGCATGGCTTCTTCCGCTTAGCTACAGTACAGTTCACTGCTGCATGTCCTTCTTCACCACAATTGAAGCATGCACCCCAGCTCTTATCTGGAGGATCAAAATATCTTGGTCCCCGCTGATTGAATAGAAATCAGATAGTACCAAATTTAGGCCTTCATATGTTTGCCATTTTCAAAAAAGTATTTCAAGGGAAGTACTATAACTCACAAGAAGTTTCCGCAGCACGATATTGTCAGTGATCTGAACACTGTTCAGTTCCATTGTCTCATCTATAGCTCCACCTTCGTCCTCCTTCACTTGTTCTTTAGCAAGATTCACCTAATACATAAGAGAATATCTTAACTTTCAGCTTTTTAATTGAACAACCAAAAGTATATAACGAAAACTGACAATTTCTTCATATCAATGATATATTCAGTCTGACAAAAAAAGAATGGTAATGTGAAAGATTTAAGGTCCATTGTCTGCGACTTCAAAACACGAATGCATATTAAGAAGGAAAAAAGGAACATTTAAAGCCAACAACAAACGACCAATTATGTTTCAGTACACACAAATAACTAAAATTTTGCAGGAAAAATCAACAAGCTTACAGCAATTATCTAATTGTCCTTGAGTCAAATTTCTGTAGGAAAAAGGGTAAAGAGAACATGGAACTCACAGCTGGGTCTTCAACTTTCCTCTTTTTACTCTTCCTCACCCTATCCTTCTTCACTACTTTCTTAGTCTCCAAATCTGCGGCCTCAACTTGGGCAACCTGTGGAGAAGACGAAGAAGGCAGTCCAATCAAACCACCTGGATCGGAAGCAACTGAGTCGTTCTCTGAGGCCAGCTTGGCTTTACGCATCAACAAAGCTTTTTCAACTATTTTGAGGCTGAGATCTGCATTGGCCTCATCTTCGTCGCTACTGATCTGTACCACAGATTTCAAGGCCTTCCTATCCTTCCTATTAGCTAATTCTCCTTCTCCTTCACTTAATTCATCCCAGTGAAACTTGCTAGCTTGCTTCTCCCTCTTGCCCATGTTCCAAATCTTAAGCCCTAAATAAAAAAGCGAAATCAGTACTTAGTTTCTATACTTTAAATAAAATAATAGCTTTTACAAAACGAAACATACAAATTTAAATCAAACATATTAGCTCATAGCTCATAAGCTATATAAACCCAGTTAGTAGGATCCACTCTTCAATTTAATCTCCCTAGTAAGTGTAATACAGGTCACAGAGACCAATAATGGCCGAACAAAGCAAACCGGAGACGGCGGAGCTGCGGTGGCTAACTTGACTTATTTTCAAAAGCTCAAAAATTTACATGGAATATATACCCAATATGTGAGGAAGAACTTTATACCTTAGGGTTTTGCAGGAAAGTCGGCAAATTCGCCGGAAATCGGAAAAGGAAGCCGGAAAACCTCAAAAAAGTTGTCTACTTCGATTCGTAGCGTGCAGTGAGCAATAGGATTAGGAACTTATAGGATTGGAAAGCGAGTTCAGAGAGACAGAGACGAAGAGGCTGATATGATTGCCGCCGGAAACAATGTCGGCGGCCAAAGGACCCGCGTTCTCTGTGTCTCTTGTTTTTCTGGGTCGAATTCTGCGATTGTGTCCCTCCGCTCGGTTTTGTTTTAGGGTCTGCTGATGGTTTTTTTTTTTTTTTTTTTTACTTTTGTTTGGGTGTAAAGGCAAAATTACCCTTATAGTAAAACACGGCTGTAACTATTTTTTTTACATCTTTATAATTCACTATTTAAATCTCCACATGATCGCTCTAAGTCGTGAATAGTATTACCGAGGGTTCTATTTGCACCTCTAAAAGTGTTGTGTATACCTCCACTACTTAATATACCTCTATTTCACTTTTTAATTTCTAAGTGTGCCTCTTCTTCTTTACTATAATGCCCCTACACTTATTTCTATCTATACCGAAATTGTTTCGTACAAGTCGCTATTACTGTACACAGTCACAAGATTTTATTAATGAAATGCAAATACGTACTTTATATATACATCATTAAAACTTCATAATCTGATAGGGGAAAATGACTAGGTAGTTATTTATAAACCGAGCTATATTTTCTATTCTTTGCCCTAACCAAACATAGATTGGTTTGATCTTTTGTACTATTATACGGGTAAAAGAATATTTTAATATGACTGACTGAGGGACTGACTACTGACCAAAGACAGTTCTCTGCTATTGTAGGTGAGAAGTACAAGTATTCCAATACAGTCGTTGCAAACAGAATTGACGAATAGTTAAAAAAAAAAAAAAAACATAAACATATAAAAATAAGTTTGAGTTAACAATTACCCAGTTCGGCATGAATTGATTTGTATAATCTTCCACGATTTGACTCTCCATTCGTGCATCTTCACTTTCTTTCAAGGAATGTTATTTTAGGGCTTACAACGCTATTTTAGGGTTTACCGTTAAAGAAGATGACGACAACTTGATGCTTCTATGAATTTCATAACACTGACTCTAATGGGAAATAAAATTAATTCGAAGAGTTCTCCACAGTATAATCTCAAATCCAACCATGAGAGGTTGGAAGAAAAATCTACTTTGAGAGGGAAAAGAAGAAAAGAAAATAAGAAAATAGATGGTCATACGTGAGGGAGGTAGAAAGAGTAATTTTTTTTATTTATTTATTTATCTATTTGTCCTTATCTGTCATTTCATATGAGTTGATAAAGTCAAAATAAAATTAAAAAAAAACTAACAGAGGTATACACAACACTTTTAGAGGTGCAAATAGAACACCCATTTTCCCGATGGGGAGAATAAAACTACGGTTGATGTAGGGTCTTGTTTGCATGGATCTGAAATAAAGTTCATTGATATTGTATGAAGTGTTGCCAAGTAAATCTAGTAAATATCTATATCTTATGTTTAGTCTTAATTCAATTCTCACTTTCTTCAATTATTACGATTTTTTTTCAAATATTTGAAAGAAAGAGAGAGAGAGAGAGGGAGCTTGGTTGAGAAAGTGAGAAATGTAATTAAATGTGTGAACGTAAAATTGTGTCTTCGTTAAGATTTATTTAAGTGTGTTGAGAATAAAGTTAGGGTTGTTAAAAGGGACACTCTGTCTAATATATTTTTTTTAATTAAAGAAAAATCTCTTATAATAAAAACATATTATTTTCCCTTATAGTTATTAGTAACCAAAGAAACTACATACATGCCGAATCCAGTAATTTTTTTATGAAGTTGAAGTGCAATGACATTTGGTGGGAGTGTAATTGCACACCAATTGTTTGTGTTATTCTATGTATGAATTTGACAGTATATAGTTTGGTATTGAGGTGAAAAAAATCAATATGAAAAAATTGAGTTATAAATAAGCAACATCTTACCTACTTTTTAAAATCGTGGTTTTTTCAACTAAATTTTATAAATAAGCACCTTATAAAAAACTTACCAAACACATAATCAACTCATAATGATAATTATAAGTGATTATTTTGCCCACAACGCAATACCAAATTAAGTAGTGAATATTAAAGTGATCCTGTTTAATTGAAGTGATCATGACTCAAGAGAGATTAAGAAGAATATTGAGAAGATTATACTTATAACTTTAGATTTGGATTAAAAAATATATTTCGCTCTAATAAATACGAAACTCAAATCCTTACGAAATAGACGTTTTAGTATGGAATTGCGACGGCCTTAACCACATGACAACTGTGCAGGTTCACCGTTGCCGACGCTGATAAAAAAAATCGTCTGTTTATCATTTTTCTTTCTGAAACCAAGGTGGATTATTAGCAATACCTAAATGATCTTAGGTTTGAGATTGAATTTCCAAATTGTTATGAAAAAAAAACCCTATTTCATTAAAATAGTTATGATATATAGTTGTAAACAAATTAAACGTTTTATAAAAGAATTGTTTGTCACAATCTTATGTATTTACTCATTTACTCATACATTGATTCATCCCAATGATGAGATTTCTGATGACTTGCTCTCTCAAATTCCAGATGAATTGTTCAACCAAGTGTTAAAATTCCAGACTTTTTGTGAATTTGAACACAAATTGAATGAAGAAAAGAAAATAACGACCAAAAATAGGTGATTTATGAAACACAAGGACTAAAATTGTAAATTTTTAAACCACGAGAGCAAACATAACCATGACTCCAAACCACAAGGACCATATATAACAAGATTATAACAAATTGGTTAAGGGTCGTTTGCTGGGCTATTGGGAACCCGAAAAAAGAGGGAAATGGTAAGATAATGAAGGAGCAACATTTTAGTTGTTTTTCCTTTTGTTATACAGTATAAACATAAACAAGATCGCGCCTCATCCATCCAAAAAGAAAATGATCTCAAATATATAATAAATTTCAAACACACAAAATCGCATCATCCACAAAAAGACCTCATTCCTCATATAATAACCTGGTTCGGTACATGACACAAGACCAAAGGATTTGATTTGACAAGAGCCTACACAGATCCACACTGGGAGAAGTCTATTTGATTTGACAAGACTCTACACAAGACCCACACTGGGAGAACACTCCAACTCGACTAGACAGACTTATAGACCATAGAGAGCTTCCCTCGAGAAGGCCTCAGACTCAACTATTGGACTCAATTATTAACCCTATACAAATCCACCACGAACCCTATGCCATATCTCTTGCTTCTTCTTCATGTATATGTCAATGAGATTTGGCGAGAAAGAACATTCTGGGATATGACTCTAATATTTTTTTTTCATTAAAGAAAAATCTCTTATAATAAAAACACAGATTATTTTCCCTTATAGTGTGATTATTAGTAACCAAAGAAACTACATACATACAAAATCTAGTACTCTTTTTTTTTTAAGCTGAAGTGCAATGACATTTGGTGGGAGTGTAATTGCACACCAATTGTTTGTGTTATTCTATGTATGAATTTGTCAGTATAGAACACGGTGAATATTGAAGTAATTATATTTAATTGAAGTGATCATGGCTCAAGACAGATTAATAAGAATATTGAGAATATTAATGGTAACTTTGGATTTGGATTAAAAAATGTATTTCGCTCCAATAAATACGAAACTCAAATCCTTGCGAAATGGACGTTTTAGCATGGACTTGCGGTGGCCTTAAGAACATGGCAGTTGTGCAGGTTCACCGTTGCCGACGCTGATAAAAAAAATCGTCTGTTTATCATTTTTCTTTCTGAAACCAAGGTGGATTATTGGCAGTACCTGAATGATCTGAGGTTTGGGATCGGATTTCCAAATTGTTATGCAAAAAAAAAACCCTATTTCATTAAAATAGTTATGATGTATAGTTGTATACAAATTAAACGTTTTATAAAAGAATTGTTTTTCACAACCTTATGTATTTACTCATGTATATTCAAACTGAAGGTAATGATACATTGATTCATCCCAATGATGAGATTTCTGATGACTTGCTCTCTTAAATTCCTGATGAATTGTTCAACCAAGTGTTAAAATTCCAGACTTCTTGTGAATTTGAACACAAATGGAATGAAGAAAAGAAAATAAGGACCAAAAATAGGTGATTTATGAAACACAAAGACTAAAATCGGAAATTTTTAAACCACCAGAGGAAACGTAGCCATGACTCCAAACCACAAGGACCATATATAACAAGATTATAACAAATCTGGTTAAGGGTCGTTGCTGGGCTATTGGGGACCCAGAAAAGAGGGAAATGGTAAGATAATGAAGGAGCTGCATTGTAGTTGTTTTTCCTTTTGTTATACAGTATAAACATAAACAAGATCGCGCCTCATCTATTCAAAAAGAAAATGATCTCAAATATATAAGAAATTTCAAACACACAAAATCACATCATCCACAAAAAGACCTCATTTCTCATATAATAATCTGGTTCGGTACATGACACAAGACCCAAGGATTTGATTTGACAAGAGCCTACACAGATCCACACTGGGAGAATAATATTTGATTTGACAAGACTCTACACAAGACGCACATTGGGAGAACACTCCAACTCGACTAGACAGACTTATAGACCATAAAGAGCTTCCATCGAGAAGGCCTAATACTAAACTATTGGACTCAATTATTAACCCTATACAAATCCACCACGAACCCTATGCCATATCTCTTGCTTCTTCTTCATGTATATGTCAATGAGATTTGGCGAGAAAGAACATTCTGGGATATGACTCTAATATTTTTTATTTCATTAAAGAAAAATCTCTTATAATAAAAACATATTATTTTCCCTTATAGCGTGATTATTAGTAACCAAAGAAACTACATACATACAAAATCTAGTACTCTTTTTTTTTTTAAGCTGAAGTGCAATGACATTTGGTGGGAGTGTAATTGCACACCAATTGTTTGTGTTATTCTATGTATGAATTTGTCAGTATAGAACATGGTGAATATTGAAGTGATTATATTTAATTTAAGTGATCATGGCTCAAGACAGATTAATAAGAATATTGAGAATATTAATGGTAACTTTGGATTTGGATTAAAAAATGTATTTCGCTCCAATAAATACGAAACTCAAATCCTTGCGAAATGGACGTTTTAGCATGGACTTGCGGCGGCCTTAAGAACATGGCAGCTGTGCAGGTTCATCATTGCCAACGCTGATAAAAAAAAATCGTCTGTTTATCATTTTTCTTTCTGAAACCAAGGTGGATTATTGGCAGTACCTGAATGATCTGAGGTTTGAGATCGGATTTCCAAATTGTTATGCAAAAAAAAATATTTCATTAAAATAGTTCTGATGTATAGTTGTATACAAATTAAAGGTTTTATAAAAGAATTGTTTATCACAGCCTTATGTATTTACTCATGTATATTCAAACTGAAGGTAATGATAGATTGAATCATCCTAATGATGAGATTCCTCATGACTTGCTCTCTCAAATTCCAGATGAGTTGTTCCATCAAGTGTTGAAATTTCAGACTTCTTGTGAATTTGAACACGAATTGAATGAAAAAAAGAAAATAAGGAAAAAAAAAAAGGTGATTTATGAAACACAAGGACTAAAATCGGACATTTTTAAACCACGAGGGTAAACATAGCCTCGGCCCCAAACCACAAGGATCATATATAACAAGATTATAACAAATCTAGTTAAGGGCCGTTTGCTGGGTTATTGGGAACCTTGAAAAGAGGGAAATTGTAAGATAATGAAGGAGTTGCGTTGTAGTTGTTTTTCCTTTTGTTATACAGTTAAACATAAACAAGATTGCGCCTCATCCATCCAAAAAGAAAAGGATCTCAAATATATAATAAATTTCAAACACACAAAATCGTATCATCCACAAAAGACCTCATTTCTCATATAATAATCTGGTTCGGTACATGACACAAGACCCAAGGATTTGATTTGACAAGAACCTACACAGATCCACACTGGGAGAAGACTATTTGATTTGACAAGACCCACACTGGGAGAACACTCCGACTTGACTAGACAGACATATAGACCATAGAGAGCTCCCCTCGAGAAAGCCTGAGACTCAACTATTGGACTCAATTATTAACCTAATACAAATCCACCACGAACCCTACGCCATATCTCTTCCTTCTTCTTTATGTATATGTCAATGAGATTTGGCAAGGAATAACATTTTGGGATTTGGCTCTAATATTTTTTTTTATTAAAGAAAAATCTCTTATAATAAAAACATATTATTTTCCCTTATAGCCTGATTATTAGTAACTAAAGAAACTACATACATACAGAATCTAGTACTTTTTTTTTATGAAACTGAAGTGAAATGACATTTGGTGGGAGTGTAATACTGTAATTGCACACCAATTGTTTGTGATATTCTATGTATGAATTTGTCAGTATAGAACATGGTGAATAACGTAAAAGTCCTAAATTTATGATCATGTTTAATTGAAGTGATCATGGCTCAAGAGAGATTAAGAAGAATATTGAGAAAATTATAATGGTAACTTTGGATCTGGATTAAAAAATGTATTTCGCTCCAATAAATACGAAACTCAAATCCTAGCGAAATGGATATTTTAGCATGAAATTGCGGCGGCCTTAACAACATGGCAACGGTGCAGGTTCACCGTTGCCAACATTGGTAAAAAAAAATCGTCTGTTTATCATCTTTCTTTTTGAAACCAAGGTGGATGATTGACAGTACCTGAATAATCTGAGGTTGGAGATCGAATTTCCAAATTGTGAGGCAGTGTTTAGCACTAGTGAGCTAGGTCTGAGTGGTGGTGTAGCGATGTTTTGGGCGGATTGTAACATCCCGAAGCTAGGATTACCTTTTAACTGTGTTACTTTTATTTTTACTCCTCGTGAATTATTTTTACGATTCGAAAGTTCTAAATGTTGACTTTTAAATAAGTTGACCCGACTGAGGATTTTATTTCATGACAAGGTAGAAGTCGTTGAAACGAGTTCGTGGACACATAGCATGCTCAATTTAGAGTTCGTATGAAAAAGTTACGATGTAAAATACGTAACTTTCCGATTTTGGACGAGTATAAATAGTCGAAAGGAAAATTTCCCGAAAGGGGAATCCCCATTTTTCTTTTTTCTTTTTCTTTTCTTTTCTTTTCTTTCTTTTTCTTCTTTCTCTTCTTTCTCTCTCCTCTCCCCCGACTCGGCCCGACCTCCACCTAGCTCCGCCGTCCGACCGAACTGGGCCGGCTCACCGGTCGCGTTCGGACCGTCTCGGCTCACTCGCCACGCCTGTGGTGGTGATTCAAGGCGAATAGCCGCCGTTTGGCCATGCGATGCCCGAACAGGTTCGACTGTGTCGACCGGGTTCTCTCTCCTCCGACCACCAACCGGTGCGATTCTTGAGGGGAATCAAAGGTCTTGACTCGTGTAGCAATCCCACGAAAGGAATTGAACCGAATCGATCCAGGTAAGGTGAAATTAAGATTTTGAAATTTCTAGGGTTTTTGATTCCGAATTGGAGGGTTGTGATTTTGATGTTTTTGTTGTAATTGGAGGTTGAATTCGGGTTTAGGACGATGATTGAAGTCGATTGAGTGTAATTTGAGGTTGGATTGGTTGAGTTTTGGAGAAATTAGAGATTGGGAGATTTGGGCCGCCGTGTCGGCCGCCGTATGCGGCGGCTGAGGTGACGGGGATGAGTCCCCGAGGTGGTGGCGACGCTACTGTGAAAATTTGGAGTTGATTGGAGGTGTTTTTGGCCTCTTGTGGCGGAGCTGCCTGCGGCTGTGGCGGCGACGCGACTGTTTCGGCGGCGAGAGGTTGAAGTTGATGAATAGTGAAACAGTAAAAGGTTAAAGTAAAGCGGTAAAATGTAAAAAGTAAATGGTAAAACAATAAAAGTAAAGAGTAAACAGTAAAAGTAAATAGTAAATAGTAATAAGACTTTAACCATTTACTATTTGACTTATATAATTACTGTTTGACCATTAAAAATTACTGTTGAATTACCGTAAATAGATAAAAGCTGTTTTAAAGGGGTTTTACGACGAAATAACTAGTAAAAGGATTAATCGGACACGGGGTGGGTGTACTGAGTTATTTCGGACGTAGATTATCGGTATCGAGGCGTTATTCCTATACCGATAACCGAAAAAGGAAAACTTGGGAGGTTTAGTGTGAGTGAGGACGTCCGTAAATTTAACGTTTATAAATAAATTTCGAGTTTCGTAATATTTATAATTACGTCCCTGTTACAGGTCGAGGGGTGACTTGACGTGACGAGAACTCGGAAGAGCGGCGCGCTCGGCCGTACTGTGAGTAGACTTTATTTTAAATAATGCATGCATAAATATTTTATTGAAAGGAAGTTTATTTTAATTAAATGAGTTCTTGAGTTTGATATGAATTATCGAGATATATGACTTTGATATTTGAGCATTTAATATTTAAATGAAAATATAGGTTTGAGGTACATGTTTACTACTATTTTGAATAGTACGTAATTTTAATCGGAAGTGAGATTTCCGAAAATAGTATGGTTTGATAAAATTACATTTGAGCATTCTAAATATATTTATATTTAAAAGACCGGAAATGAGATTTCCAGGGATTTTATGATTTCATAAATTGTGATTTTACGGCATGTAAGATATGTCGGTTATGTTTTTACTTCGAGACTACTGTTTTAATTGATTATGTTTATAAGCCTCACATGTACGGTCGAGGACCGTACGGATTGTGGATTAAATGGGAGAAGCGTGTTTTCGGATTTGATTTGATTTGTTTTACACCACGTATTTGGGACGTCATATTTGCTAGCTAGCCTTAGTGTGGGACGTTGGTTTAGTAGCCTGAGAGGTTCCAACCTTTAGCCTAAGGGGCTTAGGTCGTCATATTTGTCCACGCTGGATCAGAAGCCCTGGGAGGTTTCGACCCTAGCCTGAGAGTGAGAGGCTCCTGTTTATGGTGTAATCACTTCCCCATTGTTTCGTTTGTTGGGCCAATGAGATTAACTTTGTCTTTATTTTGGTTTTCAGGAATATTTTCTCTTATGAGAATTTCATTTATTTAATAAATTCCCGAACCAGTGGGGTTGGATTTTACTATGAAAATATTTGGAAATGTACCGATGGAATTGGCCCAGCTATTCATCTTTTGGTTTTCGAAAATTTATATCTTGAAAAATATTATTTGTTATTTGAGATATCAGCGGAGCTGATTAATTATTATGATTTTTCTGAAACGTGGGACGTTTTATGAAAATACATGCATCGTGGTTTTTAATTATAAAATATTGAGAAAGTAATATGATACTTTTTATATAAGGTATTATTTGATATTGTTTTTATCCACTCACTCTAATGTTTTTAAATTAATTTCCCCTGAGTCGTTCTGTTTAAATCGCCCAGTGTGCAAAGTAGTAGTCATAAGTCAAGAGTACTAGGAGTCGAGGCATAACTATCATCGTTGTTGCTTCCGCTAGGTGGGATTTGTGATCCCTTATTTTTATATTTATTGTTCTATTTTTATTTGTAATTCCAGTTCATTGTATTAGATTGCTCTGATTACCTGTGAGTCAGTTGAGTTAGATTTTGTATGTTTTTTTTTGTGGCGGTTGTTGTGATTTGGGGAGCAGGTGGCTCCAGGTGTTGAGGATGGAATTAGATTTAGAAGTGTTTTTGGTTGTTGCAGGTTTTAGGGTTGTCCATCCTAAGATTGACTTTATTGATTTATCGATAGAGTTAGTCTTAAGGTAGTCCCCGCACGACCTTATCCAGATTTCAGGATGAAATCCGGGACGGGTTCTGACACGGATGGTCTGGATATTCGTTTTCGATCGAAGAGTTCAAATCTTGTGGATGTTGAGACTTGGGAAGTTGATGGGTCTGGAATAATGTGGAGGCTAACCGGCAGGGCGGCTGGTATGAAAACCCTTGAATGGCAGATCGTCATCTCTCCCTAGATCTATTGAGTGCTCTCGCAGCAGACTCTGGGATGTCATAGGTTGTGATTGGTGATATGAATGAACTATTTCATGCGTATGAGCCGGAGGGTGGGGAAACACGTCAGGATTCGTCTATGCAACCGTTTCGTGACTGTTTATCATTTTGTGAGTTGATCGATCTCGGAAATCTGGGGAATATGTTCACTTGGAAAGGGCCTGGTATGCGTAGTAGGTTGGATCGTGTTGTTGCTACTAGGTCATGGTTGGATATTTTTCCAGTCGTTAGGGTTCTTCATTGACCACCAATTCATGGAGATCATGTTCTATTGCTGCTACAGGTGGCCAGGGTTCTGTCAGCGCCGGTTCACTGTTGTTATCCTCGTTTTCAGTTTGAGAGTTTTTGGATCGAATATGAGAGGTGTCTGGAGACAGTGAAACAAGGGTGGGGTCACGGTGCTACTGGTATCCCTCTGCTTCAAGTCAAGAAACAGATTGTTCAAACTCGTAATAAATTGAACAGCTGAAAGAGAGAACCTTGCTGGGAATGAGGGGTCATGAAATTTCCCAAACTAGGGATACACTACAGATAGTGTTTACACTTCCTATCTTTGTTCAGCAGTCTGAAGAGCTTTCCTCTCTTTCTCTGCAGCTTGATCAGCTACTCACATCCAAAAAAAAAAAAATTCCTGCAAAGGGTTTCCATGTATATTATGTGTTGTGGTTGGTGTGCTTATTTTCATTAGAGATTAAATAAACTAGTATATATCATTCTTAATCTCATATGTGCATATATTTAACTATGTTTAATCTGATTTTTCAAGCTTTGATTTTCTTTTATATTTTAGTGTGTATAAGAAAAATGAATAGGTCTGTTTGTGCCAATCGTCATAACTTTTGTTATTTCAAAAAATAAGTCCATATTTCGTTTCCTACAAAGTCACATGCTTGTGAGTATTTACTCATTTAAATGACTCCATAATTGCATGAGACGAAAGACTAACATTTCTTGCAATGTGATATGGTCGAATTTTGATCTCTATAGTCCTCATTTTTTGCTTTATGTTATGAACTTTTATGCAAAATTACTGTGATTCATTATGTAGGGTTTAGGCATAATTAAATAGTAGTTACTCATTTCAATAACTCTATAATTATATAAAGCAAAAATAACATTGTGAAATGGTCGAATTCACTATAGTCCTCGTTTTTTGCTCAATGTTGAACTTTTTATGCAAAATTACTGCAATTCGATCATTCTTTACTAGTTGCATAAGGCTAATGAAATTTCTCCTCATTCATATTCGTTTTGAGAGGTTAGTCCTCACCCAGATCATACCACCAAATTTTCTTCACTTTTTTTTTTTTTTTTTGTACTTCCAGGTTTTCGTTATTAAATTTTTAGTTTGAACCATTTTGCTATAGTTAAATGCATTAACAGCTATCATACTTTTGCAAGTGGTCAATGGCCTACACAGAGAGGGCATCAGAGTAACAACAACATTGAGAACCTTATTGGTTGGGCATGACTTGTTAGCAAAGATATCTTAGTACCATAATTGGTTGATGCAGTCTATTGCTTATGAATGGCAAAAGCTTCATTTGCAATTCACGCACAGAATGAGTTGAGATGGAGGGCCCATAATGCTGATAATGTATCACTGTAAATGAGTTTATTTGTTATGTTGGAAGGTTTTTTTTTTTTTTTTTTTTTTTGGCTAGAACTGGGATTGGAAACTTTGTTATGTTGGAAGGTAAATCCAAGCTAGTGTGGACAACTTCTCTGTTTTACATTCGACCTTTAGTCATATACAATTTCTCTCTCACATTCAAGTGAATGTATTCAGTGGCGGAATCAAGAATTCAAAATTGGTAGAGCTGGTTTTTAATGCATAATTTTTTTTTTTTGCAGATTGACTCACTGTCCAGAATACCTTCCAAGCATCTATTTCCATTTTCGCAATTCCGATAGTGATGCCTTCAAAGGAGTGATCAACAAAATGGTGTCCCCAAATGAAGTCGTAAGAACATTTGAGTATGTTCGGATCAAAAACGAAGTTTGTGAAATCAGTACTAAAAATCGAGTTGATAGTCAAGGTCCAAAAATAAAATCTCCAAAACAATAAACTTCAACTTCAAGACTCAGTAGGACTGCCATTCTGCTTGACATAGACATTTTTTACCACACAATTAGCAACTTAGCAAGCATAGTGATCAAGAACCCTAGGGTAGTTCTTATAGAGGCAAGCATATAGGTATGCAAAAGGGTAGTTCTTATCAGTCATGCCCTCAAAAGTTTTGTTTGAATCACTCATGAAGTGCATGAGAGCTGTTCCCAAAAATACACCACCAACAAAGTGTGTGCCTACTGCCTAGAAACAGGAAGCTAGGGCCTCGCTCGTTCCACCTTAAGAGATAAGCTGGTTTTCCAGCTGCAAAAGTCCCAGCAAAGACCAAGCAAGCACCATATATATATATATATATATATAGAGAGAGAGAGAGAGAGAGAGAGAGAGAGAGAGAGAGAGAGAGAGAGAGAGAGAGAGAGAAGATTATTACAGCCAGCTAGTGTATGTATATGTCAATGAGATTTCAGCTCTTTAAATTCTCGTCGGCTATAGCCCTACCAGCCCCCATACTGCTTCCGCCCTTGCATGTATTGAAGTTAGTCGAGGAAGAACACCTAAACCAGAGTGTATGATTGAATCCCAATACACACCCACCAGTTGATCACGGGCAAAGGTTCAATCTGTACAGCATGCATTACACATGCAGCAAACATGCATGTACATTTACACTTGAATTCATGATCACCTTTTTACCCACAAAAGTAGTTTGTCCTAAGAAATGACCAAATTCTCGTGCCACTTGAAACAAAATGCCTTTAAGACAAACGAAGTAATTACCTGGACAAATCATGGTTACTACAAAAGTAATTTAAAGATGGCTGTCCTAGATTAGGGTTGAATATTGTACCAGCTAGCTAGAATCTTATCATTTTGGTCTTTCATTATGGATTTGATGCAGTTATCGGACAAATTATTCTTCACGGCATCATGAAATGGACGTCGACTCCATTTCTCGAAGGTAACTTCCACACCTTGTTTAATAACTTCTCCTGCAAAGACATACCTGCTCTTCAAATCTTATATTCTAATCGATGACCTTCAGTATTGAAGAGCACTTGGCAGTTTTGGGCATTAATTAGTAACTTCTACACTTGATTCTTGTCGAAAAAAACTTCTATACTTGATTGAAAGAATAGCTAGCTTAGCTTAGAGAATATACAGCTTTCTCTTGTACGTGCAGCTTTTGTTTTATACAATTTGTATTAGCACTGTATCCATCTTTAGGAGAATATATAGGAGACTAAACGGAACAACATACATAAGGTACGTAAAGTCGGATCTTCTATGTTAGGGAGATGCAAAAACACTAGTTTGCTTTGTGTACCTGATTGCTCCTTGCTCAGCTGCTTTAGATATTACATTATTTCAACAAGCATGCATGCCTTACCCTCCCAAAGCTGAAAGAGAATAGGAAGGCAGCTAAGAGTCGGGCATTTTACTGAGTGAGCATACATGTGGGTTAATTTGGAATTGTGTGCAACTATTCAGACAAGTAGACAACAAATATGTCAAAAACTATTCAGTTTATTAAATTTGGGTGGATCAAATTTCACACTATCTTGTACCAATTGTTGAGCTTGAACACTGCTAGCTTGTTCTTTGAGAATGAAGGGGTCCCCTGGCCTCCATATATACGTGCATTTGGAGAACTGGAATGGCCCTCATTCTTGTCTATTTCTCTTCGGGTTGGTAAATCAATGGTTGAAGGATTTTTAGTACTGCATAAATCAATTAATTCTGCTATCTGATTGGAGAAAGGACACCTGCTGTAACTGCAAGTGCGTCTTCTGGGTATAGTCCAGTGAATACTACAAATCTGTGGGTCGAAACCATAAGAAGTTAACATTCAATCATGTTATGATCAATGTCCGAAGCTTGAAGACCATTCAATTATCATGAACCTCAATTTGAGTATTTGTGATTCTCACTATTTTGGTTTTGTATCTAAAACTCTGTTTAAGCGATTAGAATTCTATCTGCACAATCACTTCATTTATGGATCACCATTCACCAGTTGACTAGCTACTTCAATATATCCACTCAAGCAATACTCCTCGTGTTGGGATTGTGCAGCTAAATGCATGCCAGCCATGAGTTAGTCTTACAACGGAAAGAAGACCCCCCCTATATGTACGTTTACAATGTATATGATGATCACTTCTATCCACCACGTACAATTTTTAAGATATTTTGAGATAAAACCATTTACTTGATGAGTCTAGGAATGAGATTAATCGAAACATTCTTGTTCAACTTGGGTGACTAAGTTGAGAACAATATCGTTGAATTGGACATAGCAAACACATATATTCCTTTAGTCTCCATCCATTATCCATTATGGATAGTTGGACACTGCATGCACTACCCAACAAGTAGTAGCTAGGGTTTCGTTTTCCCCATTTCTAGGGCATCAATAAGTCTCCATATATGATTGACAGATTGACATACGCATTCTCCAAATATGGAAAAGGGAAAACAAACTCATTCCCAGACCTCTACTCTACCAACTAAATTAACTGGCTAGACTTTCAGTAACCTATCCATCAATGAACTCATTCAACTACACTGTGAAGTTATGAAACTCTTGATTAGATGATTATATATAGCTAGCTGCAAGCAGCTGAATACCTAAACAATTTTATCAGAAAAATTTAAGTATGACCTAGGACCAAAGGCCAAATAAAGTAACTAAGAATTTCCAGTTTTCCTTGGTAAAGGCATGCATATTGCTGTTTGGAATTATTTTAGGTACCAATCTGTATGTGATACATATACAGATATACTTACAGATATGACAACAAATTTGTCGTCATTCTAGTAAAATATATCATTATTTAGGTAAATATAATTCAACTATAGATAATTACTTCACTTACAATATTTTTACAAGTTTCTAAATTAACAAATTGAAGTCAATATGATAATTTTGTTCAATTATATATAAATGTGTAAAATCAATGTGATAATTTTGTTGTTAAAGTCGTAATTTAGTTCAATAAAATTGTTATCAAAGTGATAATTTTGTTCAATTAATTATAAAATAATTGTATGATATACATCCCGACAATTCATGAATGTCTATCATAATTTTATATAAGCACACATGAAAAGCATGCCGTTAACAAGGCTGCATATAGATATGATTATAGCAGCAAATATGGTCATACCAAATTTTATGGAATTCATGCTGGCAACTTGATAACATAAGATTTAACTATACCATTACCAACATCAACCTAACTTTTATAATCAGAAGCATCATTAGAATAATGGGGGAAAGATGAGCTTATAGTGTTATGAAAATGGAAGAGAGAATGTGGAGTAGATTAGTCAAAAAGGGAAAAGCTAGCTGATGAGTAGTGGATTAGCTTTACTGCATTTTCATTGAGCACAACGGTTATTGGAGTAGTTCAATGCCTCAATGGAAACGTTGGAAAGTAAAGCAGCTCCCCCCCCCCCCCCCCCCGGAGCTTTAACCCTTTCTTATTTTTCCAGTCTGGTCTGAGCTTTAAGCTAACTGCTACCAAGAACCAAACCCCTCCAGCAGTCCAACTGATCTTATACGCTGTAATTTTTTCTGGTCAAAACTGGAGTATTTCTGAAGCATACCAGTAAAAATACTGACTTCTCATCCTCACAGTACTTAAAAATTAAAAATGGTCCTCTTGCTCATGTTGCACTGACTTCTCAGTAGTACAATAAAACTTGCATCTGTCATGGATGTCATAAAAATGTCAATTATTTCTTAGTGTAGTCATTCCAGAATAGTTTACAAAATAGCAGTCATAATATCATAATCTATATTTTTTTTAATTTTTTTTTTCTGAAATTGAGATGTTTCTATTGGAGCAAGAATAGTCCTGTATGTTTTATTCAACAGAATCCCAGAAAATTTGTTGAAAAATGAAAAATACAATGCAAGAATTTTAGAAATATTTGTGACTGACAGTGGGCATATATGTGTGCAGAGTTTTATTGAGGGAAGAAGACAAACTAGACTTCTACTGTTACTGAAAATACACAAGTGAAACCAGACAAACAAAAAAGAGTGGAGAATAAAAAGGGGCTCAGCTAAAATCATGCAAAATTACAAGGGACATTTTCCCAAATCCCTCCTTTAGTAAAAGAAAATAAAAATGAAACCCCCAAAAAGCCACTACAGAGATCAAATTTCCATGAGGGAGATAGATTAAGTTCCTCTGCAACCTGTTATGGGCTCCTACTCACTTGGTTGTCCCTTGTCCAATTGCAGAAACAAGATTCCTCTTCCTCCACTCTAGTCTCTTCCTTATGTCCAAGAAAATAGTTTACCAAAAGTTTTACTCAGACTTGCAGTGACCCACAACCAGTCTCTCTTTGTTGTCATTCCCCTCTTTGGTTAAGTTTTAACTCCCCCTCATCATTATCAACTGCTCAGAATTTCACACCATCTTCTTTTGCTACCAACCTTCATTATTCATCATAGTTCAAGCAGCTTAAACCCAGGCTAGCTTCCTTTTAATCATCAGATTTGGTGACCCAAAACAACATCTTGTAGTTGGTCACCATCTCTGTTCTCTTCTCCCTCTGTCTTTCTCACATTCACAGGAATCACTCCCCTTCTTGTACTCCATGAGCTTGTAGAACCCAGCATGCTCAGCCAGTTTAAGAAACCATGATGAGCTCCAAAACCCAAAATCTCTGTTTCTGGTGGAGGCTTATTTCCCTTGTGCTTCTTCTGGTGCCTTCATTGTCTCTCAACATAGATGGAGTTTTCTTGCTTGCTTTCAAGTATGCCATTCTGGGTGATCCACTTTCAGTCTTGGAGAGCTGGAACTATGAGGATGAAACGCCTTGTTCATGGAGTGGAGTCACATGCACCCAACTTGGAAACCCAGGAACCACCGACATGTTCAGAGTCACAAGCTTGGTCCTCCCAAATCGCCAACTTTTGGGTTCTATAGCTGAAGAGTTGGGACTGCTTGAACACCTTGTCCATCTTGATCTTTCCAACAATTTCTTCAACGGCTCACTCCCCAAAACCATTCTCAATGCCTCTGAACTTCAGGTGCTTTCTCTCTCAAACAATGTCATCTCCGGTGAGCTTCCTGAGTCCATTGGTGATCTCAAAAGCCTTCAGCTTCTCAACATTTCTGACAATGCTTTGGCCGGAAAAGTCCCTCAGAATCTCACTTCTCTGCAAAACCTCACAGTCGTTTCTCTGAGAAGCAACTACTTCACTGGTAATGTCCCAACCGGGTTTAACTCTGTTGAGGTTTTAGATCTCTCTTCCAATCTGCTCAATGGTTCTCTGCCTCTTGACTTCGGCGCAAACAATCTCCGGTACTTAAACCTCTCTTACAACAAGATTGGAGGCAAAATACCACCAGAGTTTGCAACTCATATTTCAGTGAACTCAACCATTGATCTCTCCTTCAACAACTTAACCGGACCAATCCCTGATTCGCAAGCTTTGCTTAGCCAGAAAACAGAGCAGTTCGCCGGAAATGGTGAACTTTGCGGCAAACCATTGAAGAATCTTTGCCCAATTCCTTCTACTCTCTCTGCTCCTCCAAATGTGACCTCTTCCTCTCCAGCTATTGCAGCCATTCCCAAAACTCTCGACTCAAACCCAGAACCCAACACATCCGGTGCACCAACTAGTACTCAGAACAGAGCCCAAACCGGGCTAAAACCGGTGACAATCACCGGAATAGTAGTCGGGGACTTAGCCGGAATAGCCATCATTGGATTGGTCATTCTCTACGTCTACCAAGTCAGGAAGAAGTCAAAGAACAACCTCAAACCAATTTTCACTTCATCATCAGACCCGGAGAAGAAACGAGACATTGTCACTAAAATCGACGCAGCTGCAACTAAACCATCCTCATGGTCGTGTCTTACAATCAAAGGTGAAGAGACTTCGGAAGCGACCAGCTCAGACAGCGACCACGGCGAGCAATCCATTGAGCAAACAAACCAAAACGGACAAAACTCGAAACGTGGCGTGCTTATAACAGTAGACGGGGAGCCGGAACTTGAGCTAGAGACATTACTTAAGGCCTCGGCGTATGTTTTGGGTGCGAGTGGTCCGAGCATTGTGTACAAGGCGGTGCTGGAAGACAAGACAGCTCTTGCGGTGAGGAGGATAGGGGAGAGTGTGGTGGAGAAGATGAGGGATTTTGAGAACCAAGTGAGGGCCATTGCGAAGATGAGGCACCCAAATTTGGTGAGAGTTCGTGGGTTTTATTGGGGAGAAGATGAGAAGCTTGTGATATATGACTATGTCTCCAATGGCAGCCTCGCCGGAATCATTAACAGTAAGTCCCTCTGTTCCGGCCTCTCTCTGTTTCTCACTTTCCTGTTCGTTTGCCGCGTACATTAGTGAAACTATTTGTTATTGTGCTAAAATACGCTTTTTCATTGCTAATTCTTTTTAACTTTTTGGCAATTACATAATTTACATTAGCACTGAGATAAATCAAACTTTAGTATAATTTATACATCACCTGCGACTATTGTAGGTTCTAATATTTTCATCTTATAAGTATGTACCTATTATTGTAGGTTATAAAATTTTCATCTTATTAGTATGTAGCCGCTTTAACGATAGTTCGATATTGTCATTAGTCGTTCTAAAATTGACACAAATGTTGATTAAAGTTTACAAGTACGTGGCAACAAGAAATTTTTTCTGCCATATGATTCCTTTAACAACATTACATTTTTTTGCGAATTACTAGTTTTCAAATGTGTTCAGAAAACAAAGACTAAATGTTAAAGCGCTTGCAGCAATGCTCATTTGGTTTCAAACTTGGACTTGCCAAATTGGAAAGCTGGAAAATAAAACCAGTCGAGTTGTCTTCAAGATTTAGCAAGGGCATTGTTATGTTTGTTTGTTTATTTCTTGGGTGTCTGGATTTTCTGAAGGCCGGCTTGTTTTGTACTCACCTTCATCTTCGATCACTAAACAATTTGGTTTGTAGTCTTTTTATGAAACCCCCAGAGGCCAATGTCCAGCTTTATTAGCTAATCCCAGATTAAAATACAAGATTAGCATCAGGTGCTAATATTAATTAGTTTCTTAATTACCAAACCCTGTGAGATCCATTATTCACATAGAAAATCACGTGAACCATGAAAATAGCAGAAATTGGGAGCCCAGAGAATCCGTGGTACATCTTCTGTTTCACCACATTTACAAGCTAACTGTGACTATGGGAATCTGGGATATTTTCTGAGTGTTAATGTTACTATACATTGTTACAGACAGAAATTTACTTCATTCTCAAAAAAAAAAAAAAAAAAAAGATGGAAATTTACTTCTCATCATTTTCAGAATTACTACTGCCTACCCCATGTCCCAAACAAAACTATTCACATGCTTACTTTTGCAGCCTTCACTTGCTGTATGGGATGTAGGGTACATTTTATGTGCTGGGTCGATCTGATTTTGCTAAATATCAATTGCTTGCGTCCTTGGTTCTTTTTGTACACCATCAATTTGGCATGAAAGATTTATGAACAGGGTTCCTCATTATATGAACATTCTCTTATTAATTTGCAGGAAAAGCAGGTTCATCTCCATACCATCTACCTCTAGGAGTTCGGTTGAAGATAGCGAGAGGCATTGCTCGGGGGCTAGGCTACATCCACGAGAAGAAAAACGTGCATGGAAATATAAAACCAAGCAACATTCTTCTGAACTCGGATTTCGACCCTGTAATCAGTGATTTCGGCCTTGACAAGCTAATGCTAGGTAGCATGATCAGTCACAAAGGTAGCGGTTCTGCCCGAGGGTATTTCGGAAGCCTAAAGTCCGCGGGGGCTCGCGAAGGTATTAATGACGTGCTACCCCCTGTTGCTGGCAGCCCCATTGCGACATCCTCCTCTGCGGGAGGTGCATTGTCGCCATATCAAGCCCCGGAGTCGTTGAAGAACTTGAGGCCGAACCCCAAGTGGGATGTGTACTCTTTTGGTATAGTTTTGCTTGAGCTTCTCACGGGTAGGGTTTTTTCGGAAAGGGAGCTTGCAGACCAGTGGACCGCCGGTTCGCTGATGGGGGAGAAGTACCGGGTATTGGTGATGGTCGACGTGGCGATAAGGGGTGAAGTGGAGGGTAGGGAAGATGCATTGCAGGCTTGCTTGAAGCTAGGGTTTAGTTGTGCTAGTTTTGTTCCACAGAAAAGACCAACGATGAAAGAAGCCCTCCAGGTGCTAGACAAAAGTATTTCTTCAAACTAATGATAGAGTGTGGTTTTATGTTAAAGGATTTGCGTTGTTGACTAGCTAGAATGTTTGATGGGAAAACCATAATGTTGATGGTTTATATAGTTTAATAACCTATGCGAGAAGTGCGATTATATGTAATGTATTAAATTGTATGATTAATGAAGATTAATGGTCAAATTAAATTAGTGTAAGATGGTTTTGGTGGAATGAAGATGGCATTGGTTACAAACTTACAATTTTCTTAGGCTTGGGACAATAGACCAGCAAGACAGCACTTTTGAGGACCAGAATAATAGAGAAGAACGAAGAGACCACAATAGTCATGTATTCACTAATCAGAAGGCCAGAGTTGGTATATTAATCCTTCGTCGGTTTAGAACTGCTACCCAATTCGTATGCTGATGATATGTTCCCGACTTTGTTTGTTACCTTAGTTGGACTGTTAGAGTAAGAGTCTCCTTGATTTGTAGTCAAATAATTCCATATTTTGTTTCAAAGATTAATTAATAAATTTGATAAAGTGTCATATTGTGAGGGGTTCTCATGTGTTTGAGTGGGCGGTTTGCACCATACCAACAACTCAAACCAGAATAAAGAGCTAGATTGGTAGCCTTATGAGCTATCAAATTCGACTTTCCCTCTCTCTCTCTCTATGCATGTTCAAAGACTATCAAGAAAAACTACATATGATTCTCAAAAAAAAAAAAAAAAAAAAAAAACTACATATGATATCCTCCACTACCACAACGAAACCTGGATCACCAACATCAGCATCCTCGATTGCTATCACTAGTTGTAAGTAATCGAACTCAAACACAATAGGAGCTAGGTGAAATTTTGCTATAAGAGCATCTGCACTCATGAAATGGTCTTGCTCAAGTAAATGGTGGGCCCAGAAGCAAAATTTGCTTCAAGCAAATGAAATTCAAATTTTACTCAACCAAATCGATTTTTTCACTCACCCATTAACAATTTGCTTGAGCAATTCAATTTTGTCTTGTTGTGAAATGATTAAATTTTTTTTACCTCATAGATTTACTACCAATAATAATGTGCCACGTATTATTATCCACTCGATATTATCCAAGATTTTCGATAAGATTTCCGAGTAATAGATAATTGACATGTGTCACTGCCACGTGTCACTATCGGCAAAATAATTGATGGCTGATTTTTTATAAGATTTCCGACTAATAGATAATTGACACGTGTCACTGCCACATGTCATTGTCGGCAAAATAATTGAGGGCTGATTTTTTATAAGATTTTCGACCAATTGGCTATAAAACGTCTAATATCACTCATTCTATACTCACATCTTTCATCCATCAATCTAAACACTTACAACATTTTCTTGTTCATCCGCATCAATGAATCCTTTCAGCTTCAACAATTTTTTCAAGCGGAGACAACGTCAACAAGAAGAGGATGCCCATATGAAGCAATCATTCGTCAATCAGGTGGTCATGGCGGAAGCACAACATGACGATGAACCAACACGATCAAGCGGTTCACGTCACGGTAAAAAACCGAATAAGGAGCGTCTGAGAATATCTAGGGGCCGCAATCTCATGGAAGATTACTTCATCGATCGTCCAATCTTCGATGCCCAAGACTTTCGCCGGAGGTACATGATGAGCAGAGACCGATTCAACATTATCATGACGGACCTCTGCAACCACGACCAATCTTGGCACTAAAGAGAAGACGTCACTGGTTTGCTAGGGCTACTTCCCCAACAAAAGATCACCGGGGCTCTACGAATGTTGGCGTACGGATCAGCCGCGGATCAATGTACTGAAATTACAAGAATGGGGGAATCAACCACCCTCGAATGTATGAAGGAGTTTTGCAGGCAAGTGGTCGAGCTCTATGGTCCAAGATACCTCTGCAGTCCTACACCGGAGACCTCGCACGACTACTAGCTAAAAACGAACGCCGAGGCTTTCCAGGTATGATTGGAAGCATCGACTGCATGCACTGGGAGTGGAAGAACTGCCCAACCGCCTATCAAGGGGCATACTCGGGTCGAAAGGGTCGCCCAACGATTATCCTGGAGGCGGTTGCCTCGTATGATACGTGGATATGGCACAGTTTCTTTGGGTGTCCTGGAGCTAAAAATGACATTAACGTGCTCCATCTATATAACGTGTTCTCAGAGATCCTTGCCGGAAGAGCCCAACTGCCGTTTACGAAGTCCACGGACAGAGGTACTCGACCGCTTATTATCTGGCTGACGAAATTTATCCAAGGTACTCTACATTTGTCAAAACAATTCCCAATCCTCAGACGCCGGAAGATAATCTCTTCGTAAAGAAACAAGAGGCATACCGGAAAGATGTGGAGAGGGCCTTTGGCATCTTGCAATCTCGATGGGTAATTATACGTCATAGTTGTACAATACACCACAAATCGGTAATGACTACCATCATGTTAGCTTGCATTATATTGCATAACATGATTGTTGAGGAAGAGTACGTGGAGGATGAGGAAGAAGAGGATGAGGAAGAAGAAGACTTGCAAAACCCATCGAGGGCTTTCTGGGTTTATGATGGTCCGGTGGATGTATAAGGGAATCGAATCCCTTTTGAACCAATCGGTAGAGATGGAGCCAATATGCAACAGTTTCATGACCGTGTTCCCGATCTCGAATCCGTTTACATCCATAGAGAGCTCCAGAGAGATTTGGTGAAACACATTTGGAGGGTGAAAAATGGTGAAATCCTCTAAATGTGTTTTATTATGTGTTTTCGAATCCGTTTGTGTTTGATTATTAAGCTTGTGTTTAATTTAAGTATGTGTTTTAATTTTAATATGTATTTCTATTTCATCTTAATAAATAAATTACATTTTTATTTCTCGAAAATTTAAATTATATGAAATTGAAATTACAGAAAATTTAAATTACATGAACTTGAAATTACATGAAATTGACATCACATAAACTTGAAATTACATGAACTTGAAATTACATGAACTTGAAATTACATGAAATTTAAATTACATTAAATTTAAATTTAGTACAATACTATAACTATCATGGGAATAACACACGACTTGAGTGACTTGGGTGATAACAATCCGAATATGTTTCATGGTAGGTTGATCTTGACTAGCTCCTTCTTCATTAAGGATTTCTAGTTTCCTCTTGGTAAAATACTTTTTCAAGATTGGGGGTCATAGCCTCCAAATCCATTGTCATGATCATTGTGTCATTCTCTTGTTTCTTCAATCGTAACTCTGCTTCCGTCCTTGCTTCCTTCCGCTTTTGAATCTCTATGTACTCTGCGTAATAGTTCAGCTCACTTTCATTTTGCGCTAGCCTCTTGGTATGCCATGATGCTTGGTCACTTGCAATAGTATGCAAAACCTCAACTCGTTGCTCAATAGGAGTCTTACCATGTTTTTTTAGGCGCCTAGCTTCCTTTGCCGCCTTGGTTCCCATTGGTCTAGGCGGACTCGAGGAAGCTTCCGTGTTGCTTTGAGGTGTCTCATTCACTTGGTCATCATCCAAATTGATGGCTGGAGATGATTCGGTTGCGGAAGGAGTACTATCATAAGTACTTGCATATGGAGATGGAGTAGTAGGTAGCACGGGAGTGAAAGATGGATGATTCTTAACTACTTCCCAACATTCAAAATGTGTAAACGTTTTCTTCTTGGCATTATAGTAACATGATTGAGCATGTCGTACCTAATAAAAATTTATATTAGGTATATATTTAATTACATAATTTAAACAAATTAGATAAAACAAAAAAATTCACCAAATTAGATATAATAAAATAAATAATGTAAACAATGCTACATATTTAAACAAATTAGATAAAACAAAAAAATTCACCAAATTAGATATAACAAAACAAATAATGTAAACAATGCTACCCTTTCAAAAATGTGAACAATGCTACATATTTAAACAAATTAGATATATAAATTACATAATTTAATTAGATATATAATCGAATAAAAATTATAATATATGATAAAACAATGTAAACTTAGTTCATCCATTAACGAAGTGCCGCTATCTACACGTTGTTGTGCCGCCGCCAAACATTCACCCCATTTTTGTAAGAGTAGCTTGAACTTATTGTAGTGAGAAGCGAGTGCAATTCGAGACCTCGGCTCCTTCGGAGGTTTCTCACCGGGTGCTAGCTTCCAATTTTGCATATAATCGGTAAAAATTGTCTCCCATAATTTGTCCCTCTTTTGTTTGTTACCGTCGTATTCATCAAAGCTATGACGGACATAAGAGATGCACATTTGTAAATCTTCAGAAGGAAGCCAATGGGATCCCATTGTTTTGGAAAAAAATGCTAAACGAAATGAGAGAGGAGATGGAGGAAGATGTGAAATTTGTTGTGCACAAATTGGTGTGAGTTGATTAAAAATTGAAGTAGTATTTATAGGCAAATTTTTGGGAGAGTTTTGAAATTTTTGGGAATTTTTTACTATTTTTTGGGTTTCTTTCCGTTCTGATTAAATAGTAGCTGTTGCCTTTGAATTTTGACCGTTTGATCAAAATTTCTGATTCAAATAGAAGGCCCAGATCGATTCAACCGTTGGAATTTTAATTGCCCAGTCAAACTGACACGTGGCAGCATGTCATTGGCCCATCATTTATACAATACTGTTCATTTGCTTCTTCCTCGAGTCCGGCCCTTCCCGGCCGTCGTTCTCCGCCGTCCGGCGACGCCAGCCGTCGTGCCACCCACTGAAATGATGGGCTCGACCCCCTCTTTCGTTTGAACCAAGACCCAAGCGGAGCAGCTCGATGTGGGAGGTGCAGCAAAGCTCGGGAGCGACCGCCACCTTCGAGGGCGGCGCTCGGCGTCATCTCCGGCCCTTCCTAGTTCGAGGCAGCGTCCTCCGGTCGTCGTCGACCCTCATCCAGCAGCCCAAAAGAAAAAAAAAAAAAAAGGCCCGGCCCCACCTCCTGCTCGAGCAAAGGCCGAAGTAAAGTTTGCTCGAGCGAAGGGGAGAGCAACAAGACCGGTTGACTGCTCGAGCAGTTTGCCTCCTCTCTCGACGCCAGTGCGCGCTCTCAAAACCTCCTGCTCGAGCAAATCGTCTCGGCCCCACCTCCTGCTCGAGCAAATCTCCCCCGGTTGCTCACCGGTGTGGATGCTTTAAGAGCACACGCTACACGCCTAGCTTCAACCTCAACCATGATCGTGGAGTTGATACAGTCCAACCAGGTACAAACACCACTAACTAGTAACTACCACACCATTTGAGTCTCGAACTACTACACCAATCCCGCTGATAATGAGGAAAAGTTATCTCGCCATAACCTAGCATTTCTCTCCTTTCAAATTTGTTAGTTTTAAACTTTGTTCCAATTTTTAGTACAATTAATTTTGTTTCACTTTATCTATTTATCTATACTATTATTAAAGGAACCTACTTTGTCAACCAAAATTGAAAAATATGACAGAAATAACCCTGAAATATTAAAATACTTTGATATAAAAATAATCTATAAGGATGAAATAGTAATTTAAAAAATCTAAAATTTAAAATAAAATAATAAAAAGATGATGGTTATCTGAAAATTATTCCATCTACTCCTAATTTCTTTCAACATCCTCCACACACACGTATGGTGTGGGTTAAGCTAGTACTATTATTTAAGAGAAGAGGCTTTGTTAGCCAAAAATGTTGTAAAATCACGTATTAATCCTTGCATCGTATGCTAATTTAAATTTTCTTTTAATAATTAAAGAGTAGAAAGGTAAATAACAAAATCAAAACAGAAAACAAAATTTGGTTATTGTCCACTTTCTTTACGGATAACTACCCATTACAAGCACACAATTATCTACACATTTTTTTTATTTGATAAATTATTCTTAGCAGAGCAGAACATGTGTTTGTGTGGCTAGTACTAGGTTGGAGAAGAGAGGTTGTGTGGCTAGTACTAGGTTGGAGAAGAGAGGATTTGAACTCCAGACCTCATACATAACAACTACGCTCCAAACCACTGGAGCAGAAGCTACTTATATTTATATAGGTACGAATATTGTATTTATTTATGAATTATAACTCTATTCGGGTCGGACCGAGTTTTCGGTCCCAAAAATTTCAAGGCCCAAGCCCGACCCGATTTTCTTATTTTGGTTCGGGACCAAATTTAGTCCGAGCTTTTAACATAAAGGGACCGGCCCGTTTCGGGTTTTTTCTGATTTTTCGGGCCGGGTTTTTGGTCCCTCAGGCCAAAACGCCCAGCCCGATCTAGTACATTACTATTTAAAAAAAAAAAATGGATTGTTTCCAGGGACTATCTTAACGTAAGTTAATTCTTGTTGTCAATGTAATGGGGAGGGTTGTCTCTGTAAATATACCGGCGGTTTTGGTATATGGTGCTAGATGGAGCGGTTTCCTTCTTGAGGTTGGTTGTGAGGAGGTATCGAGACTTCTGGATTATGTTAGGTTACAGTTGAATCCTTTTAGGTTTCTTGTCCACTGTAATCAGTAGTAGGGTATTTTTAGTAGGAATGTTCTCCCTTAGTTTGGAATTTTGGTTTATTTATATAAAACTACAAACTGCTCACACCCTATGGGTGTGGAGAAGTGAGTAGTTAACAACCTAGAAGTGAGGAGTTAATTTCTGAAAAAATAAAAGGAAAATTATTCCTGACTTTTATGTTCTTATCCCCAACAATTAGATACATTCATAATGTTATTTAATATTTTAAGGATATAAAAGTAAAAAAAAATTGTTTTGGCTAGCAAGTCATGTTTTTTTAATAATAGTATATTGTTCAAGGAGAAAAGATAATAGGGAGAACTATGTATTTATTGATTGATAGAGAGACCTTTATATAGACATTACAATAAGTATCCCGATAAATCAGGGATTCCTTATCTATTACAGAATCAACTATACTAGTCTAATTAGGTCAAGACACATCCAGGAAGTTACGGAAATAACCTTCCTACAACACTCCCCCTTGTGTCGAGCGTCTAATGTCTCCATGGTGCTTACTATGTTGCCTCAGTAAAACCTTGCCAGCAAAACAAAAACCTCTTGGGTAAAAATAAAATGCATGGACGAAGGGAAAAGAGCACAACACACCAACACTACACTTGTGAATAACATGTGATGTAGACTCCCCCTGAATTCTAACAAACTTAGAGCTCTGATATATGGCGCATGCCTAGGCTCTTCACATGTTTCACATGCATAGATTTTCCTAAAGACTTGGTAAACAAATCTGCAATATTTGCGTCTGAACTCACTTGATTAACTTGGATGTTCAGGAATTTCTGTTGTTGCAAATTGTAAAAGAATTTGGGCGATATATGCTTAGTGTTATCACCTTTGATAAAACCCAACTTCATCTGCTCAATGCAGGCAACATTATCTTCATAGATACACGTAGGTTTATCGGTGGTAGATACTAGTCCACACGAATCACGAATGTGGTGAATAACTGACCTTAGCCAGACACATTCTCTAACAGCCTCATGGAGGGCAATGATCTCTGCGTGATTCGATGAAGTAGCAACCAAAGTTTGCTTGGTTGATCTCCAGGATATGGCTGTATTTCCCATGGTAAAAACATAACCAGTTTGGAAACGAGCACGATGCGGGTCAGAGAGATACCCAGCATCTGCAAAACCAACTTACACGTTGTTGGGAGTCTTTGAGTAAGGGAGACGTCCAGAGAAGGGCACATTTGAATGGCCGGACGCGTCGCCATCATCATCCTCCACGCCGCCGGCGCCAGCAACAGTACCACGGCGTACGATGGCACTGCCGAGGCGGCTGAAAACGTTGGTGTGAGGAGGGTGATTGGTGGGATTTTCTCTCTTTGTGCTGAAGGGATAGAACAGTCCCAAGTCAATGGAACCTTTCAAGTAACGAAACAAATGCTTGATACCGTTCCAATGACGATGCGTAGGCGCTGAGCTAAATCTAGCTAGTAAGTTCATAGCGAAAGCAATGTCTGGTCTAGTGCACTGTGCCAAATATAAAAGTGCCCTTATCGCGCTTAAGTATGGGTACTCAGCACCAAGAATCTCTTCTTCATCCTCTTTGGGACGGAATGGATCTTTGTTTATGTCCAGACTACGAATGACCATGGGAGTAGACAACGGCGTGCATGTATCCATGTTGAAACGCCTGAGCATCTTCTGTGTATAAGCAGACTGGTGAACCAGAATACCCTTGGTTCTATGCTCTAACTCAAGTCCTAAACAGAACTTAGTCTTCCCAAGATCCTTCATCTCGAACTCAGATTTCAAGAATGAAACTGTCTCTTCAATCTCACTTGAAGTACCAATGACATTCATGTCATCAACATAGACAGCTACAATAGCAAATCCAGAGTCGGTCTTTCTAATGAACACATCCTTCTAGATTGTTTAAGTCCATACAGTGAACGTTGCAGCTTAACTGCATAAGCACTCCGTAGTTTAGAGTCTTTTGATTCGGGCATATGAATTCCTTCAAGAACTCTCATGTAGATATTGGTATCTAGATCCCCATATAGATACGCTGTAACTACATCCATCAGTTTCATACTCAGTTTTTCGGACACTACTAAACTGATCAAGTAGCGGAAAGTAATGATGTCCATTACGGGAGAATACGTCTCCTCGTAGTCAATACCAGGACGCTGTGAGAAGCCTTGCGCCACGAGTCTTGCCTTATATCGTAAGATCTCATGCTTCTCATTGCGCTTACGAGACCTCCAACCTGGCCGATACGTTTGCAACAGGTACATGTGATCTTGTCACTTTTGCAATATCAGTGAAAGCGTCGGGCATTGATTCCGTGACTTTCTGAAGATTGATAATGCGTTGCACTTCAAGCTCACTTTGAGAAATGCGAGGATCATGAAAAGACAAATCGTTGGGGGCACATCATGTCAATTCCTGACGTTCATTCGAAATGAGTGCATTCCTATCTCCCCCTAACGGCGGGAAGTGTGTATCTTCAAAGTGACAATCTGCGAATCGCGCAGTAAATAGATCACCGGTGGTTGGTTCTAAGTAGCGGATTATCGTTGGTGAGTCATAGCCAATATAGATGCCTAAACGTCGTTGTGGACCCATTTTGATACGCAATGGAGGCGTAATTGGCACATAAACTGCACAACCAAAAGTACGTATGTGCGATAGATTGGGTTCAAAACCAGTTACCATCTGGTAGGCACTAAACGCATTGTTGGCAATGGGTCGGAAACGAATAAGCATCGCTGCAAGCAGTATTGCATATCCCCAAGCAGAAACTGGCAAATTGGTTCCCATAACCAATGCCCTAGCCACTAGCTGGAGTCGCTGAATGGTGGCTTCTGCAAGGCCGTTTTGAGAATGAACATGAGGAACATGGTGCTCTACTTCAATCCCAATGGACATACAATAATCATCAAATGCTTTGGAGGTAAATTCGCCAGTATTATCCAACCTAATAGATTTGATAGGATGGTCAGGGTGGTTAGTCCGTAACTTGATGATTTGAGCTAAAAACTTGGCGAATGCAGTATTTCTTGTAGACAACAACGCGACGTGTGACCAACGCGTCGACGCATCAACTAGCACCATAAAATACTTGAATGGGCCGCATTCTGGTTTGATTGGTCCACAAATATCATCTTGGATTCGATGTAAGAATGATATATTATCAGTTGAAGCTCTGGCGAATGAAGGACGAGCATGCAATTTAACAAGCGAGCAAGCTTTACAGAATGAGCGATGAGCATTGGAAATTGCCGTTGTGGCATAAGAGGACTCATGTGGTGACGCCCCATGTCCCTGTGAAGGGTGGGACGGCACGACGTGCGGCGTAAAGGCCGCTTCCTCATCCGCCAGCTGCGCGTCCCCGAAACCCTGTGAAGGGGGGGGGGGGGGGGGGGGGGGGGTGGCGAGTGTGGCGTTAAGGCCGCGACCTTGCAGGGAGCTTGGCTCCTGTGTACATTGAGTCGCGGTAAGAGGTTCTTCCAATCGCTTTTTCGACTTGAAAAATGGATGTCCATGGGAGTTCTTTAAAATCCGGATCATCATATCACGGCCAGGGTGGCCTAGTCGAGCATGCCAAAGCTTATAATCATTAGTGTCACAAAAATTATCAGTGACAGCATATGATTCGAAGACACGGGCTGTAGTGAGATATACGCCATTGTCTTCAATGCACGGCATCTTCTCTAAGATACGGCGGCGACCGCGTTCTTAAGAAGTAATGCATAAGTATTCTTCACCATTCTCAGCATAGGTATCCAAGTGATAACCGTTGGCACGGATATCCTTAAAACTCAGCAGGGTTCGATTTGTTCTCGGCTCATAGAGAGCATCAATGACATTGATAACGTTACCATTTGGTAACATAAATTCAGCGGTTCCTCGCCCTTTGACAACCGGCGAGGTACCTATCAATGTTGTCATAGATGAACGATACGGAATTAAATCTGTAAACAACTGCCTATTCCTTAGAATAGTGTGGGTAGTTCCACTATCAGCTAGACACTCAACTTCTCCACGAGACATCTACAAAGAGAAGAAAATTTGGGTTAGTTTCTCGGGAGAAAAGTCTAATCACTACGCCGTAGGATAGAGAAAGAAAGGGGAATAAATCTCATCGAGTGTATCACATGGAATTTGGACATTATAACGTCGACTAAAATCGGAAAATGTAAGGTTGAATGTTACATAACCAAGCAATCATCATCAGAAACCAAAACGAAACCGAGGTTGCGCACATTGTGGTGTTGAACACCTTTGGTAACTGGAATAAAACGAGGACAAGTCTCTTAGGATTGGTGTTAAAACACCTCTCGGGCTGCACACCAGTCGAAGCTGTGGATGTCAAAGACATATGGTGCGTGACACCAGAGTGTGGCGGATGCCGAGCCTACTTCACCTTAATGGGCCGATGGTGGCCCGTTCGCCTCCTTTTTTTTTTTTTTTTTTTTATTTAGGGATTGAGCGTAGGTGAGATTATAAGTCCAAAATATAGAGCCTATGTGACCCAAAGGTGGCGTCACAAGAACCACGTGAGTTGTTAATACACAAACCTGATTGCATAAATACATAAAATTTCTCATAATATGGGAAAACAGAGAAATTTTATTAAGTGCTAACTTGAATACATCAACTTCTAATTCCAAAATAAACAGACTAACAAGAGTCATAAAAACATGGCGAATGCCATTACAGTACTTGATAAACTAGAAAAGTCAAATACATAGACTAATCAAAATTCGGGACATCAAGAGTTTGTGGTTGCGCATTTGGAGAATCCACATGATGAGCATAATTTGCGTCAATCATCTCGTCCTCAGCATAATTGCTTTCTTCAGACAGAAACCTCTTGTACTTCTTGTAGGCATTTAACATCTCCTTACTAGCTCGACAATCGCGATGGTAGTGTTTGGAGGAACCACACTTGTAGCACGGAGCAAATTGGGCATTCCGGTCATTGCTATGAGGTCTAGGAGGGTTTGGTACCTGGCCTAGACGCGGTCCGTGGCCGGTCCGGCCTCCCCCTGAAGGTGGTGCGACTGCGCCACCTTCTCGCCTCCAAGTGTTGGAGCGTCGTGTCACTTTGTTTCCAGCATTCTGATGTCTTCCACGTATCAAATTGTACGGGGCATTGCGGCCTTTATTTTTCTGCTTTGAAGCCTTCCCATAATGAGCCTGTGATGTTGGAATTGGTTTTGTACCAACAGGTCTCTGGCTACTATTGAGCATAATCTCAGAATGGAGCTCTTTTTTAGCCAATATTGCCATAAGGTCAGCGAATGTCCTGATTCTTCCTTCATCAACTGAGATTTTATATTGATGTCCAAGGACATCGTAGGCCATGGGGAACGTATTAAATGCCTTCTCCAGAAGATCTTTATCGGTTTTTATGACGCCAACCGTGTCAAGATCCGCCTGTAGACTAATCATATCCTAATTGTATTTGTCTACTTTGTCATAATCCGAGAAACGGATTTGTTCCCATTTAAGGGTGAGCTCTAGAAGAAGCATGTCATGAACATTGTTAAATCGCTGCTGGAGTGTGTCCCATAAAATTTTGGGATCTTTTACCGACAAATATTGTCGCTTCAGAGTCGGGTGGATATGGCGCCTCAAATACATGAGGGCCTGAGCCTTGGCATGGTCCTCAAAAGGGGTGGTGGCGGCTGCATCAGTTAGAAGGGTTGGAAAGCCTTTGTTTTGGAAAACAATTTCAACATCAGAAACCCATCGATGGTAGTCTTTGCCTTGAAGATCCAAGATCTCAAAATCAAGGCTTGACGGTGACGACGACGACATCTACAAGAGAATAGAACGTCGGATTAGTATCACTTTAAACAGATACTATCAAGTATATATTGGAATTAGAAGGGATATATTCGGTCACATAAGTGATTTTTTTTTTTCGATGCAAAAGCATTATTTATTGATTAATTTATTTATTTTATTTTTTTACCGGCGACATCATATCGCACCTTCAAACAGTGGCGTACTCAGACATCCACATAAGCATCTCTTTTTCTTTTAAGCCACCACCATCGAAACCTATTCCGCCGGAGGCACAACCTCCATATCCACCCCAAAAGCCCAGATCCACAACTAGTCAAACAACATCGTCGCAGGCGGCAACCAATCAACGATTCTCCAACTCGTCATATCCCATAAGTATCAAAAGAAAAGACATAAGAAATATAATACTTTTAGAATAATTTAATTACAATTAATATCCAATTAAAAAAAATAATTTAAAAAGAAAATAGAAAAATAAAAATAAATTCCACATCTCCCTTTATTATATATTTGAGATCCTTTTCTTTTTGAATGGATGAGGCGCGATCTTGTTTATGTTTATACTGTATAACAAAAGGAAAAATAACTACAACACAGCTCCTTCATTATCTTACAATTTCCCTCTTTTCTGAGTTCCCAATAACCCAGCAAACGACCCATAACAAGATTTGTTATAATCTTTTTCTATTTGTGCCTATTTTGACTAGTTTTTGTTACTTGTATGGTCATTTGCTGGAACTTCCGGGCTCGGTTACTCGCTTATATACTCATTGTACAGTTACTCGCTTATACACTCCTTGCACAGTTACTCGCTCAATTGCAGGCAAGGTCTGTTCTGCATTCTTGTCAAAACAGACAAATGGAGAGCTTGTGTGAATGTAAATGGAGCTCGTGCATTGTGCCAGTTAGTTATTTTCAAGCCAAAGCCCAATGTGTTTGGGCTTAAATTGACATTTGTCCGAGATTGTGGATCGTGGCCGGCCTAAGAGGTTATTTATTAAAGAATAATCTGGTGTATAATCTTTCCTTCTTGGAGAAGAATTGGGGTTCCTTTAGGAATCCGAGAAGGAGGTAGTTTAAGGTAATTGAATCCTAATTGATTTCAGAATCTATTATGCTTGATACGCAAATATTGGGGTTCTGCATTCTCTATATAAAGAATTCTTATACGACTTGAAAATGGTTCACAACCATCTTACAAACACACAAGCTTTTGCGCATCGCAAATCTTGCAAAGTCTCTCCGGAGTAAATTCTTATGCGTACTGCCTCTACAAACTGCAAACAACCACTATCCAACCTTGCCGCAAAGTTACGCCCGCCACCGGTCGCTGTATACTTGCGCGGTTGTCGAAGTGTGCCTTGCATTCGTGTGAGCGTCGCTAAGACCTATCGCTTCCAGCATCCGCACATCGTAGCATACTTGCACCAACCTGAGCTGCACACTTGCACTATACGTACAGAGCTGCAAACTGCGCCATACGTACAGAGTCGCATACTTGCGCTGGTTAGAGCTGCAAACTTGAGTCGTGTCTGTGTTTGCTGAAGCACCCAGTGTCAATCACCACATCTCGTGGTATATCGAGTCGCTATCTTGCATAACAAACCATTCCCCGCGGTCTTGAATTATTGCTCTGCTTTGCATCTCAGGATCGAAGTAAGAATTACTCAATCTACAATAGGTTGAGAAGAAAATCCTAATAGATTTTTGTTAGGTCTTGTTCGAGCCTCTTACGCCGACCTAGTCAACGCCCGCGTAACAGTCGCTTGGTCAAGAGGTCAGGTATCTGGAGCAGACAGATACACTCGCTAGAGGTCATCCGCATTAAAGTTGTACCAACTCAAACGTACTGGCACGCTCGCGCACATCATATGAGGACTGGAATTGACGTCCGCCACCCCCATCTGTTGACTGTTCGCCGGGTGCTGAATCCACCACGAACACAATGGAGTAATCGGAATCAGCTCGGAGACTGGCTTGCTTGAAAACGCGCACCATGTGTTCGATGAAAATCCTCAATGAGGTATGTTGTAATTCTTAGTGGGTAAGCTTTAGGTTCTTATGCTATTGTGTGTTTGTTCTTATTTACTTATTGGTGATGTCCAGGCTGCTTGTGGTTTGACTAATAAACCAAAGAAAGTGATTGTTGATATTCATGCCAAAGACGCTGGTAATGACATGGCTGCTGTTAAATAAGTTGAGGACACGTTCAAGTGTTAATAAGGTTAGATTATCCCTTTGTTTACAGCATCACTTTTGTATCTATTAGTCTCTAACTATGTTGCACGGACACGGACACGGACACGGCGACTCGACACGGCGCGACACGGCGACACGGCAAATCTCAAAAATCGATTTTCCGACACGGCTTGGACACGGCAAATAAATTATAATTTATATATTTTTAATACATAAAATAAATTGATAATATTACTAAAAGTTGTAAATTCAATCCATAATTTATAAGAAATAACATCAAAGAGTCAAATACAACCGCACAACTTTTAAATAACATCAAAGAAATAACATCTAGCTTTTAAATAGCTTCCACCGCACAACTTCGGGAAAATTTCATGATCTCCAACACCTATACATATAAATAACCATAATTATAAAGCTAGCCAATTATCAAACATAACAAAAAGTATAAATAAAGCTACCTAAACAAGTAAACATTCTAATATAAAAACATGCAACTTACCTTCACATAGCTAGGCCTCAAGACTCAATTGCATCATCAAAAATCCCCTCCTCGAATGTCGGCTCATCAAGGGACAAAGTTGCAAGCTCAAGCACATCAACATTCCCCGGTTCCATCGAGTCATGGGCATCTCCCACAAGATCCCACATTGTGTCAATATTTTTTGCATAGTTAGGATCTCTCCTTGCCAAAAGCCTAAGATTTGTATGAACATACACCAAATCTTGAGCTCTTTTTGGTGCCAACTTGTTCCTCTTCAAACCATATATGAAACTATATGTGCTCCAATTGCGTTCACAACAAGAAGATGAGCAAGGTTGATTGAGCAACTTGAGAGCCAAAGTTTGAAGAAGAGGTGTAGAAGCTCCATAACTTGCCCACCAAATTATAGGCTCAAAATAGTACTTATTCTCCAAAGCTTCGGGTGTTGAATAATCTCCCATGTTCAATGAAAAATAGGCAAATTCCTCAACCACTTTGTTGCGAACATGAGGATCCGGAAAGAGCCTTTGAAGGCATTTCCTCCTTTCATTGTTGAGCTCGGCATCTCTATGTGGAGCAACCCGATTAGGATCCTCTTCAAGCCATTGAGAGCTATAATATCTTGGATTCAAAGTGTGTGCCATGCAATGAAGTGGCGAAGAACTCTTAGTCCACCGAGCAAGTAAAATGGAGTACACCACCTCATAGAACCTTGATACCTCACAATGCTCCATTACGATATTGGCAAACTTGGGGTCAAAAATTGCACTCTTCACTTTCTCTATCATCACATCCCACCACTCATAAACCAAGTGAAGACAAGGTCTATCCAAATCCGTCATCCTTATCATCTCATATATAGGACCCATGAATCCAATCATGAAATCAATTTGTTCCCATAACTTGTCGTTCAATAGCATATCCTTCACAGCTTTTGCTTTTGTTTGATCATCTTCTTTATACATCTCCCATCTTCGATTAATCACCATTTGTTGCATGCCATTCTTCACTTCCTTAAACCTTTTAACCATCACATAATGAGAAGCAAATCTTGTCTCGGCAACGTGGAGCAACTTCAATACACAATGATCATTATACATGGACAAACGCATGCTATGGTTCATGATAAAGTTCTTGATGAACCACACATCATTGACAACGGCTTCCATAAGCCACCCCAACTCTCTATCTACTGTCTCACCCGGTAGAAAAGATTTTGCCTTCAAAATATCCTTCAACACAAGATTGAGGGTATGGACCACACATGGTGTCCAAAAGATGTGTTGATATGTACTCTCAACAATTGCACCAGCAGCAGAGCACACAGGGGCATTGTCGGTCACTACTTGAACCACATTATGGGAACCTATCTCATCGATGGATTCCAAAAGCAATCTTGCAATTTCAAACTTGTCCTTAAACACACCTTCACAGTTGATTGCCTTCAACATAATAGCCCCATTGGTGGAAGCAGCCATCATATTGATTAATGGCCTCCTTTGATCATCCGTCCACCCATCAGAACACAAGCTCACACCGCTATCCTTCCATGTTTTCTTAATTGGCTGCAGCATCCTATCAATGTGACGCTTCTCATTATCTAGAAGTGTGGTCCTCAATGCATTGTACCCCGGGGGAACATAACCTGGAATGCGTGAAGCACGATTGTAAGAGCTTCGGTAGTGTGGATTCCTTGCAACATTGAATGCTAATCCGCTAGTGTAAAAAAATCTTGCAACTTCAGCATCACATTGTTTCCTTTCTTCAATCTTGAAAGATTGGGTTAGTTGCGCACTAGCCCCTCTTCTCTTTTTTCCTCCATCATCCCTCTCTTCAAGAGGAAAATAAGTAGACCCACTTCCCGACATACTTGAAGTAGGAGGCAAAGGAACCTTCTTAGAACCTTTCTCCCGCAACCGTTGCTCACACGAGGCTAGAAGGTCCTGTACTTCCATTATTTGATCTGTTGTGATCTTGCTGCAAACTCTAATCCCCGTACCAGAAATCTTAAGCAAATGAGCTCTAACTCTAGAATGTGACCCCGTGAACCTGACTTTGCAGAAATTACAAACAAATGAAATATTTCCTCCTCCTCCTCCTCCTCTAACAATGTCACCATTATCATCAAACACTGGCTCCTTAGTGACATATCTCCAAAGAGGAGCAGTTAGATTTCCTAACTCAGTTGATTCAACACTAGGTTCGGTAGATGCAACACTTGAACTCATCCTATTCAACAATCAAATTTTATTCATTAAGGAGCCACACAGAACATCCAAAACAAAGGAGCCACATATAAGCAGAAATTTAAATAAAGAATGGATTAATGCTAACTGTCAGCAGCCACAGATAACATCCAAAACTAAATATATTAATGGCATTATCAAACATTCCAGCTTAAGGCAATAACAACTAGAAGCTTTCAACCTTCTCAAAAAAAAATAATCACAAATGCATAAACCATGAAGAAGACATCAGTTCTAAGAACGGGAGAGCAACCCAATCAATCAAATACTCAGTTACTCACAGGAAGAGGAGGGCCGAATCGGGAGGAAGGCCGAGCAGCGGAGGAAGGCCGAGCAGGAGGAGGGCCGAGCAGCGGAGGAAGAGGAGGGCCGAATCGGGAGGAAGGCCGAGCAGGGGAGGGAGGCCGAGCAGCGGAGGAAGGCCGAGCAGCGGAGGAGGGCCGAGCAGGAGGAGGGCCGAGCAGCGGAGGAGGGCCGAGCAGGAGGAGGGCCGAGCAGCGGGGGAAGAAGAAGAGGAAGAAGAAGATCAGCAGGAGGAGGGCCGAGCAGCGGAGGGAGAAGAAGAGGAAGAAGATCTAGGGAGGGAGATCTAGGGAGGGAGAAGAAGAGGAAGAAGAAGAGGTGAAGATCGGCAGAAGGAGAGATCGGCAGAAGGAGGGAGGGAGAAGAAGATCGGCAGAAGGAGAGGTGAGTTAGGGTTTTTTTTCAACTTTTTTTTTTTTCCTGACGTGGCGTGTCGGAAATTAAGGATACGTGTCGGTCAAAGTGTCTGAAAAGTCAACATTAGCCGATACGCCAGATGGCGTGTCCGACACGTATTTTCCCGTGTCGTATCGTGTCGCCGTGTCCGGCCGTGTCGGACGCGCGGATTCGGCTGTTTTTGCCGTGTCCGTGCAACAGAGGTCTCTAACTAACATCATACATGTTATGCAGCAAGAGAATCGCTCTCATGACTACTCACAGCCTGAGGTGGTAGTTGATTGACAGAAAATAAGAGCCTTCTCCACAGAACCCCCAACATCATTGATTGGTTCCTTTTGGCCAAGACTGTGCCAGGGAGAGAGTTGCACGTAGTTGGCATCAGTGCCATGCTTAATTGCTTATTGCCCCAAAGTATGAAGAGATCTGGCCCCCTCAGGTGGATGGTGAGCATGATACTGGGCAAGTTGGAGTGGACCTTCAACGTGTTCCTGGTCTGGTTTATTAAAGTTGCAGATGAACAAGTGAGTAATCACATCAGAACCCTCTCAATTGTTGCTAAATGGTGTTGCCTTCATTTTGTTTTGAATTTGCTCATCTGGAAAACCTGGAAGCATTACGGCACGCTTATGCACTGCCCTTCTTTGCTTGGTGTGTCACACTCAAAACTTCGGGAAATTCTATGCAGCTTGGTCACGACGTCGATCTAGAATGGATTTGATTAGATGGTTTACCATTAGTGACCGGTTAAACCTGTCTCCTCTTTACTTTTCTGATCAACCCAACGGCAGAGGAAGAATACTCGTGTGGCTGAACCTTTCGAATCGAAGAAGCAGAATACGACGAGGTAGAAACTAGTAATTCATCTTTAAGGCTTAGAATTATACTTTAGAAAGATATGATTCATAAGCTATTGTTCTTGCGTTCAAACTCAAGTTGATTGTATCAAAGTTTGTATGATCGGTTGGATCTTTACTCGCATACGTACCTATTCTTTGATTATTTTCAAATAGTGACTGTTACAGATTGTTGGTGAGCATTCTTGGCTTTGCTGACTCGAGCCAAGAAGCTGCAGAAAAACAAAAAACAAGCTTCCGGGAAGTGTTTCATCCTCTGCGACCCATGTACCCTTTCCCTATAAAGCTTCTAATCTCAAAATTATCCACGAATGTAACAAATATGTACATATTTGTGCATTTGCATTATCTACTTTAATTCTATACCGTCTATTAAAGCTTTGAGCTTTTTCCTAATCTTGTTATGCAACAAAATGCAGTGACATTTGCTAGTTTCTTGGTGTTTCTGCCTAAACCCGGGGGTCTAGTAGATACAGAATAATAAAAATAGAACATAAACACAACGATGTATAGTGGTTCACCGTGCCATCGGAGGGCACGGCTACGTCCACTTGGAATTCACTATAGTCGGCTAATAAGCCATCGGTGGTACAAGGGTGGAATGCCCTGGAACTAAGATCAAAGAGATCCTTAACACTAAGGGGGAAGCCTCCTATTTATAGGGAAGGAAGGCTTCCTCCTTTACAACTTCTCCAATGTGGGACACAAACCCACATTACTACACATTTCCCTACCCACGAAGCTACTTCGGGAGCCCGGTGGCACGCCCTCCGGGTGCGGCACCGGTGATCTCTGACATTGGGAATGTAGCCGGGGTTGCGGTCTACCCGCCGGATGCCGGAAGTGGGACCCATGACACCGGTTGCACGGTCCACGAGGTCGCCGAACATGCTTGGCGGTGTACCATATATGCCACCAACAAGTCCCCCAAGTTCCCGAGTAAGAGTGCAATCTTACTTGGGGACTTGATCTGTCTTGCTCCTCCAAGCATAGGTGGTGACCGAGTCACCCCTACTACCTCCAGTCCCCCAATTCCCTAAGTAAGATTGGGCTCTTGCCGAGGCGATCGCCTTTTGCCTCTGGATGATATGTACCTTAGAAAACAAATAAGAATAAACAAGTGATCAGAATTTAAGCCACATACAATAATCAAGCACCGGGTTGTTATTCGTTACCGCTCGGTGATACGAATACTGCCCGGGGTTACCAATGATATGTACACAGATATCAATGGAACACATAAATTATGATCACGTATAGAATGAAGGCATGTGTAGCTTGAAGATGTCATGCATAGTCTTTCGATAGTGTTGGCTTAGCCGTTGGAATGCCCATGGTACCGGGCGGACCTCGACCGGGCGTTCTACCATATCGAGACGAGTCCCCCAGTGAGAATGCCTCAGCCGTTGTTACTGGCTTACCGTTTTCCGGAGGAAAAGATCCCGGCCAGCCACACATGAAAGACTATATGCAATGCACCACAAAGCTAAAAATTACCGATGTAGCAGGTAATGATGCACATTCATTATCATGCGGGAAAATTATTCACATGCTTGCCAAATATATAACAGTACTCGCATAGAGGTGGAGTAAATATAATTGTAAGAATTAAAGAACTTAGCTTTGCTGGAAGCTGCCGCAAGTTGATTTGCTGTTTGGAGCAGTGGGTGTCCAAAGGAAAGATTTGGGTGCCAAGAGAAGATGCTGACCAAACTGCTGAAAGCTGCTACTGCTGCCCAAGCCCGGCCCAAGATGCTGACTCCTGCTGACCGGTTGACCGAGCGGGCCATAAAAAAAAAAAAAAAATTTGAATTTCCCTCTTCCCGCCTTTTCTCTTCCTGCTGCTCTCTGCTTCTTCGCTTCTCGGCCGGACTCTCTCCCGCTCGGGGACTCTCTCGGCCGGCATCCCCGCTCGGCCGGCAACTCCACTCGGCCGGCGTGCCTCCTCGACCGGCGGCTCACTCCCTCGTCCGGGGTTCGATCCACGCCCGGAGACGAGCTGCTACGGAAACGGACCGGACGCTGCTGGAGGTCGCTGCAACGGGGACGAGCCGCACCGGTGATGCCGCACCGGACCTGCCGCACCGGAGGACGAAGCCGGGCCGGACCTGCCGGAGACTGCACCGGAGCTCACCGCGCATGGAGCCTCGCGCGGGTTGAAGGACTGGCTGAGCTGCATGGGCCGCTGACCGGGCTGCATGCTGGGCCGGTGATGCTGCACCGAGGACGAGCTGCACCGGAGCTGCTGCACCGGACCTGCCGCACCGGAGGACGAAGCCGGGCCGGACCAGGGTCGGATGATGCTGACTGGGAGAAATAATTGGCGCCCAAGAATATCGAGACGAGTCCAGGAGTATGGGGGCTCGACCGGGCGTTCTGCCATATCGAGACTGAGTCCCATATTGCTAGGCTGCAGGGAGATTACCCCGGTGTTGCGGGCTGTTTGAAGCACCGGTGAACACTTGCTAGTTCTTCTCAGCTTGTGTTGAATAAGCGTTGAGGTAAGGGGGGTGGCATTGAGGTGACAAGGCTCGCCGTGTAGCCCCATGTTGATCGCGGTTCAATGCGATGCAGGGTTTTTATCCTGCTGGACAAGAGTACATGGGTTAGATGTAAACTCGCCTGGGTGTATAAAGCCCCATGTCGGTCGAATGTTCTCATGACCGGGGTCAGCCATGGTACCAGGCGGAACTCGACCGGGCGTCCTGCCATATCGAGACGAGTCCCCCAGTGAAATGCCATGGGGCCGAGTGGATACTGTTCCCGGTAGGGGGGTTCATACCGGGATAGATGCTCTCGAAGCGGTTGGATGATTACCACCGGTGAGAGGTCTTCGAGATATGCAGCGAAGAAGCCATGCAACCGGTTGAATGATCATAACCGTGAACTGCCATGGTGCCGGGCGGACCTCGACCGAACTTGATCTGCCTAAACCCGGGGGCCTGGTAGATACACGGTGAATCCAACTTGATCTCCTGCAATCCTGCTCACTAAGGGGAATACCGGGCGGGCCGGTCTTCTCCTCTCCGATGCCTAAGTTAGTATAGTTGGAATATATATAACCAAGGCACGTATGTAAGCAGGGAGAGAGATAAGTTACCTAATAAAGAGGGTAGTTGGGGCCCTTATATAGGTGGTTGGGGGTGAGGGCTGGCCTCACCCTTCGATGTGGGACTGGCTCCCTTCTGTTTGTACCTTCTGGTGCCCTCTTTGGCAGGCTGGCGCCCTCGGCCCCAGGGTCCCTGGTGGCAGGATAAAGTGCTGGACCCCGAGGCCGGGTGCTGGTGATCCGGTCCCGAGCCTTGGGCCGGGCCCTGGTGCACTTGCTTCGGGTCTGTGGGCCTGCTGTAGCCTCTCTGCGGCTACTGTCAACAAGTCCCCCAAGTTCCCGGTCAAGTGCAATCTTGAATGGGGACTTAAATCTGTCTTGCTCTTGCCCCGCAGACCCGCAGGGTTACCAACCTACCGGTGCCCAGTCTTCCAAGTCCGCGTTAAAGATTGAGCGTGACCGAGGTGAGTACCTGTTACCGATGGGAAGCAATAGTTTATAAGCACGCTTGTAATATAAGTAATACTGTGCTCAGGTGTTATGGTGTTATGAGCATGGAGCCGGGTGGAACCCGGAGAGTGTATGAGATGATGCCATGATGCCATGCAATAGATGTGTGCATGGAATGATAATGAGGCGTTGAAATCCGCCATGCAAGAGATTTGTGCATGGGATGATAATGAGGCGTTGAAATCCGCCATGCAAGAGATGTGCATGGGATTTCGGCCGGGCACTCTGCCCTATTGGTACAAGGCGGAGCTTTACTGGGTCACAACTGGGCGATCTGCCAAATCGAAACGGAGCGGAGTTTACTGAGCCTATACCGGGCAATCTGCCAAAGCGGAGTTCACTGAGCCTCTACCGGGCGATCTGCCAAAGCGGAGTTCACTGAGCCTCTACCGGGCGATCTGCCAAAGCGGACGGGGTGAAGTTCATGGGACCTCGACCGGGCGTTCTGCCATATCCAGACGGGTCCCAGGTGAACTTCAGTACTGGACCTCGACCGGGCGTTCTGCCATATCGAGACGAGTCCAGGAGTATGGGGGCTCGACCGGGCGTTCTGCCATATCGAGACTGAGTCCCATATTGCTAGGCTGCAGGGAGATTACCCCGGTGTTGCGGGCTGTTTGAAGCACCGGTGAACACTTGCTAGTTCTTCTCAGCTTGTGTTGAATAAGCGTTGAGGTAAGGGGGGTGGCATTGAGGTGACAAGGCTCGCCGTGTAGCCCCATGTTGATCGCGGTTCAATGCGATGCAGGGTTTTTATCCTGCTGGACAAGAGTACATAGGTTAGATGTAAACTCGCCCGGGTGTATAAAGCCCATGCCGGTCGAATGTTCTCATGACCGGGGTCAGCCATGGTACCAGGCGGAACTCGACCGGGCGTCCTGCCATATCGAGACGAGTCCCCCAGTGAAAAGCCATGGGGCCGGGTGGATACTGTTCCCGGTAGGGTGGTGGCGTTGAGGTGACAAGGCTCGCCGTGCAGCCCCCGTTTGCCGCAGCTGGTGCGATGCAGGGTTTTTATCCTGCTGGACAAGCGTACATGGGTTAGATGTAAACTCACCCGGGTGTATAAAGCCCAAGCCGGTCGAATGTTCTCATGACCGGGGTCAGCCATGGTACTGGGCGGAACTCGACCGGGCGTCCTGCCATATCGAGACGAGTCCCCCAGTGAAATACCATGGGGCCGGGTGGAGCCTATTCCCGGAATATGCTCTCGAGCCGGTTGGATGCGTCGTAACCGGTGGGCGGATCTCGACCGGGCGTTCTGCCATATCGAGACGAATCCCCCAAGAGAGATGTAGCCGGTTGAATGATACCTAACCGCGAACTGCTACGGACCAGGCGGATCTCGACCGGACGACATGCCATATCGACATACCTCTCCTGCGGTACCCTCGTCGTCGGCATCAGTTCTGGTGTTGACCCTGGCTTGGGGAGACTCGGCACCGTTGGTAAAAGAATCCAAGTCCGAGCGAATCGCTTCATCCGGCTGCCCCTCCACCGCCTCCTGATGGATGTCCGACTGCTCATGGATATCTCCTTCAGCAGCAATCGGCATCAGGGAAGTGTCTAACCATCCCTTCCCCGCCCATTCCGTGTACGCATCCGAGATGCCCTCTTCCCTGGCCTTCACCAGAAACTCCAGGAACTGATCGCTCTCGCGGTATTTGAGAACGACCCGCTCGTAGAGTTCCGGGTCATCTTTCCCGGTCGGAGCAGCAGATGCGGCGCGCAGAGCGGCAGCTCCCACTTGGAGCTCGTCCACCTTGGCTTCCAGTTCGGCCCGCTCCTTCTCCAGGCTCCGGTTCTGCTCCTCCAGCTTCTTGGCCCTCTCCTCCGATCTGGCCTTCTCCCGGTCCGAGCGAGACTTCTCCACCTCCAGGCGCTGTCGGGCCTCCGATAGAGCAACTATCTGTCTCTTCAGCTCCGACAGCTCCTCGCTCGCATCTGGTTCGTACAGACTGTACAGCAGCTGCGCAGCAACAAAGGCAGTTAGTCAAGCAGCAAAAGAAAACAAGCTACATGCAGTATAGTGGTACCATGCAGTGCTTACCGGAAGGACGGATTCCTTGCATTTTGGGCGATTCCCACCCGTCAGGGCTCCTACAACCCCAGGTCTGTCCAGACCAAGGCCGGCCAAATCCGCCGCCACTTGCCGGGCGAGTGCACTATCTGGGCTTCCCCTCGGTGCCTCCGCAGGCGCGGGACTACTCTGCAGGGCAGCAGCAGCAGCCTTCTCCCCGGCAGCGTTAGTTTGCGCACCGCTGGTTATCCTGAACCGTTTGGCCAGGTTCTCCCGTGCCGACCCACCGGTAAGCGTCACCAGCGCCGAGGAAGGAATGTCCCCGCCTTTCCGTTTCTCTCCCCGGCCTTCCGGAGAAGAAGATTGTGCGCTTACGCGGGCGGAACTAGCCACGTGCGGCACAGACACCGGCCGGTTGGGGATCCTGTTCATTCCACCGGGAAGCCTCACTGCCCCCCCAGTACTCTTGCCCTTTCCAAGTGCCATAAGGCCCGCAGCATGATGGGTTTTCACCCGCCTCAGGAGATAGGCGCCGTCGTCAACATCCATGGCCCTCGGCTCCGGATGAGTCGTGAGCCGGCCGGACTCCTCGTCCACCGACGTCCGAGAGACGATCTCGCCCTTCTCCTTCAGCTTGTTAAGGAGGTCTTCCCCGTCCATGGAGAGAGTGGTTTCGGGCTTGATAGTCACCCGGGAAGACGCACCTGCAAGGAAAGCGAACATTTAGTATTTTTGCAAAAACTTGCACAAAGTATCACCGCTCAAGGGCTTCCAACGCACCGGGACCCCGCCCGAGTTGGCAGTATTCCAGCACTTCTCGTCGGATGAAGTTGAAAGAACTCCGTTCCAGATCGTCCCAACATCCGATTATGGTCGAGACCCTCTCATACTCCAGATCGGATAGCTCGTACGACTGGTCGCCAAGGGGTTGGAAGGCGCCAGGAACCCGGTACATTTTGCTCCTCGCCTGCCACCTCCCGCCCACCATCACCACCTTCTTCCTCCAGCTGTTGTCTACCCATGAAGGCATATTGGTGATGATCGGTGGAGGTTTCCGGGCGTTGAAGGACAGGCAACCCCGGGACACCTGCTTCCTTGAGTAGGACAACCTATACAAGGACCGGAATTCGTTTACCGTTGGCATACTCATTCCGGACAAGTCGTATAGGCAGCCGAGGCTCAGTAATCGCCTCCACTGGAGCCCAGGAAGCTGCGCGGGCGATACTTGCAGCGCACTTAGCATATACTGCACGAAATTTGGCAGCGGGAGCGAGAGTCCATGCCGGAACTGGTCCTGGTGCGCGGCAACCCAACCTGCTTCCGGGTTGCATGCCGACTCTCCAGGATTCAGGGGCCGCAGCAGAACGTCATCCGGGATACCCCATGTTTCCCGGAGCACTGCAATCTCTCCAGGGGTCATGCTACCCTCAGGTTCATCGCACACCACAGCACTCTTCCCTCTGCCAATGGTGTAGCTCACGGCCGGAGCATCTGCAAGGCGCACCTCGTGCGGTATTTCAGTCTCCGAGGATTCAGCCCCGGAAGACGAAGAGGAGGACGGAGACGAAACCCTGCTCCCGGAGCAGTCAGCGGCTTCGGACACCGGAGATTCCGAACCGAGCCAGTCCTCCAGTCTCTCCTCATCGTCCTCGATAGGACCTCTGGCAGCCGATTCGGAAGCCCGGTCAGAACCTGAAGATGACATCTTAACCTAGGGGAAGAAAACAAAACCCTAGCGCTCGTCAGCAACAGGCTACAACAGCGCCTTCTACGGCCTCTCCCTAAGTTCGCCGCAGAGCAGTTCCGTCAGCGACAGAGATCCCTCCCCCCCCGCCGCAAAACAACAAAGCCAAAACAAGAACAACACCGGGGCAAAGAAATCAACAAACTTACCAATTAGTATGCTCAACCGAGGGCAATCTACCCTGTGAAAGGAGCGAGCAATGGTAGCAAGAGAGTAGGGAGCGCTCAAGAAAATGGGTCTCGTGGGGCAAAAGGGCTCAAAGTGGTCGCCGGATTCCTCTCTTTCTCTTAGTTTCTCCAAAGCAAGAAGCAACAGCAGAAAGGAGAGCGGAGGAGGCCTTTTTATAGAGGGGACCAGTGCCCTAGGCAATCGAAATCCCTCCAAAACAAGTAATCAGAGCAACTCAAACGCCTGCGAATCCAGGCCCTTCATCTCAAGACCGCCCCCCGCTGGCACGTGTCCCAGCATTGGTAAACTGCCCATGCCATCATAACTGACGGGACTGATGGACTTCCTCCTTAAATGCATGTCAGCCACTTGTCCCACACGCTAGCGACAGGAAGGTAGGAGCGGGAAACGAGGAGTCAGGCCCTCCCACACTTCCCCACATCCCACGGTTGCACACCTTCTTCGCTGCATATCTCGAAGACCTCTCACCGGTGGTAATAATCCAACCGCTTCGAGAGCATACATCCGGGTATGAGCAATGGAGGACCCGTCTCGATATGGCAGGACGCCCGGTCGAGGTCTGCCCGGCACCATGGCAGTTCACGGTTATGATCATTCAACCGGCTGCATGGCTTCTTCGCTGCATATCTCGAAGACCTCTCACCGGTGGTAATCATCCAACCTCTTCGAGAGCATACATCCGGGTATGAGCAATGGAGGACCCGTCTCGATATGGCAGGACGCCCGGTCGAGTTCCGCCCAGTACCATGGCTGACCCCGGTCATGAGAACATTCGACCGGCTTGGGCTTTATACACCCGGGTGAGTTTACATCTAACCCATGTACGCTTGTCCAGCAGGATAAAAACCCTGCATCGCACCAGCTGCGGCAAACAGGGGCTGCACGGCGAGCCTTGTCACCTTAACGCCACCCCCCTACCGGGAACAGTATCCACCCGGCCCCATGGCATTTCACTGGGGGACTCGTCTCGATATGGCAGGACGCCCGGTCGAGTTCCGCCTGGTACCATGGCTGACCCCGGTCATGAGAACATTCGACCGGGCATGGGCTTTATACACCCGGGCGAGTTTACATCTAACCCATGTACTCTTGTCCAGCAGGATAAAAACTCTGCATCGCATTGAACCGCGATCAACATGGGGCTACACGGCGAGCCTTGTCACCTCAATGCCACCCCCTTACCTCAACGCTTATTCAACACAAGCTGAGAAGAACTAGCAAGTGTTCACCGGTGCTTCAAACAGCCCGCAACACCGGGGTAATCTCCCTGCAGCCTAGCAATATGGGACTCAGTCTCGATATGGCAGAACGCCCGGTCGAGCCCCCATACTCTTGGACTCGTCTCGATATGGCAGAACGCCCGGTCGAGGTCCAGTACTGAAGTTCACCTGGGACCCGTCTCGATATGGCAGAACGCCCGGTCGAGGTCCCATGAACTTCACCCCGTCCGCTTTGGCAGATCGCCCGGTAGAGGCTCAGTGAACTCCGCTTTGGCAGATCGCCCGGTATAGGCTCAGTGAACTCCGCTCCGTTTCGATTTGGCAGATCGCCCAGTTGTGACCCAGTGAAGCTCCGCCTCGTACCGATAGGGCAGAGTGCCCGGCCGAAATTCCATGCACATCTCTTGCATGGTGGATTTCAACGCCTCATTATCATTCCATGCACATCTCTTGCATGGCGGATTTCAACGCCCCATTATCATCCCATGCACAAATCTCTTGCATGGCGGATTTCAACGCCTCATTATCATTCCATGCACACATCTATTGCATGGCATCATGGCATCATCTCATACACTCTCCGGGTTCCACCCGCCCCCATGCTCATAACACCATAACACCTGAGCACAGTATTACTTATATTACAAACGTACTTATAAACTATTGCTTCCCATCGGTAACAGGTACTCACCTCGGTCACGCCCAATCTTTAACGCGGACTTGGGGGACTAGGGACTGGGCACCGGTAGGTTGGTAACCCTGCGAGTCTGCGGGGCAAGAGCAAGACAGATTTAAGTCCCCATTCAAGATTGCACTTGACCGGGAACTTGGGGGACTTGTTGACAATAGCCGCAGAGAGGCTACAGCAGGCCCACAGACCCGCAGCAAGTGCACCAGGGCCCGGCCCAAGGCTCGGGAACGGATCACCAGCACCCAGCCTCGGGGCCCAGCACTCTATCCTGCCTCCAAGGACCCTGGGGCCGGGGGCGCCAGCCTGCCAAAGAGGGCACCAGAAGGTACAAACAGAAGGGAGCCAGTCCCACATCGAAGGGTGAGGCCAGCCTCACCCCCAACCACCTATATAAGGGCCCCAACTACCCTCTTTATTAGGTAACTTATCTCTCTCCCTGCTTACATACGTGCCTTGGTTATATATATTCCAACTATACTAACTTAGGCATCGGAGAGGAGAAGACCGGCCCGCCCGGTATTCCCCTTAGTGAGCAGGATTGCAGGAGATCAAGTTGGATTCACCGTGTATCTACCAGGCCCCCGGGTTTAGGCAGAAACAATTGGCACCGTCTGTGGGAATTGTTTCGGCCTAAACCCGGGGGTCTAGTAGATACAGAATAATAAAGATAGAACATGAACACAACGATGTATAGTGGTTCACCGTGCCATCGGAGGGCACGGCTACGTCCACTTGGAATTCACTATAGCCGGCTAATAAGCCATTGGTGGTACAAGGGTGGAATGCCCTGGAACCAAGATCAAAGAGATCCTTAACACTAAGGGGGAAGCCTCCTATTTATAGGGAAGGAAGGCTTCCTCCTTTACAACTTCTCCAATGTGGGACACAAACCCATATTACTACACATTTCCCTACCCACGAAGCTACTTCGGGAGCCCGGTGGCACGCCCTCCGGGTGCGGCACCGGTGATCTCTGACATTGGGAATGTAGCCGGGGTTGCGGTCTACCCGCCGGATGCCGGAAGTGGGACCCATGACACCGGTTGCACGGTCCACGAGGTCGCCGAACATGTTTGGCGGTGTACCATATATGCCACCAACACTTGGTAATACAAAGTTAGGGTGACATCAAAAAGTTTTGAATTGTGAGGTTCTAGGTTAAACGTTACAATTGGGATATGTTAATTTATCGTTATGGAATTAAATTCAAGCAATCATTACTGGTCTACAAAACTTAACCTATTACAACCAGTGAAGTCGACCAAAATAAAAGTTTACTTCAACAATGAGAGCAATACTTATTGCTGTGGAGCTTTAAAGTTTGATTAGTCTAAACCGGATTTCTAGCTTCCAATGCAAGCTTGGTCTCCGCTTTCTTGTTATATTCCATGTTCTCTAACTTGCATTTCTCTGCGTCTTTGATCATCTTCTCGATTTCCACCTTAGATACGCCTCTATAATCAGAAATTATAATCTTCTTCTTAAGCCTGAATTCTTTTTCCTCAACAGAGACAATCAAAATTCCATTGGCATCAATCTCGAAACAAACAATAAAGCGAGCTTTTCCTTTTTGACTACGAGGGAGTCCTTTGAGCACAAAATCACTCAATAATCTGTCTTTCGCTGCTACTTTTTCTTCGCCTTCATACACAGGAAGTTTGACACCAGTTTGGTTTGTGACGAGATTTGTGTAAAATTTAGTTTTCTTGGTGGGAATGGTACTATGTTTTGGAATGAAAACGTCAAATTCCTAATTTTCAAGCTCTATACCAAGAGAATGTGGAGTTACATCTAACAAGAGTAAGTCCTGCCCTTTCTCAATGCCACCTCGTAAAATTGCAGCTTGTACGGCAGCACCATATGCAACTGCTTCATCTGGATTGATGCTCTTGCAAAGCTCCTTACCATTAAAAAAATCTTGTAGTAGTTGTTGTATCTTAGGAATTCTACTAGATCCCCCAACAAGAACAAGATCATGAATAATATTCTTGTCCATTTTGGCATCGCTCACACAATTCTCCACAGTCTTCATACACTTTCTAAAAAGATCCATGTTGAGCTCTTCAAATTTCGCTCTTGTTATTTTAGATTGGAAATCAATACCCTCGAATAAAGAATCAATCTCAATGGTGGTTTCAGTAGTTGAAGAAAGAGTCATTTTTGCTCTCTCACAAGATGTTCTCAATCTTCTCATTGCTTTAGGGTCTTTTCTGATGTCCTTCTTATGTTTCTTCTCGAACTCTTGCAAAAAATGACTCACCAATCTATTGTCAAAATCTTCACCTCCAAGATGTGTATCTCTTGCAATAGCTTTTACCTCAAAAACTCGTCTTCGATTTTAAGCAAGGAAACATCGAAGGTACCACCACCGAGATCGAAGATGAGAACACTGTTACCACCAATAGTCGTGGCCTTTTTTTCAAGACCATATGCAATAGCTGCGGCTGTCGGCTCATTAACACTACGCCAAACAAGTATTAAGGTGACGGACATAAACTGTCGCCTAAAAGATGAAATATGTCGCCTAAGTCTTAGGCCACACACAAACACGTCGCCTAAGTGACGTCGCCTAAGTCGTGTCGCCTAAGTGACGTCGCCTAAGTCGTGTCGCCTAAGTTCTTACGCGACGCATTTTGCATTGCCAGTCACCTAAGTGTAACTTTAGGCGACTAACTTTATAATGTGTCGCCTAAAAATGAAATACATAGGCGACTAACATATATTCATTTGGGGTCGCTTAAAAATGCTGTGTTCGTAGCCTAAGTATAATTTTTTTATTAATTTTTTTCAAAAAATAGTTTTATATTGATCTTAAACGACGGGCATATCAATGTGTGTCACCTAAGATTCACCTAGGCGACAGACTTTGGTCTTTCCTCGTCGCTGAAGATGTATCTAGGCGACTAATTTTGATATGCCTGTCGTCTAAACATAATTTATTTATTAAATTTTTTTCAAAAAATAGTTTTATATTGATCTTAAACGACGGGCATATCAATGTGTGTCACCTAAGATTCACCTAGGCGACGTGCTTTGGTCATTCTTCGTCGCTGAAGATGTATCTAGGCGACTTATTTTGATATGCCTGTCGCCTAAACATAATTTATTTATTAATTTTTTTCAAAAAATAGTTTTATATTGATCTTAAACGACGGGCATATCAATGTGTGTCACCTAAGATTCACCTAGGCGACGGACTTTGGTCTTTCCTCGTGGCGTAAGAGGTATCTAGGCGACGTATTTGGCTATGAATGTCGCCTAAACATAATTTATTTATTTAATTTTTTCAAAAAATAGTTTTATATTGATCTTAAACGACGGACATATAAATGTGTGTCACCTAAGATTCACATAGGCGACGCGCTTTATTCAATCTCCGTCGCTAAAGATGTATCTAGGCGACATATTTTGTTATGCATGTCGCCTAAACATAATTTACTTATTTAATTTTTTCTAAAAAATAGTTTTATATTGATTTTAAACGACGGGCATATAAATGTGTGTCACCTAAGATTCACTTAGGCGACACACTTTGTAGTTTCCTTGTTGCGTAAGATTTATCTAGGCGAAGGATTTTGTCGATGACAGTCGCCTAAGAATAATTTATTTATTTAATTTTTAAAAAAAATTAGTTTACATTGATCTTAAACGACAGACATAGAAATGTTAGTCACCTAAGAGTCACCTAGGCGACAGACTTTGGTGTTTCCTCGTCGCTTAAGATGCACCTAGGTGACGTATTTACCTATGCCCGTCGCTTAAGTGTTGTTGCAGAACTCAAAACAAAACATTCATTCCAAAATCAATTGTTCTATTACATAAACTGTTCTTTAAGTACAAACAAAAGGTAATAAACATAGTCTAAAATGTGGTTGCCTCCATGTCGAGAAGTCAAGGATTTTGGGAAGAACTACCTGATAGGCGAAGCGCTAAGAGCATCGCAATCTTCTCGTCCATCTGCCGTAAGCGCTCTTCTTGGGCTGCTTCTCTCTGGCGGTGGCGCTCTTCTGATTGGCGAATACGCTCTGCCATTTGCGTTTCTTTCTCCTATAGTCCGCCAGCAATTCTTCTCTGACTTCACTAACTCGCTCCTCCACGATGCTGTCTACTTCGATACGCCGGGCGCCTCCTCTCTTCTTCGGCTCCCGCTGCATGCACCTTCCCACCCCTCGGACGTCTGTGCCTCTCTTGTCCCCAAGTCGACTGACTATCACATCGATTTGTTCTTCAATGGGGAGAGGCGCTTCGGGGGGAATATCCGGGTATTTCTCCCTCCTTTGCCCTACTAGTTCGTCCACACGTTCTTTCATTGCCTCCTACAATAACACACAATTGAACAAGGTTAATAAAAAATACATACGGTGCATTTGTAAAACAAGAAATGGAACAAAAAGAGCGGATGTCTCACCATGTGCGGACGGGCCAAAGGGTCTTTGGCATAGGCATCCTCAAAGGCACGGACGAAAGGGGCTGGATGTCCTTGATTCTCATGCAGCTTCGCCCGGTAACTGAAGGCGGTCGGGCCGGAGTGGTGGTTCATCTTTTTTGGACCCGCTCGGACCTCCTTCATTTTCGTACATAAGGCCTGTAACACAACATTTACAACCATTACATATTGAAAAAAAAACTAATATAAACCATGAAAAAGATTGAAACAGAGAGAGAGGGAGAGATAGAGTGATTACCGCATGAACATGGTCCTTGAAGTGCGTGCACAACCACTCCCACTGCGTCGGACGATGGAGAAACTCAAGAGGAAGGTCATCCCCCCACTGCAGCCAATGTTGTCTGCAATCGGATTTCCAATCATTGTACCTCTCAGCTACCGTTCTCTGAACATAATCCCACAGGCCATCATGATCCGGTGGGAGCACGTAGTGTGGCTAGATATACACAACGGACCCACATTAGTAACAAAACATAACAAAAATAAAAACAGTAAGAAAAATATTTTAACATATTAAATGACAGGGCTTACTGAGAGGTAGTTGGACACGATCGCTCGGTCCAAGGGGCCCAATTCCTTGTAAGTGGCCTTCATCGTAGGGACAACGTCCTTGACACAACTTCCTATGTCCCTAGAAAGGAGGCTTCGGACCACCGGATCCTTCGGGCCGCGGTGGTACTCATCATACTCCACCACAATCTTTTTCCCCGTAGTTCGGACCAGCTGCTGGGTCTTTAATCCAACCACCACACATCTCTTCCTTTTTTTGTGGTGTATCTACAAACAAAAGCCGAAAGAAGTTTATAACCATTAAATTAAATCCTTAATTACCGAATCAATTATATGCTTTCATATCATCTATATCTATCCTTAATGGAATTACCTACAGTAACCGAAATATACATGTCGTGACCAAGTCCTGGCAACGAATGCTGCGCGCAGTCGTCGAAGCGCCGGTAGATGCAGAACCGGTACTGTGGTCGCTAGACGTCGCTGGCGCAACTTCTGGGAGTGGGGGAGCGCTTAGCTGCAAGGCAGTCAATTGAGCACAAGGAGAACTGTCCACCGGATTAGGAGTAGAAGAATCAGGAGCCGTAATGTGTGGTGCTGAAGAAGCAGGAGTTGAACCTCAGGAGTAGAAGAATCAGGAGCCGTAATGTGTGGTGCTGAAGAAGCAGGAGTTGAAGGTTCAACATCAGGAGTTGAAGGACAAGCAACTTGAGAAGATGAGAGCCCCGACGAACCAGCATGTGACGTCAGTAGTGGTGGTGCTTGTAGTGATCGTCTCATCAACTGCTGCCGTAGGTCACGGTCCTCAATCTCCAAGAGCTTCCTCGTCTTTCCGTATCGCGGTTTTGGAGGCATTGCTAATATAAGAGGTATATAAAAAATAAAAAATAAAACAAGTTATAAACCAAGAGAAATGTAAAGCTTCTAAAACATAGGCAGTATACAGTTTAGATTCAATCTGCCGGTTTAAAAATTAGTTGAATCACATCCAAAACAGTAAATATTAAAGATATATGAAAAAGCTTGTAAACAGTATAACATGAAAGTATCATTGGAATGCAATAGACCTATTTAGTCGTTAATTAGCACAAAGGCCTCAATAACATGTTCGAACTTGATCCCATTTCCTGCCAACTAAGAAAAGACAGAAGCTCTGCTCCACTTTTGTAATGAAATAAGTTAATTATTAGGAACCCTATTACTTCATTAAGATCGCCAACCGGACAGTATATTACCTCACTTGAGAATATTAATAGTAGATGCAGCAATAATAATGTCAAGGTAAACAATGATTGATGATAACCAGCTAGCGTTATCTGTAGCACTAGTTATATGATAATTGATAATAAACTGAAATAACTATTTTATCATGAAGATTCTATTATGCTGAAGGTACCCATCAACCCTATCTAGCTCTCATATATATATGGAAGGATGGATACTCGAACCAGCAGAGATAAGTTGATATCTCTTATCCAAAGACACTAAGTACAGTAATTGATAGACTGAAGCATGCATAATAGGTTACAAGCATAACTAAATTTCTGATGCATTTAAAGTCTGAAAATTAATTGCAAGTAACTAAACCCAGCAACTTATATCAACCAAAAATCCAATGTATATAAGAAACAAGAAAACGATCTTGGACACAGTGTCTAGAATGATAATTGACGAATACATGAAACAATACAAATTGAAATAGGGAAGCGAAACTGGTACTAGAACTAAACCACATGCTAATAAGGAATAAAGAGTAGCCGAAGAGCAAACTAATGACAAAGATAAATGTACTTAAACAGATAACGAATAAGATGTAAAACAATAGATCTCAAGCAGGTGAGATCCGTTATCAATTTGCTCAATTGACCTCTAATGCGTATGTAATTAGTATGTACACAGAAAAACAAGTAACTTCTAAGAAGTGGGTGACTGGAAGGAATTGATCTAAACTGTGTTCTAACTTGAAGGGAAGGAATTCATGAGTAGAACTGAAAAGTTTAAAGTTTGTCTAGTTAACTCAGTGCACATTAGGTACTGAGTAGATATCTTAGGTACTGAGTTTGTGTACTGAGTTTGTGTACATTAGGTACTGAGTTTGTGTTTCTTTCAGTAGATATCTTACTGAATGAACTTACGTTGTGTGTGTTTCCATAATAAATATGTACTTATTGTTATGTGGTCATATGTGAGCAGTTCATATTCTTATCGGTTCATTTTTTTTTCCTTTATTCTTTTAAGTTGTATACTTGTATTTCATTTTTGACCGCTTTGGCATATTAGTGTTCTATGAGCTACAATTTAGTTGAGACTATAGAAGATGCAAAAGTTTCTCGGGGTGATTATATTATGTAGTTTATGTTGGAAACCAAAGCCAACCTAAGACTTATGTAAAGTCTCTTTAACTCTCTTAGTGTAGGTGTTGGCTCACAAAAGAATCTATGTTTGTATTTGCATTTCACTCAGTATATATGTTTTTACGAATCTTGGCATGATATGATGACGCCTATTTTGTTGTCCCAAAACAAAGAACTCAACTGGTTTTCCGTGTAGTAATTTCATGGTACCTAATGTGCACTGAGTTAACTTAGTCAATTTTGAAGCCAGACTCATTGAGTTAACTTAGTCAATGACTTGAACTGTAAAGTTTGTCTAGAACTGAAAAAGTTGTGAAAGATGTAAACTTCAGCCTATTGAAATTTCCAAGCAAAAGAACAAGGCAGAGGAGCAATATCTTATGCTATTCTTCTTCCAAGTACAACAAGGAAAATGATGGGCCATTCACATAACCAATTTGCTCCGAATCCAGATAGAGGGTTAACCCCTATTTGTCTACTTTCAGAGAAACAACAAACTTGGGTTGTCATAATTCAAAAAACCCAGAACACCAAAACCAACCTAGCACAAAATAACGAAGGAGAGAGAGAGGTACTTGATAACGGAGGGAGTCGTCGAGGGTGGCAGAGAGGGAGGCGTGGACGGCGGCGGAGTCGGGACGGAGAGGACAGAGGCGCCTAAGGCTTTTTGGGGCGACGGTGGGTGACCGGTGGTGGTGCAGACGGTGGTGGCCGGGAGGAAAGGATTGGAGTTTTTTTAGGGGGGGGGGGATAGGGATTATGATGGAATCAGGGATTTCTGACGATATAGTTTGATTTATATATATATTCTTAAGCGACGCATATACAAATACCCGTCGCTTTATAAATACTCTTAAGCTACTATTAAATCCTAACCCCGTCGCTTAAGCATTTTTAAATTTTTGGCCAATTTTTTGGCGCAAAGCCACGCGCCATTTTTGAAAATACTTAAGCGACGCAAATTGAAACTTTCGTCGCTTAAAATATATGTTTAAGCGACTACGGAAGACTAACCCCGTCGCTTAAGAAGGTTTAAATTAATATACATACATTTTAGAAGGTTTTAATTGGTTATTCCAACGATCGAATGGCCAAACGATGTCTATTACGTCTCAATTTTTAACCATGTACCGTACTACACATACATTTAATATCCAACGGTCAGTTAGTCTAAAATGATTAACTTGCTAATACCCCCAATCGATGCGGTAAACGTTATTTAAACACTTGTCTGTCTATGGGGATCCATAGTATCGGAAAGTAAACGTTCCTAAATTTTTACATGGCTGATTAGGTATCATCTATTTGAGAGTTTAATGTTTGGAAGAGTCGACGAAACGAGGTCATCTAAAGGTACGTAATAGCGTTTTCGTGTAATGTGATTAGTAGAAAATACGGTTGACCGCTTCGATCGAGCATCGAACGTTAAAGAAACGAGTTGATTTTTCTACTGTACTCATATCTAATTATAACGATCACATCAGACGGTGAAAATTTAAATTTTCTGAATTGATCTATTAAAAAGACAACATGCTTACTAATGTGATATAACTTGATTATTAGATTATACTCAAGTGTATAACTTTCTAAACAACTATATAAAAGAAGTTGAATTTTGAAAAACACTGTGAAATAGCATTTCATCGTTATGAGGAAATACAGTGATGGTAAAAAAATTACTGAAATCCGACAAACTTACAACCCCGATCGATGCGGTAAACGTTATTTAAACACTTGTCTGCTATGGGAATCCATGGTATCGGGAAGTAAACGTTCCCAAATTTTTATATGGCTGATTAGGTATCATCTATTTGAGAGTTTAATGTTTGGAAGAGTCGACGAAACGAGGTCATCTAAAGGTACGTAATAGCGTTTTCGTGTAATGTGATTAGTAGAAAATACGGTTGACCGCTTCGATCGAGCATCGAACGTTAAAGAAACGAGTTGATTTTTCTACTGTACTCATATTTAATTATAACTATCACATCAGACGGTGAAAATTTAAATTTTCTGAATTGATCTATTAAAAAGACAACATGCTTACTAATGTGGTGTAACTTGATTATTATATTATATTCAAGTGTATAACTTTCTAAACAACTATATAAAAGAAGTTGAATTTTGAAAAACACTGTGAAATAGCATTTCATCGTTATGACGAAATACGGTGATGGTAAAAAAATCACTGAAATCCGACAAACTTACAGCCCTGATCGATGCGGTCAACGTTATTTAAACACTTGTGTGTCTATGGGGATCCATAGTATCGGGAAGTAAACGTTCCCAAATTTTTACATGGCTGATTAGGTATCATCTATTTGAGAGTTTAATGTTTGGAAGAGTCGACGAAACGAGGTCATCTAAATGTACGTAATAGCGTTTTCGTGTAATGTGATTAGTAGAAAATACGGTTGACCGCTTCGATCGAGCATCGAACGTTAAAGAAACGAGTTGATTTTTCTACTGTACTCATATTTAATTATAACGATCACATCAGACGGTAAAAATTTAAATTTTCTGAATTGATCTATTAAAAAGACAACATGCTTACTAATGTGGTGTAACTTGATTATTATATTATATTCAAGTGTATAACTTTCTAAACAACTATATAAAAGAAGTTGAATTTTGAAAAACACTGTGAAATAATATTTCATCGTTATGACGAAATACGGTGATGGTAAAAAAATCATTGAAATCCGACAAACTTACAGCCCTGATCGATGCGGTCAACGTTATTTAAACACTTGTGTGTCTATGGAGATCCATAGTATCGGGAAGTAAACGTTCCCAAATTTTTACATGGCTGATTAGGTATCATCTATTTGAGAGTTTAATGTTTGGAAGAGTCGACGAAACGAGGTCATCTAAAGGTACGTAATAGCGTTTTCGTGTAATGTGATTAGTAGAAAATACGGTTGACCGCTTCGATCGAGCATCGAACGTTAAAGAAACGAGTTGATTTTTCTACTGTACTCATATTTAATTATAACGATCACATCAGACAGTGAAAATTTAAATTTTCTGAATTGATCTATTAAAAAGACAATATGCTTACTAATGTGGTATAACTTGATTATTAGATTATACTCAAGTGTATAACTTTCTGAACAACTATATAAAAGAAGTTGAATTTTGAAAAATAGTGTGAAATAGCATTTCATCGTTATGACGAAATACGGTGATGGTTAAAAAATCACTGAAATCCGACAAACTTACAGCCCCGATCGATGCGGTCAACGTTATTTAAACACTTGTCTCTCTATGAGGATCCATAGTATCGGGAAGTAAACGTTCCCAAATTTTTACATGGCTGATTAGGTATCATCTATTTGAGAGTTTAATGTTTGGAAGAGTCGACGAAACGAGGTCATCTAAAGGTACGTAATAGCATTTTTCTTTTTTAAAAAAATAGTTTTATATGAATTTTAAACGACGGACTTATAAATATTAGTCACCTAAAATGTCCCTAGGCGACTGACTTTGGTCTTTCTTAGTCGCCTAAGGATAAACAAGGCGACGTATTTACCTTTGTGTGTAGCCTAAGTATAACTTATTTCCTTGTTTTTAAAAAAAAATAGTTTTATATGAATTTTAAACGACGAACTTATAAATATTAGTCACCTAAAATGTACCTAGGCGACTGGCTTTGGTCTTTCTTAGTCGCCTAAGGATAAACAAGGTGACGTATTTACCTATGTGCGTCGCCTAAGTATAACTTATTTCCTTGTTTTTAAAAAAAAATAGTTTTATATGAATTTTAAACGACGGACTTATAAATATTAGTCACCTAAAATGTACCTAGGCGACTGGCTTTGGTCTTTGCTAGTCGACTAAGATAATACAAGGCGACGTATTTATCTATGTGTGTCGCCTTAATGTTATGATTTTGCAAAAAAAATGTTTATAAAATTTGGCTGTTCAATTTGGAGGTCATAGTTATATGTTGATCAATCATGTTACGTTCATATCTTTATTACATATATGAAAGTTTGGTGGGATATAAAATATTGCCTTAATATTTTTCAAACAATATTTTTATACTACTCACCATAAGAGCCTTGTTTTGTGATGCTCTTTTATTAAATAAAAAACGGTGTTAACTTGATTATTTTAGGGTTTATATAAAATACTTAATGAAATGATCAATTTTCATCTGATAGGTCTTTCTCTTATTCAGCATAATCATCCTCTCTATCACTTTCATCTTCATCTTCCTCACTTTCGCCTTCATCTTCTTCGTCATCGTCGCTTTCATCCTCGTATTCATTCTCCTCGTCATCATCCTCGTCCTCTTCATCATTGTAACATTGAATGGGAACATCAATGTGCGGAAGAGAACCGAAGTCGATGGTGAAACCAGATATAGGAGTGTAAGTTGGGATTGAGTCCGCGGTAGGTTCTTGATAGGGTTCATCAACTTCATTCCTCCTAGGAGGTCTGTTAGTTTCATCCCTTGCAAGTGTGTTAGCACTGTACGTACCTCTGTGTGACATCACATTAACAACTTTCCAAGGTTCACCAGCCTTCGGGTCATCTAGATAAAACACTTGTCTTGCTGTGGCGGCAAGAATATATGGTGAATCCTCATACCAGCTGGTAGATGTGTCAATTAATAAAAGACTGTGATCTATCTTTACGCTACCATGAACGGTAGGGTCAGTATTGTACCATTTACACTTGAACAAAACAACCCGCATGCCTTCTAAATATACTAGTTCGACAACGGCTTCAAGAATCCCGTAGTATGAGATGCCTTCAGTCGCTACCATGACACCACTATTTTGAGTCTTCAATTTATGGTCTCGCTGCCACGTGATAAACTTAACTCCGTTCACATAACATTGTGAATAAATATTGTGTGCTTGAGGGCGGCATGCCAAAATGTGCAGTTCAGGCGTATAATACTCACTTCCTTCTGTTTGCAGCTTCGTGATCTGTAACATTAATATAAACCATTAGTGCAATGTAATATAAATGTTCAACTGTATATAATGTTCAAATTATAACTATTGTATACCCAATCTTGAAAGTATGGAAGAAAACTTTGAATACGTTGCTCATCAGTCATCCGTGGATTGATTTTTTTTTAGTTTATTATGGTGAACCGCAATGAAGTAAGCCGCTTCTGTACAGTGCTCCATTACATTCCAGTGAGCCTCATACAATTCGTTCCTACTTAAGCGAACATTTGCTACAAAACCTGCAGGTTTCACGAGTTCGGAAACAACAGAGATATTGAATCGAGGTGAACTGGCGATGTTTGTATCTCCCATAGCATCATCCATATAAAAACTGCAGTATGTCACACACTCATGTGTAATGTATTGCTCAACAATACACCCCCTCTGGGAAACATGTGTTTCTAACAGTTTTTTTATAATCCCCGAGTTGCCTGTCAAATATTATAGTTAGTACATTATATATATATATATATATATATATATATATATATATATATATATATATATATATATATATATATATAGGATCATGTAGTTAAAATGACAAAATTAACGCAATACCTTTCCATGAGAAACATCCAGGTAAAATGTACTGGGCCGGTAAGCAGAACTTGTTCGGGAAGGTGAAACATGAGGTGAACCATGATAGTGAAGAAAGCGGGAGGAAAGATCTTTTCCAATTTACAAAGAATCATTACTATTTCTTCCTTCATGTGACGGACGTCCTCTTTCATCAACTCTCTAGCACATAGTTTCTGAAACCATCTGCACAATGCTATTAACGGCTCAACGATGTGATATGGCAGATATGGTCGGATAACGATTGGAAGAAGACGTTGCAGGAGTACATGGCAGTCATGCGTCTTCAATCCATAAAACTTTTTATCATTCACATTTACCTTATTCTTCAAACTTCCCGCATAACCATAAGGAAACTGTGCATCTTTAATCCATTCGAAAATCTCGCTCTTTGCCTTAGGAAGAACTATATACGGTGCTTGAGACACTTTTTCTTTCTTTTTACTTGACCCGGGTTTCACTTTCTTCCACAACCTCTTCCGTATCCCTAGTTGTTCTAGATCTTTACGAGCTTTTGGATCGTCCTTGGTCTTTCCTTCGAGACCGAAAATGGTTCCACTGATGTTGTCGTACACATTCTTCTCAATATGCATGACATCTAAGGTATACCTTATTCTCGATGTGGTCCAGTACGGTAGCTCCCAAAATATACTCACGTGAGTCCAACACAGTTTCTCTCTAGTTGCTTTGGGCTTGAACTTCGGATGCAAACTCAGTTTAGGGTAGTCATGAGAGAGGATACTGCTATAAATCTCATCCCCAGACCAAGAGCGTGGTGCTTCCCTTAACTCAACCTTCCCATTAAACTTATCTACTGTTAGACGCCATGGATGCCTCTGGGGTAGCCATCTGCGGTGACCCTGGTATGCCATTCTCCCTGTCAAGTTGCTTGAATCAATATCTTCCAAACAAATGGGACATGCTTTGTAGCCTTTTGTCTGGATGCCTCCCGACATCCCTAATCCGGGAAAGTCGCTAATGGTCCACATCACTGCTGCTCTCATTGTGAATGACTTTTGCTCATGTCGGTCATAAGTCTGAACTCCGATACTCCACAACATCTTTAGCTCATCGATCACCGGTCTCATAAACACATTCAAACACTTTCCTGGAGACTTTGGACCGGATATTAACAATACGAGCATGTTAAACTCCTTTTTCATACACATTGAAGGAGGCAAATTGTAAGGCATCGCCACAACAGGCCAAGTGCTGTGAGAAAGACCGGTTGCACCAAAAGGATTGAACCCGTCTGTAGCTAGTCCGAGGCGCACATTCCTAATGTCGTTGGCAAAATCTGGAAAGTCCTTATAAAACTCTTACCATGCTTCCCCATCTGCCGGGTGTTTAAGAAAATCTGGATCTGAAATCCTTTCCCCGTGCCACCGCATTTCCTTTGCTGTGTGCGGCGACATATATAGGCGTTGCAACCTGGGTGTTAGAGGGAAGTAACAAACCTTTCTTACAGGAACTTTTATACGATGTTCAGAATATATCCATCTTGACTCATTGCATATGGGACAATTGTCTAGGTCTGCATTCTCTTTGTAAAACAACGCACAACCATGATCGCATGCGTGGATGATCTGATAACCCAGACCCATATTCTTTAGGATCTTTCTTACAGTTCGGTATGAATCAGGACACTTATTTCTTGGAGGAAGCGCCCTCTTGATCACTGCACAGTTTTCATCAAAACTTTTGTCTGACCATCTATTTAGCGTTTTTATCTTAATTGTTTTAAGGATGATGGTTAAAACAGTCTCCTCACTACCATCATACAACGGAGTCTGAGCTTCTAATAAAAGCCTGTTATACTTCTCATAAGCATCTCTGGCAATAGGGTCTAAATCATTTACATCATTTCCATCATTTAAACCATCAACATTCTCTGCCTCATAAAATCTATCAATATATGGAAAAGCATCATACAGAATGTCCATAATGGGGTTTATTTGAGGACCCACACTACCACTAGAAGATGTCATTTGCTCAAGGTATTTTTGCCTCTGCTCGTACAATGAAGGACCGCTTGCAACCTCACCGTGATGTATCCACGTAGTGTAATCAGACATCATACCGTTTTCCCTCAAGTGCGTAAACATCTCATCCACTCTAAGCCTCCGCTTGTGCAACCGACAGCGCTTGCACGGGCACTTGTGCACTTCCGTGTCACTACTGCTATTTTGAAGAACAAACGCACAAAATTCAATTATCCCCTGAATGAACTTCGGATCACCTCTAGATAAGCCGATCCAACTCTTGTCCATGTTTCCTATCATAACATAAACATACAATATGCATAAGGTTAGCACACAACATTTATGATACAATCAAAACCTGTTCCAACACTTCTTCTCCTTATGCCTCCGGGTTGGGTCCTATCCCCTTCAGGCGAACACGACTTTGTTGATCCTTTTGCTATTCATGTGGTTTCAGCTACAGTTTTGGAAAATTTCGGCAGCATCTCCCTACAGTCCCTCAAGTGCACAAAAATCTAAACAACCTAATTTGCACTCGAGGAACATTGTAGAGAGATACTGTCGAAACTATATCCCAAAACTGTAGCTGAAACCACATGAATAACAAAAGTATCAACAAAGTCGTGTTCGTCTAAAGTGTCCAAAAATGGGACAATTCGAGAATCAACAACTCATCTCGATCAACTAGATGACTTGTTGATTCTCAAACGAGAGTTCTAAGCTAATAAACACCACAATTATATATAATATGAAACCATAAATTTACACACGGCACCACACTCCCTCACTATGCCACTCCCATGTTTCAGAAATCCTAACTACCACAATCCACACACAACACAAACCAATTACATCATTAATTAAAATTGTTAACATAATCTACCATAAAATTTTAATTTCACTAAATTTCACTATTTCACTAAAATTTAATTTCACTAAATTTCACAATTTCACTAAAATTCAATTTCACAAAATTTCACAAATTAACCTAATTACAATTGTCACCAAAATCAACACTAACTCCATCATATATTCAAACACCCAACACTAAAAACAATACAAAACACATTATAAACCAAATCCAACTCAAGATTTCAAACACTAAATTCAACCAATCAAACCCAAATATAGTGATTACAATGAAGAGAAGAGATTATACTAACCTAGAAAGCAATTGGAAGAGAAGACCCAAGCTTTTAGACCCCGAAATTGACGAAATCAGCAGTTTTGGAGATTTTTCGCATCTGCAACAGTATTTTTCTGCGTTTTCTTCTTCTTCTGTGTTCTGTCTAAGCAAAGGGCTTTATAACAGATTTAAAAACTTTAAGCGACGAACATGTTATTTGTATGTCGCTTAAAATAGAGTCTTAAGCGACTAGCAAAAAATACGTCGCATAAGAGATCCTTAGGCGACAGACAAGAACCGGAGCATAGATACTGTCGCATAAGAGGTTCTTAAGCGACTCACATAAGGTGTCGCATAGGTACCGTCGCATAAGATCTCTTAGGCGACACACCTATTTTTTTAGGCTACAAAAATTTTGTTCGTGGTATTAGTCCATTTTAGGCGATAGACGTATTCACAGTCTGTCGCTTAAAATGATATATGGCGTAGTGTAAGGATACGCATCACATTCATTCCTGCTATCATACCAGCATCTTTTGTAGCTTGTCGCTGAAAATTATTGAAGTATGCTGGGACTGTTACAACAACATCAGTAACTGGCATTGCAAGGTAGGCCTCTGCAATTCCACGCATCTTACTGAGAACCATTGAAGATATCTCTTCTGGGGCAAATTGCTTCTTTTCATTTTTGTAGTTAATCACAATCATAGGCTTGTCACCGACAGCACGAACTGTGAAAGGCCATGATTTTATGTCACTCTTAACACATGGATCACTGAATTTTCTGCCGATCAATCGCTTTACGTCAAAAACAGTGTTGATTGGATTGATGGTGACTTGATTCTTAGCAGCATCACCAATCAATCTCCCGGTATTAGTAAAAGCGACATAGGACGGTGTCGTTCTGTTGCCTTGATCATTGGCTATGAGCTCAACCCGATCGTGTTGCCAAACGCCAATGCATGAATAAGTCGTTCCAAGATCGATGCCAACAGCTGGAGCCTCACCCTTTGTCGCTAATGCCATTGCCAATTGCAGGTACGTAGAGCTCTTTGTGTGTGTCAATGTGTGCTTACAAAAAGAGTTAAGATTGTTAAGCGTCTGATCCGTATTTATAAGGAGAGATGGAGCATTGATAAAGCAGTTTTCAATTAGGAAAAGGGATGCATCCCTAACAACATTAGGATTTTTTTGTTTTACCAAAACCTTGCTGGAGTAGTACTACAACTCAATTTATGGGTTTCAATTCCGATTCTTATGACGATGAAGTTATGCTCTTGTCCATTGTTATACTACTATCCTTAGCCGCAGACGAACAAGATCAACTTCCTAATCGGAAAAGAAAGCAGGACGCCGTACTATGAAAAGCACTCACCTTCGTTGTTAAGCCCAACGTTTTAAACCCGAGAACTAGCTCAGAACAAAACCCGTCTCGTCATAGATCGTCCTCCATCCGAAGAACAACATGATTTTTCCAGTTGATCATCGATCATATATGTATATGGCAGTAAATATAAAATCTCAGTACGTAGCAGAAGCATGGGACGGTAGGGTTTCTAAGAAGAGAGACCAAGTCAGGGGATTGCATATGTTCTTCCAACTTTAGGATTTCAATTGGTAACCCTACTAAAGGTTCCCTAGCTAGCTGTGGCAGACCATCAGGCTAGCTCTTACCAAAAACCAAGAATACTTTTTAACCAACAATTAACACTAAGATGGTTGAACCAACAAACCAACCATATATACCTCTCTTCCCAACTATGTGTGACCTTCATATGACCTAATCAATCTATCAGAATATCATCTAAATAGGGGATCAAGAGCTGTGCTTGTAAGTTTCTGAGATGGCAATTTACTAGTTTCAACAAAATTGATACCCATTTCGGAAAATTTCATCCAAGATACAAATTAAACTAGTTTGTGATCCATTTCAATGCAATTAAGAACTTCATCTGAGGCGCCTTTTGCAACCATCATTTTCCCTTTTCACAAACCCCTTCTTTGGGTTTTGTAGTCGAAAACGAAAAAGGACATAGACGACAAGCACGTACATTCACACCAAGAAAACCCATTTCCCCCAATTGTTGTGCATAAACTCAAACATTTCACCTCTACTTCGTTAGCCGGAGTACAAGATATGTGGTTTTAATTGAAGTCATAGTTTTTCGATAATTAGATTCAACGTAGATTTCTTGTGTTTTGAAGTCCTTGGGTATGTGTATGTAAGTATGTTTTCGTTTAGTAATCGGGGAACAAAAAAAACACCGGCTACCCAAATTAGCAAACCTGATGAAGAAATTAGCCAAGCTTAGTCTTAGTATTAAGAAGGCTAGGGTCTATCACATACATTTTGTGCACTAGCAGTCTAGCACTACTACGGTGATATGAATGGACAAAGGCACCAGAGCAAGGAATGCAAAATCGATTTTTTCGGCGAAATTTTCGTTTTTCCGTGGAATCGATATTTCGATTCAATTCTTTCAGTTTCTCGTCGAAATTTCCCGATATTTTTCGATATTTCCGATATTTCACCGATTTTTCCGATTTTCCGGCGAAATTTCCGACCAACACTTTATGAGCCTGAAGAGTTGATTTGCTGTGAAATGATTTAATTATAAACTTAATAGATTTGTATGCACCATCGTTTTTACTGTCTACTGACACTTCTGCTCTGCAGGATAAGAAGTCACTGCAGTTGGGGCCTGAAGACAATCTGTATCTTGAGGGATTTGCCTTGAATGTTTTCGGGAAGGCAGACAAGCAGGATCGTGCTGGTCGAGCAGATTTGTTAGTTCATTTTCCCTCCATTTATGCATATTTTTGAATATTGTTTTGAGCTTTCCTTCCCTTACATGAACATTCATTTTCTTCTGAGTTGTTCAATATTGAGCTCCAAATTCATATTTGTTGGCAACATTTCACATTTTCTTTGGAAGTTGATGATTATCTGTGACATAACTCATCTTTTTGATCATGCAGGAATACTGCAAAAACATTCTACGCAGCAAGCATTTTCTTTGAGATTATCAACCAGTTTGGTGTGCTTCAGCCTGATGTGGGTTCTATTTTTCTCTTTGCTTCTTGAAACTTAGTGTATTATTTTCAGTTAACGTTTAAAGGATACTACCGTGAATAATTTTCATTACCCATTTTTCTATTGGATATGTTATTACTGATTTGTAGGTCACATACAGTTGGATTGGGGTAGTAGTTCACCTTTTTATACTATTTTACAGCTTGAGCAGAAACAAAAGTATGCAGCTTGGAAAGCAGCAGATATAAGGAAAGCTGTGAAAGAAGGAAGGAAGCCTCAAGCAGGCCCCCCTGCTGGTGATGATGATCTTTCAGTTCCCTCGCGGACAACTAGTGATTCTTATGTATGGTCCTTCACACCAGTTTTCTTGAACCTTATCAACAAATTAGGCTTCTTTTTTATTCCGACTTATTTTGTTTGAAGTGATGGTCAACTTTTCATTTTCGAGAGAACAAAGTGATAAAATTCCAGCCATGATCCCTAATTAAACACTTCTACATAACATAGGCAGCATATGAAACCATGTTTCCACTCATCCCAAGTCATCTGGAGTTAAAGAGTATATGGTTAAAGAATTTCAGCTTTGCGTATTTGTACACAAGTTTGGTATTAAACTGAAGTTTCCAAGTGAAGAAAAGTTACCGTAGTTGTTTTTGTGAAATATTATGTACAAATTATATTAAAGTGTGTGATGGTATAGCCTTCTTTTAGGTTTCAATCATAAATTATATATATTAAATCATATTTCAATAAATATCAGCTCTATTTCACGTAGTAATTCATATAACATTTCAATAAATTGATATCTATTTGAGTTTATTAATATATTTTTTCTCACATATGATCGATAACATAGCATAAAACAACCTTAGAAAGTTTCAATACAAATTTCCATGTATTTCTTATAGTTTCTGTCGTTTTTGTTAAAATTTCTAATGGATCGATATTTTATCGATATTTCCGTCGAAATATCCGTATTTTAAAACATCGATATTTCTTCGATATCCGATATTTTACTCCTTGCACCAGAGTGTGCCAGCATAAACAACAACATTTTATTGATGGAACTTCAATCATTCAACTCTACCATTTCACTGCTTCTTCCCTCTACAAAAGGCCGCACAACACCTCACCTTCCTCACCAAAGTCGCCATTATTTCATTTCCCTCCCATTTCTTCTTTCAACTTTTCCACAACCATGAACTCCCAAATCGACCTTACTCGCTGTCCATTTTCTTCTCGTTTTCCTTTCTTCCAGGCTTTGGAGATTTTATCTCGATGAAATGAACGCCTCCTTTGAAAGTAGAAGGACGAATCATGTGTTTTCTCGTAGTTAACTATCTCAACGATGATGACGACGAAGAAGAAGAACACGAAGAGGAACAGGAAGGAGAGGAGAGTAGGAACCCCAAGAACAATGTATTTCAGTTCTCAATATTTTTTCGCGGGAATTTGGAAAGTGTTTTTTTGGCGGGAAAATATTTTACTTTTCCCTCTCTCGAGAAATTGAAATTACTTGTTACCTTTTCACCATATATTTTCCCTTAAATTTTCTGCTTTATTCTCTGTTATGTATCTGGGATTTACCTCTTATTCTCTTAACTATTTCAACCTCCTTCTTCCTGTAAACAATTTATGGGCTTCTATTCCGATTCTGATTCTGATTCTGATTCTTCTGACGATTATGAACTTATGCTCTTGTCTATTGTTCCACTACTACTCTTAGCCACAGAAGAACAAGACCGACTCGCTAACCGGAAACGAAAGCGAAACGACGCCGTTCCTAGTCAAGCCTCCACTGGGCCCCACCCAGCAAGTCCATTTTAAACCCGAGAACTCGGTCGGTCATTCCAAGAACAAAACCCGACACGTCGTTTATTCTTCCCAATCCGAAAAACCCGGAAATGGAATCGCCGGAGCAGATCTTCATTCTCTCGGGGCAGAGCAACATGGCGGGTCGGGGCGGCGTGATCCGTGACCAAACCCGCCACCACCACCAGCACTGGGACGGCGTCGTTCCGTCGGAGTCTCAGCCCGACCCTTCGATCTTCCGCCTCAACGCTCACCTTCACTGGGAGGCGGCGCGTGAGCCTCTCCACGCGGACATCGACGCCAAGAAGGTGTGCGGCTTGGGTCCGGGAATGTCGTTCGCCAACGCGCTGAGGGGGGGCGTGAAGGAGGGGAAGATTGGGCTGGTGCCGTGCGCCGTCGGCGGCACGGCGATTAAAGAGTGGGCGCGTGGGGAGCATCTGTATGAGAACATGGTGAAGAGGGCGCGTGAGAGCGTGAAGAACGGAGGAGAGATCAAAGGGTTGCTTTGGTACCAGGGGGAGAGCGACACGTCGTCTCAGCATGATGTTGATGCGTACCACGGGAACATGGTTAGGCTCATTGAGAATGTAAGACATGACCTTGCTTTGCCTTCACTTCCAGTAATCCAGGTTGGTCCATTATCACTCCAGACAGCTTAATTCTAACTCAATTTCGAATAGTTTTTTTTTTTTTTTAAATAAAAATTTATTGAATCCTTTTCGAATAATTGATCACATTATCGAAATTTAAGGCGTGACAAGTTTGTACTAGGGTTTAGAAATTTGGCATTTTTGGTTATTAGTTGTTAGTTTCGAATTTTCGGCTTAGCTCAATTTTAACCTATGTTGCATGGACACGGCAAAACCCGGCGAATCCGAGTGTCCGACACGGCCAGACACGGCGACACGACACGACACGGGAAAATAAGGTGTCGGACACGCCATCTGGCGTATCGGAAAATATTGACTTTTTAGACACTTTGACCGATACACCACCTCAACCTTTCTCCTCCTCAGCCGCTCGATGCTTATTCTTCATCTTCTCCTCCCTAAACGTCAGACCCAACCCTGCCCTCCTCCTCCTCCTCCTCCGCCACCGCAAGAAGTCCCGCGTCTTCCTCCGCTGCTCGGCCCTCCTCCTCAGAAGTCAGATCGCGTCTTCCTCCGCCGCTCCGCCCTCCTCCTCTGAAGTCAAATCGCGTGATGGTTTCGAGTTGAATATGTGTTTTTACGTCGGCAATCTATGCTGAAGACTGTGTCTTTGAGGATCCAACTATTAGCTTTCAAGGTTAGCCTGTTTTAAGTACTTATTTGTTGTTGGTTGTAGTTTGCATTGTTTTGTATGACAATGGGGTTTGGCTGTTTAGGTAGGGAGTTGTATGCTCGCAACTTGAAATTGCTTGTTCCTTTCTTTGACTCGCCAACGATTTGATTGGAGAAGATTGAGAAGGTAGTCAGTTCTTGGTTTGATTTCAGTACTGTAAGTCGAGAGTGAGATTAACTAAGTTTTTGGTGACTTATTATGAGAAGTTTAATTCTACTAGATTTTGATGTTAAGTTGTAGACTATGCACTTTTCTCACTTGCATTTGACTATTTGATGTTATTTCTTATAAATTATGGATTGAATTTACAACTTATAGTAATATTATCAATTTATTTTATGTATTAAAAATATATAAGTTATTATTTATTTGCCGTGTCCAAGCCGTGTCGGAATGATCGATTTTTGGGATTTGCCGTGTCGCCGTGTCGGGCCGTGTCGAGTCGCCGTGTCCGTGTCCGTGTCCGTGCAACATAGATTTTAACTCAATTTTGAAAATGTGATGGCTAATGTTTGAATTGTGTAGGTGGCTATTTGCTCTGGAGATGAGAAGTACTTGGAGAAGATTAGGGAGGTTCAATTGGGAATGAAGGTTGAAAATGTTGTGTGTGTGGATGCTAAGGGATTGGAGCTGAAAGAGGATCATCTTCACCTGACCACCAAGGCTCAAGTTCAGTTGGGTCAGATGCTGGCTGATGCTTACCTTAAGCATTTAGGATCAGCTAATTCCAATCATCCTGCCATTTAGAGTAAACTATTAAATTTCTTTGCTATGTCAGTGTTTTGAAGCTTTCTTTATGTTCTTTGCTGCTAGGAGTGTGAATCTGTGATCATTTTCATTTAGTGCTTGGGCTGGAATCAATGTGGTGAACTTAAGAATGATCCATGTATGATTTAACTTATTAACCATGTGTGTTCATTCTTAGTACAGTAGGAGAGTACCTAGTTTCCTTTATGGAAAAGAACTGGTTCATGTTTCTAATTCCTCTTTATTGAAAAGGATTTATGTTCTAAATGCAATATAAGACCTTAGCCCCCTGGCCTGTATACTGACTCTAATTAACTATAGATAATTACCCAAAACTACAATTTTGTACTCATAATTACCAATTGCAAGATCTGATTTTTTTATACCACTAGCAGGATTTAACACTAACAGACTTTTAATCCGTCAAATATTAAATGACATAATTAACCCTGAAAATCTAAAAATTACAACATATGCCATCTATATATATTAAAAAAAAAAAAAAAAAACTCAGATCTCTTTCTCTCTCCCCGATCTCTCTCTGCTCCTCAAACCCAGACCTAATTGATCTGACATTAGAGGCCAGCGGCGAGGCTGGGAGGCGGGCGGACGCGCGAGGCCGGCGAGCGCGGCGAGGCAGGGAAGGCGAGGCGAGGCGAGGCGAGGCAGCGAGTGCGTGAGGCTGGCGGAGGCGCGAGGCAGGCGGAGACGCGAGGCAGGCGGAGGCGCGAGGGCCCACGGTGCTGGTCTGGCTGGGGCTGCGAGCAGCAATCGACGGGGCAAGATGGTTGATCTGGCGTGAAGCTCGGCAGGGGAGAGAGAAAGAGGTCTTGGCCTTAGCTCCACGATACTCCCTCGCTGCCTTGTCATAAGCACGCGCCGGCAGGAGCGAGGCTCGACGGCAGAACGAGGCCGGAGCAAGGCGAGGCGAGGCGCAACGGCAGATCGAGGCCGGAGGCGGATGACGACGAGCGAGGCAGCAGAGGCGGAGCCGGGGGGACCTTGGCGCGACGGCGGAGCCGAGGGGACCGAGGCGCCACAACTCTCTCTCTCTCTCTCTGCCTCTCTCTCTCTTTCTCTCCCTCTCTGCCTCCCTCTTTGGCTCTCTCTCTCTCTGTAATATTCGATTTGTTGTGTATTGATTTGATTGTTTTGTGTTTGGAATTGATTTGTTGTGTGTTGAAATTGATTTGGTGTGTGTTGGGATTTTTGCTTATGTTGATTATGGTTGAGATACTGAGGATCAGTAATATTGAAACGCGGCGGTGGACGGCGGAGCTACTGAGGAGGAGTGAGGGATCTGAATTTTTTTTTGGGAGAATTAGGGTTTTGAGTGGGAGATATTGAGGGTCAGTAGTATTGGAGCGCGGCGGAGGACGGTGGAGCTACTGAGGGTCAGTAGTATTGAAGCGCGGTGGAGGACGGCGGAGCTACTGAGGGTCAGTAGTATTAAGACGGCGGAGCTACTGAGGGTCAGTAGTATTAAGACGGCGGAGCTACTGAGGGTCAGTATATTAGGTTGACTTCTGAGGGTCAGTAGCATTAGGCTCACTGAGAGTCAGTAGTATTAGGTTGAGTTCTGAGGATTAGTAGCATTAGGCTTACTGAGGGTAATTATGTAATTTAACACTTAACTGATTCTGTTAATTTTGGATGGAACCTTGCTAATGGTAATTTAAAAAGAGGACCTTGTTATTGGTAATTATGTACCTAAAATTGTAGTTTTGGGTAAAAATCCCAATTAACTATTGTGAACCTTGCTAAAAAAAGAAGACAAACGCAGGTAACCTTTGATTTTTTATAATAAGAACTTTTTGCTTGTTGGAAGAACTATGTCTTTGTATCTCCCTGCAACTAATGATTCAGTGGCACATTCTTTAGAGGCCAAACCTCCATCTGAAGGCATTTCTTTTCTTTACCCCGTTCTTGAAAACCCTTCATCTTCTTCTGAAGCTGTAAGGTTAAAGGAACAGGCAATAACAAATCTGTCGAATCTCCTTAGCCAAGAAAATCGAGCAGAGGTCTCTGTAACTTCTTCCCCATCAAAGAGAGGCCTCATATTTTATTTTTTTTGGTTACCTTTTCTTCAACTTGATTCCAGAGGCAAAGACCGCAACCCTGCCTGGACAAGAGCGCTGTTCTTGAAGCAATGGAGACCCAATTGTCTTGTTTTTATAGTGTGTGCGTCTTTCATCTAATTCAGAATTTTTGTTATTTCTAACTTACCGGACAAGATCGAGTTGAATAGAAAATAGAAAGAAAATATCTGATTTCGTTAAGGATGGAGTTAAGAATGAATTGCAAATTTTGGGAGTTTGGAAAATTTTGCTCGGCTCCTAGTAATTGTAATAGTTCTTTAGGCTTCAGGGCACCATTTTTTTATGGTTGTCAATAAACAAAAGAAATTTGTAGAAAACTGGTTTCCTGAAGGAATTGAAGAGAGGATTGAAGTGAAGGTTATGCTCACATGAAGCAGTGGGAGGGTTTCTGACTCATTGTGGGATTTTTGGGTGGAACTCAACACTTGAAGCAGTGTGTGCTGGTGTGCCCATGGTGGCATGGCCTCTGTTAATTTGCAGAGCAGTTTTGCAATGAGAAGTTGACAACGCAAGTGCTTCGGATCATGGTTGATGTTGGTGATCAAGAATGGTCTCCTAACTCCTCCCAGGGAATTACGACAAGGTGATCCTTTGTCACTGAATTTGTTTCTATTATGTGCCAAAGTTTTCTCAGCATTGCTTGATAAGAAAGTGTCAGATGGTTTGCTAGAAGGTGTGACTGATGCTCCCGTAACTAACCATTTACTGTTTGCCGATGATAGCTTGTTGTTTGGTAGAGCTTCCGTGGAGGAATGTTTAACTGTCCAGTCTATGTTAGCTTATTATGAAGCAGCATCAGGACAACAAGTGAATCTTTCCAAAAGCAGCGTTGTTTTCAGCAAGGGTGTGTCATCTCAAGAACTCACATCTCTAGCTAATATTTTGGGGGTTGGTATTGTGGAGAAGCACGAGAAATACTTGGGCTTGCCGACGGTGGTTAGTAAGAATAAAACGGAAACTTTTTCTTTTATAAAAGAACAGCTTCAATGCAAGCTTGAAGGTTGGCAAGCCAAGTTTTTGAGTGGTGTTGGTAAGGATATATTGACCAGGGTTGTTGCTCAGTCTTTCTTCCTATACCATAAGTTGTTTCTTGCTTCCAAAATCGTTATGTCATTCTCTCCATCAAATGTGTGCTCAATTTTGGTGGGGTAGTAAGTCGGAAATTGGAAAATTCACTAGATGTTATGGGAGAAGCTATGTCGACCTAAAGAGGAAGGTGGTATGGGCTTTGGTGATTTATATGCTCACAATCTTACTCTTCTATCAAAACAAGGGTGGAGATTAGTGAAAACCCCTCGTTCTCTTTTAAGCCGTTTGTACAAGGCTAGGTACTTTCCTAATTCTGATTCTTGGGCTTCCCCTATACCTACACAACCTTCAGCATGCTGGAAAGGTATTTTAGAAGCTTGAGATTTGTTAATTAATGGTAGCACATTGCAGTAGAAACATTTCAGATAATTAACCCTTGGACACCCTTTCTAAACGTAGAAGACAACCCTAACCCTAAGAGCTATTCACACTTCTGAACACAACACACTTTACTTCTATACACGAACAGTTCTTGTTGTGAATTGATGGGCTGAGCAAATGGACTCTCCTTATATAGACCAAGGAGGAACCCTCTAGGTTATGCTCCGTCTTCCACCATTTTCTTTATGAACCTTCCACATTCATCTTGATTCATGAGCCTTCAACATTATTTTAGAACCTCTCTAGAACCAATGAATGTTCTAGAGAACTTTATTAAATTCCATACATTATTTCCCAATGCATCAACTTTACCATGCATTTATGTCTAATACATGCGCTTAACTATTGACCAGAGCATGAAATGTCACAATTATAATGTGTTTCTTTTACATTTTACTTAGTTATTACTATTAAAAAGTTAATTTATCTTTTTAGGTACTTTTTGGAGTCACTTAAGATGAATTGGAGCTCAACTGAGTCAACTAAGACTATGGAAGTGTAGTACTAATGTCGAGGAAGAAGTTTGATGGTCAAAGAGCTCACGAGAAGTCAAAGATATTCATTGTGCAAAATAGTTGCTGAGAATCATAAAGCTGAAAACTGGAAGCTGCCTTATTTTCTTCTGTTTTGGGGAGTACTTTTGATGGCCTTCCGAAGGAAAGCCTAGCAATACTTGAAGACCATATGTTATACTATATCTACAGCTAAAGAGTTGGTCTAGAATGTCAGAAAATGAAGCCGAAGGCTGTGCTCAAAGCAGACACCTCAGGAAGACAGATTTTGTCAGCTTTCTAGATGGCACTTTCAACGATATTTATTAAGGTGTTAATGGACGTGTTTAATTAGTTTTCTTGCCCAGATTTAAAGATGAGATGTTGTAGAGTATTTTAGGATCAAGAATCGTCCAAATAGTCGGAGGAATAAATAAGTTATGATGCTCCAAAAGTATGCAGAGAATAAGGAAAATCTGGAAATTTCTGTCAGCTTTTCAAGAAGCATTTTAGGTGGTCTTTTTCCAGCGATTTATTTGGGATTTTTCTCAAATATTATGGATTATTCTAAAAGGCATAACATCATAGAGTATAGAGAAGTTGAGAAGCATCCAAATTCGTGATCTTATCAAGTCAGTTCGTGCCCAAGAAGGAAGCTTCAGTCATAATTAAATTGAATCCTAGTCAAAACAGGGCACTTTGGGGCAATTTTGCTGTGCAATTATGGACGGTTTACAAATCAAAGTTGGAGTAAGACTCAAGAAAAAGTCTTCCAAGGTAGATTCTCTATTAATTACCTCATCATAACTTATTTGGTTCGTAAGATTGATTGTTTGGTTCTACTTTATGATAATCGTATATATGTTCATTGTTATTTGGTGCGAAACTTAGAATGTTGAATGTGTAATTGCAGCTAGGACAGTGCATTCTGACGAAGGTTCTTTGTTCATAAGTAGTAGCATCGATCTATCAAGGTTGATGAATCAAACGATTAGAGAGCTAGCCTCAGCATGCTATAAGGCGGCGACAGTATAATTCCACTTGTTCTTTATGCGTCTTGCATGTTAGCAATAGCTATATAGTTGATAGGACATTGACAAGTACGTTTGCATGCTTGATAGTTTTAACGATCTGACGATCTTATCAAATTAATTCGGGAAGTATTCATAAGGGTTCCTGATCCGCTTGAGAAGTTGATTCTTGATTGATTTCTTTCTTATAGACATGAAAATTGGAGATTGTTTATTTAACTTGTTTTCAGTATGATTAGTGGTGGATTTCCAAGACCTTAACATGTTCTTATCATCTGAATTTCCTATCAAATTATTGTGCTTTCTGTAGTTTTCTTTTATAACTGATCACATTTATAAATTCTAAAACAATCCCCCATCTCTGAACTCTTTGGTTTTATGGTTCTAGATATCTAACTTCTTTTGTTTTGGGTTTCATAGGTTAACTAAGTTGTCTAGAGTACCCTCAATCCCTGTTTTTGAACCACCCTTTGTTTGTTCTATACTATCAATTTCTACAGGGTTAATTGTAGGGTTGTTTTTACACCTAACAACTATATATGCATCATTTTTCAATGCATAAGTTGTCATCATGAATCCATAAACCAGTAACACTATGCATTCATGTCATGTATAAATATTTCCACCGATTAAGAATCACCAAACCCAACATAATTTACTATAAAAAATAAAAAATAAAAACCTTGGTCCGACACAATGTCGTAGTAAAAGCCCCAGATCCCCAGTTGCAAGTTTAGGTGCGTTTACTAGCTAGGAAAGGGAATGAATCCATAGAGAGTCATTCTTATTCCACTTTTAATTTGTTTTTACCAACACTATCAGGAATCAGATTTGTGTGGGTCCCACGACAAATTTTGGAATTATTCACCTATGTTACATGGAATTGGGTGCTGGTACACTGAAGCGAAGTGTTAGGAAACATGAAAGCATATTTTCTGAATGTTTTAGAAGCGAGTACGTTTTAGAAGCATCAAAATAAAATAATATAAATTATATATAAAAATTTATGGTTTTTATTTTTTTTAAGAGAACAAATAAGTTGTTCTACTTAATCTGTTGTTACTCCCATAAAAAGTCAGAATGTTTGTGATACTTGAGAGAAAGAATTTGCAACTAGTTCCTACTTACACGGCACATATATGTCATAATGAAGTTTTGTTGTCTTCCACAAATCCTAATAACACAGTGTATAGTCTATTCAAACAAAGAAAAAAGTTTCAGAAAATCTATTGTGGTAAAAGGTTGGCTGGTTCTGTAAGTGGGTGGCATCTGATATGACGTCATATATACACAAATTGTTCCATATTTAGTGCATTAACCAATTCCATCAAAAACCTCACAGGCCAACTGATAGTGAAGTTAATAAGGCAAAGTTTAAGATAATAACAAGTTCACTCTCACAGGCATTTCAACAAACATGTGGTGAGCATAAACTTTAGTTTGTCAAAGGCACACTAATATGGCGCATCAAAAAAGAGTAGGGGGAAGAAACATAAAAAGAACTTAATTAAACTTGAATGAAGGATAAATTCAAGTTATGCAACCCGTCAATTTGAAATTTCAAACATTTAAATAATTTCATATTGCGAATTGCAGGTTGGTCGTGCAATCTACGTTTGAGAGAGACTTGACGAAATTGAAATCGCAGTCAAGAGGGAGGGTCTCCTCAACGGAGAGAGCTCAAAATGAGCCAATGACTCAACCAAACTAGTATTTCATTCTTTGAAAAAGACTAAAAAAAACTTCGCGTTTCCTTAATTAGTCACTGATACGCTTCCCATCTGGAAGCTCACGCTTCTACAACAGTTCCAAAACCTCATTTTCTCATAAGCGCGCTTGCAGACGTTTTCGAGCGCTTCCAACGCGCTTCACTTCGCTTCCGCTTCTGAAACGCGAAATGTGAGTGAGGACAAAGTTCTGTGCTTCCTAGTCATTCTCCCAATTTCATTCCTTAGGGGGCAGTAGGTAGTGATTCTCATTCCTCGGTGAATTAACTTTTTTTTCCAAAACTAACCTCATAATTTTATGAACACCCAAAGCTACCGAATACAAAATGCATATGACATTAATTTGTTTAATTAGAAGGTTTTTTTTTCTAAATCAATTTCATTTATATTTGAGAGCTATTCATACCTCCAAAAACAGCATTTGGACCTCTTTACTTTACAGACCTCTAATTTAATTTTAAAAAAAATAAAATGCTATTTAGACCTCCATTATTTTCTCAAAATACCCATAGCTCCAAAAAATTTTAAAAAAATTCTTTTTAGAAGATTCTAAAGGAAATCTGTTTAGAATCTGTAATTAGTTATTTTTCAATTTCTTGATCATCTAATTATCATATTTTCTATCCATTATTAACTTTATTGAGACTTTGGAGCTTGTTTGTTCATAATCACAATACAATTATTTCCACGTTCTTTACAGTAATTGTTGATCATTACGAATGCATTCAAGCAAGTGAAACCCAAAAATAATCTAACCGAAAAATAAAGAAGCTAAAACTGATACAAATTGCATCTTCTTTCAAAATTTACATAAAATTTTACTTCACCGTTGATTGTAGATGATTATGGTTTTATCATTCTTGAACAACAATAAGGTGAGACATTAATTAATTAATTTATTTTTGTATGGTGAGATTTATTTGGCTAGTGTGGAATTTTTTTTTTGGTAAGGTACGATTTTTTTTGTAAGGTGAGTTTTTTTTTTTTTAGATGAATTTTATGTTTGGTAAGGTGAGAGTTATTTGGTAAGATGATTTTTCAGTAAAATCACATGGGTTAACAAATTCAATACCGATTTGAAAAAATATAGAGGTTCAAATACTGTTTTTTGAGGTATGAATTGAAGCTCCTTTTATATTTTCATTCCTTATTTCTCATTCTTTTAGCAAGTAAACGTCCAATAGAAATGACTCATTGTCTCTCCCGTTCCTCCTCACTTATATTTATTCTCTCTCAATACGTGTCCGTATTGGACACTCGAACTCGTATCCGTGCTGCATAGGTTACGATACAGGTACTATTACGATATGGGCTAAGACTTTTACACAATTCACAGAGGAATGCTACTGCTACTACGTCTAATACATATTAACACAGTTAGTGTTCCAACAAGAACCGTCCCTCACTCTCTCAGTCAGTCACGCCGAAATCAGATTTCCCTCTCTCAGTCGCTTCCCTCACACCGAAATCAAACAGGCAACGCTAACAAATCAAGTCATCAATCCGGTGTCATCTTCATCAGTTCTTCCTCAGTCTTCCTTCAAGGTATGATGAACGATTTCATGATTTCTTCTGTTTATCTTGAAAAGTTGAAATTGAAATTAATGAGTTCTTCTTCAAAGCTTGCTATTTAATTCCGATATGTTCTCTTCATCTCTGATAATCTGATGTAGAGTAATACTTCTCTCAAATGCAAAGTATATTATTCTATAACTTCAGGATTAGCAATTCAAATGTTGGTTGTCGAGATTGAATTCATCGTTTTAACTTCGAACCGTTCGGCATGTGCATCACTGTCGAATCGAGTTTCCTATGTTTGATTTTGATTTTTTTTTCCTCCTCGAATTAGTTTTTTTTTTTTATCGAAGATCGATTCTTGTTTTCCAAGACTGATAACTGATAGGGGTTTGGTGAGGTAAGTTGCAATTGAATCAGCAGGAGTTTGTGTTGCTCTAAAGATAGGAAATCTACCGATTGAATCAGTAGGAATTTTTGTTGCTTTAAAGATAGGAAATGTAGCGGCTGTCACTTTCTAATGTATGTTTGGGGCTATCAATGAATGTCAGATGGTGGGGCAGAAGAATGGGAGGCTAATTGGGCTGAAAGAATGTACTGTACGTGATATGGTTGTCAAGGTCGGGGATTCTGTTGATGTCCACAATCATGAGAATAAGAATTGGGTGGGAAAGGTCTTCGGCATCTTCCAAAAAGAAAAGGTTTATGCAGAGGTGGAATGGTACTACGGCAAGGACGAGATCCCCAACGCCCCAAATTTCTTCTTAGCTCATGAGGAGCTCGCCCTCTCTTACCATATGGACTTGATTGATGTTGAAACCATTAATTCAATATGCAGGGCCTACACCAAACCAGAATATGACGGTCTCAAAAAACCAGAAGATGATGATTATTTTTGTCGGTTTCGCTATTGTCAAGTATCCAACAAGTTCATGGAAATACGGGTTTGGAATGTAAGTCTCTCTTTAAGTTTTTGTTTCATTTTTTGTTCAAATAAAACCTAAAAAAGTTTGTTTTATTTTTGAAGAATATGTTCGTGTCAGATGCCTCCTGAGAAATCGCAAACTTTAGTTGAATGTGATACCTGTTTTCGATGGTAAGCTCTTTCTTATCATTTTATTTCTGACTTTATCAAGTGTCATGTCTTTTCTCAAGTTGTTAGGTTTCTTCGACTTTTTTTTTTTTTTAATCTTTTCAGCTTTTATTGACTTTGTAGGTACCATGACACATGTATGGACAAGACTTCCAAGTGTATCGGTTGTGACGGCTCCTTTTTTTCTCCTCGCCCATGAACTCAAATTTTTTTTTTGGACAAGTATCTTAATTTCTTCCTGAAACGTTGACTATGTTTACAGAGTTTGGCATATTAATTTTGTTAGTTTCTTGTTTGTCCATCAATCATGCCTCGACTATTCCTTTCCAATCTCATTACGGATTAGTAAACACACTATTTGTTTATACATTAGACATGAGTCCGTTCGGGCGCGCGTGAGGGGTTTAGGTTTGAAAGAATAAAATAAAATAAAAAGGGCAATTTTGTCATTTTGCTTTGCTCATCTCTTCTCTAAGTAGTAATAGCAATTATGAGCTCATGACATGTTCTTTAGTTCTGCATTTCAGCAGAGCGCTCTCTCTGGACCAAAAAAGAAGAAGAAAAAGAGTGTGTTAAGAGAGTGATGGAGAGATACCTTTATCTATGATGAGAGACCTTGGGCCAATCATCCGAATTAGAGTTGGGGTAGGTGCTCTCCAGTCCTAAACGATTTCGTTTCACCTAAACGATCTCGTTTCACCCAAAGTTGTTACTTTATTAGAAATCCCAGACCCCGAACCCAGTTTGGGCCATTTGGTTGCTTAAAAGCAAACGCCTTAGCTTACCAAGCAAAAGCAGACTCGTAGACCTCTGTTTGAGAGCCAAGACTCTCCTCTCGCTCTCACATTTCCCTCCTCAGATTTCCGATCACTTCACTCCAACGAGTTTCTCCGACAATGTCTTCTCTGTCGCAAAATAGTCAGGTTTGATTTTCACTCTCGCGCTCCTTAATTGCTCCAATCTAGGGTTTCCAAACCTCTAGGGTTTTGATTTCGGAGCCATCCTCTTGCCAAATTTGTGACTTCGTTCTGCATTTCCTTGTTTTGTGATCTTAACGTAACAATTGAATCACTGAATTGAATAGTTCGTTGTGGTTAATTTGATTATATGTTCTTCAATACTTGGGGATAATTAAGCTTGTTTCCTCTAGGCAAATCTGTGACTTCATTCTTCGATTCGTTGTTGTGAGTTCTACACACGAAAAAAACTTGAAGTAACATTTCAGTTGTTTACCCGATAAAAAAAAAAAAGTGTTGATACAGATTGAGAGGTTTGGTACAAAGCGCATTAGCTTAAATTGAGGAGTAATTCAAGCCAGCGGTATTCTTCTTTCTTTTTTTAGTCTTAATTTTTTTTTTTTGGGTTTCTATTTGCACCTCCAAAATTGCTTTGTACACCTCTCCTAATTTTCTATTTTTGTTTGAACTTATTATTTCTTATGAAATGACATATAAGGACAAATACATAAATAAATAACAATAGAGAAGAATTTGTTTTCTTCTTCTCTGCTTTTTTTTTTTATCTTCTTCACTTTTAAAACATATTTTTCTTTCAATCTCTCATGGTTAGATGTGAACTAATACCATGAAAAGTATTAAGAGTTATGTCTCATATCCTTTCGTTGTTTCAATTACTTTATGGTAATTGAAAATTTCTATATAAATATATATTATCATTAGGCACTACTTTATAATAAAATGAACCTGCAACCCCTCTCTAATTGTCTTTGAGATTGACAATGTAATTGTTAATATGTAGATGATAGTATTAGTTACAACTTTAACATAATTTCTATATTTTGTGTGCTCTATATTCTCATATGTGCACATGAGCAACCAAATTGTTGTCGTTCTGCATTCAGTATTGCATAACCATTGAGCAGTAGTCTTTGACGCAAAATTGAGGACAAATGGCCTAAAGAAAAGTGTATATTGATTTAACTAAATTGGATATGAGACTATTAGATTTTCGTTTGGTTAGTGAAGAGTCCATGGAACAATTATTGTGGAGATAGAGATAAGTTGAGATATTTTGGTAAACAAGAGGAGGTGTATTTAGGTTTTTTAAAATCGAAAAAGTAAAATAGAGATGTATTAAGCAATTGAGGTATACTTAGCAGTTTTAGAGGTGCAACTAGAACACCCCCTTTTTTTTGTGTTTTTTGTTTTTTGTTTTTGTAAGAGGTGCAATTTTTCTGTGTGTTTTAAATGTTCATTTCCACCTTGATAAATCTTTCTTTTGGTCGAGCAAATGTATTTCACCGTTATACTTTTTGTTTATAGTGTAAATTTACTGTGGGGTAGTAAAATATTTATTAGGTATTACTTAGGGTTAGTAATTTATTTTAGGTATTAATGACATGTTTATTGGAGATCAGAATTGTAGTATTAATTTGAGGTTACTTGTAATTGGTAATTTATGTACTGAGTTTAATGGACTCAGCTTCTGTACTTGGGTTCTGTATGCTTGGACCTGCTTGGGTTTTTCCCTAAGCATGTCACGTCATATAAACAAAATCTGATGGATCAAACTGAGAACCCGCAAAATACCCACGTCGGCTTGAAACAGTAGATCTCTATACCTCTATGTTCTTCTGCCAAATGCTTGCAATAAACCAAAAAGAACACGTACATATCCACACGGAAATATTTGTGTCCATACTAGTATGGACGTGTGCGTCTATACTCTCTCTAATTTGCATATTTTAGGCAATATAATCAATGATTTTAACTGTTCAAAAGTTGAATTGATCAATAAAGATCATCTCTACAAAAATTCGGAATAAACCAAAATCATTTGCTCATTCGATTGCATCAAACAAATGGAATGTTGATCATGAGACTCCCAACTTTCACTAGAACTATTCATTTGTTTGATGCAATCGGATGAGCAAACGATTTTGTTTTATTCAAAAAATTTGCAGAGATGATCTTTATTAATTAATTCAATTTTTGAACGGTTAAAATCGTTGATTACATTACCCAAGATATGAAAATTAGAGAGAGTATAGACGCACACTTCCATACTAGTATGGACACAAATATTTTCCTATCCACAACACCTCTCTACAACCTCAGATCCAAAGAGCATATAAAATTTTGTTATGATTCATGTGATGTTTCTTATCAATTATCACATCATGAACAACAAGAAGCTATCAGTCTCATTTCTTTTTATTTTTTATTCCTCAGTCGGAAAAGACTTGCCATTTTTCAGATCTTCTCCAAGCAATCTCCTTCCCCAACTTTACTGATTTCTCTTCTTCTAACTCTCCATCATCACATCTAAAAAACTCCAACGAATGATGATTAGAACAAACTCATAAACATCATTGAACACGTACATATCCACAACACCTCTCTACAACCTCAGATGCAGGGATACCGTCGTTTGGCCAAGGTTCGTCTGGAAGCCAGGGCTGCCGCGTGTTGGTGGTGATTTCGGTGAGGGAGGATAGCACTGCGACGGCTAAGGTTTCGGCGGAGATCCTGGTATGTCGTCATGGGTCTATGGGCTTGGCTCTTTTTTGGGCATGGTCTCAATTTTTTATGTTTTCTTTTTATATTTTAGGAAGGAAAAAAATGCTGCCGAGCCTCATCATGGGGCTTCGGTTGTTAAAAAAGTTAGAGAAACGACACCAGGTCTTTCTACACAACAACATCCATTTTTATTTTCTATGTTTGTTGTGTAGTATAAGTTTTGGACGTGCGTAAATTGCCTTTAAAAAAGTTGAAATGCTTAGGTAATGGTTCAATCTGACAGCTCTAGCGGCCGGGTTATTATGTTGTGTTTCCCCTGAATTATAATCGAGTTGACGTTTTCCTCTAAAAAAAATTAAAAATTAAAAACATTTAAATAATTTCAGATTGCGAATTGCAGATTGGTTGTGCAGTCTAGGTCTGAAGGAAACATTTAAATAATTCCTAATTAGTAAACACACTCTTTGTTTATGCATTAGACAAAAGTCTGTTTGGGCGTCTGAAGAAAAAAAATAAAAGAAGAGGGGCAATTTTGTCATTTCGGTTTGCTCATCTCTTCTCTAAGCTCACCGCCAAATGTTTCTGTCTGAATCTCGTAGACTCACAGATAGCTGGTGGATTTGATACACGCCTCTCATGTAAGTTCTCGCTAACTAGGAAGAACCGGTTGGGACCGATTGATTCCACTCTGATGCTTAAGTCTGTATAGTTGGGATAAAGATATAAGCAACAAGTATAAGCTGGTCGAATATTGATTACCATTTAATGAAGGTGGTTGGGCTAATATATAGGCTCCAGACAGCGTGGACTGAGATCATCCCTCGATATGGGATTGGTGGCTCCTTATGCACATTAAAAGTGCAGTTTGGACCCTTCTTCCTGGGCCTTCCCCACTGGCCTCCGAGCCTCAGACCGGGCCCTTGACTGTTCGGTCCTAGTGACCTTGCACTTGGGTCCTAACACGGGTCCGTGGGCCCTGGTAGCCTGTCTATTGCTACCGCCAACATAGGATAGTCACCCCACTCCGCTAACCTTGAAAGCCCGTAATTTCATATCACTCTTAACACATGCATCACTGAAGTTCCTGCCAATCATTGCTTTACATAAACACTGTGTTTGATTGGATTTATGGTGACTTGATTCTTGGCAGCATCACCGATCAACCGCCCAGTATCGGTAAAAGCAACATATGACGGTGTTGTTCTGTACCTTGATCATTGGCTATGATCAAAACCCGATCGTGTTGCCAAACGCCTACGCATGAATAAGTTGTTCCAAGATCAATGCCAATAGTTGGAGCCTCATGTTTTATCGCTAATGTCATTGTTATTAGCACGCAAGCGGGGAGCTCTGTGTTTGTCAATGCGTGCTTACAAAAAAAGAAAGAAGAAAAAAACAGGTAAGAGCTTAAGACCTGTTAAGCGTCTGATCCCTAGTATATACAGGGAAAGATGGAGCACTGATGAAAGGAGTTTTCAATTAGAAAAAGGGATGCATCACTAATAATATTAGGAATTGTTTACTAAATCCTTGCTTGAGTAGTACTAGAACTCAAATAACTTTGCTTTAAAAAACTCAATCAATGACACAGTTACTGTGACCTTTTCTGCTTGTTGGAAGCACCGTGTCTTCTCTTCATATCTCCCTGCAACTACTGAATCAATGACACAGGCTTTAGAGGCCAAAGCTCCATCTGAAGGCATTTCTATTCTTTATAGCGTTCTTAAAAACCCGTAATCTTCTTCGGAAGCTATAAGGATAACGGAACAGGCAATAAGAAATCTCCCGAATCTCCTTAGGCAAGAAAACAGAGCAGAGGATCTCCATAACCTTCATCCCCAATTGCCTTGTTGCTGACATGTTCTTTCCTCGGGCTACTGATGAGGCATCAAAGCTTGAGATCCTATATATGCTCTTTTTTCATGAAATTAGTTACTTTGCCTTGTGTGCTACGCTGTGTACATGTGCATCTGTATAAGCCTCACAATCAGGTTTCATTTGTATGCATGGAGTTAGTTGCACTGATATGCAAAGGCAGTAACAAATCGAAGTTTCAAAGTGAACTGACATGGAATTTAATTTAGCTTTTGATAGACATTGTTCAATGCCTCAATCTTAACCTAAAGGTAAGGTCATCAAGATAACCGGTCGGTCTTTCTGGTCTCTCTCTTTACTAATTTAGAGCTCCTGCGGGTTTGCAATCTGGCAACCATTCATCGGTAGGATATCACTTTTAATTCATTTTCCATGACTAGTACTCATGCTGCTTTCGTTTATGCCATCTTGATTGATAATGCATGTTATTTTTATTCATATCGATTTATAATGAAATGATGTTGTGTCTCTTGATTTACTTCTTTGGATGTGTGCTAGGTTCTGAACCAGATTATGCAACGATGCAAACAAATAACTTTATCATTTATATTACGCGCCGGAGATATTGAAGAAAACTCAAATAAAAGGTAGAAGTTTTTATTATCAAATGGAAGATATTCTGATATTGGAAATAATTTCATCACTCGTATTATATGTCATTATATGTACATTGTCCATGGCGTCGTCGCTGAGATTATTATTGTCAATAGTTAGGTTCTCTTCAAATTGATTCTCGCCACGTTTGGTTGAACCCATTAAAACCTCAACCCGTTACAACACGCTATAACCCGCCTAACTCGTTATATTTTAGACGAATTTGCCAGTCATCTGGACTGTGTTCTACAAGTGTAATTTAATGTTTTAGTAGTTCTTAGCTTGTACACGAAGTACTGTGTGGCAGTCCTGTAGTGTTAGTGTAGTCACGAAGTGTTTGTTCATTTTAGTGTAGTCATGAAGTGGTTGTTCATCAATTAAAGCATTCTCTAGTTCTAAACTAGTTTGTATTCTGTTTGTAAATTATTAAGTTAAACTCAATTCTAATAACTAGTTTGTATTCTGCTTGTAAATTATTAAGTTAAACTCAATTCTAATAACCGAGTTATTTCAATATCTTTGATATTGATTTGTTTCAAAGTAAAATCTAGGTTAACCTGTGGTAGCGTCGTTAGTTACTTAGTTCTACTTCTTTGGACTTATTTTATGGTTATATTATTTACGTGATTCTAGGTTATCTTAGTGTTGTCTTAAACTCTTAGGGAATTATTGTTGTAATGTAACTTATATTTCTTATATTAATGGATGTGACACCTTTATGGTTTTAAAAAAACTCTGTAACTTAGTTTTAACAATTTAGCTTCCACAATCAACTGGTTAAGCTTGTTCCTAAAATGACAATTTTTACCAAAAAAAACATACGAGTAGCAAAGTAGAATCGACACTAATCAACCTCTTACATAATCCAAGTCCTACTTTCCTTCCTCTTTCAAAACAAAAGTAACATACTAAATATTCAAAGCAAAGTCTGAGATTAAGGACGATTGATGACGTTGTCCTTATAGTCCGAAACGAAAACGAATTGTTAATGTAACACACTCCCACCAACACGAATCCGGAAAGGCATAAACAAATAAGATCTGCCTGCCATGTGCGTGGTCAGATTTCATTTCTTCTTCTTCATCTTCACCAACCCCTCCTCAGCTACTGAGCTTAACTGTGCTCAACATTATGAGATTTATGGCTAAAAGTTACGCCCCACCATGATAAGGAAAGGTCAGTTTCTATTACTTTCCTAACAATCTAAAAAGAAAATCAAACAACTTACATGTCCCGCCAAAAAGCTTGTGCTGGTGTGTGTATGGTAGGGGGCATGTAAAAGTTTCAAGGTAAATAATATTGTGTGTATTTAAAACGATTCGAGAAATTGAGAATGGATAAACCGATTCATTTTATGCGCTTAGTAAGTACATAGATAAATATCCAATGGTAATGAAGAATAGAAGAAAAAAAGATTCCTCTCTAACATTAGAATGGATTCATTTTTCACGATATTTTTCTTACATCAGTTACCAGAAAGATATTTAAAATGTTAATACCTTTATATATGATAATGCGGCGAGAGTTACACATACGGTCAGTTTGAACTTTGAACGATCAAAATGAACTCCGAACAAGAAAAAAAAAATCAATTTCCTTTATTTGAATTAAAAAATATAAACAGAAATTAAAATTCAAAACTCAGAACAGATTTAATTTAATTTGCCGAATTACGAACATAATTAGTAAAGGCGTTTGATTCTAGACCAACATAGAGATGTCTTTATACCAACAACACCGGCCACCACATAAAGTAAATTCCAGAAAGCATTGAATACTTCCTCAAATTTACCACGACACAGATTCATGAACCTCATTAAAAAACTTCACTACTCATCATTTTTACTTGCCATGACTTACCATTTATGCCACAGTGCCAAATGGCTGCGGATTCATTGGCCTATCTCTCACCAACCCCAACCTCCACCCACACTCTCTTCCCCCCTTCCGTACCCTCACGCGCTCCCACTCTTTCCCAATATCACCAGCGCGTGTCATTCCCCTCCCTCCATAAACCCCTCTTATCCCACCCCCCAGGGCTGACCTCACCTCCCTCACTCAGAAATCTCTCTCTCCCTCTCTCTCACCTATAAATTCAAAACCCCAAACCCCATACCACCACCGTCAACCACCACCATGGCCACGTCAGCACCCCAAACCCTCCGCACCTCATTTCTCCGCAACCCTACATCATCGCTTTCTCTCTCCTCCAAGAACCCCTTAGCCTTCTCCCTCCCATCCTCCCGCCGCCGCCTCGCCGCGCCCAGACTCGTCGTGGTCCTCTCCGCCGCGAAGCTCGACGCCAAGCCGACCGTCCTCGTCGCCGAGAAGCTCGGCGAGGCCGGCCTCGACCTCCTCAAGGAGTTCGCCAACGTCGACTGCTCATACAACCTCAGCCCCGAGGAGCTCTGCACCAAGATCTCGCTCTGCGACGCCTTGATTGTCCGGAGCGGGACGAAAGTCAACCGCGAGGTCTTCGAGTCCTCCGGCGGGAGGCTGAAGGTCGTCGGCAGAGCCGGGGTTGGGATCGATAATGTGGATCTGAGCGCCGCCACTGAGTTTGGATGTTTGGTTGTGAATGCTCCGACGGCCAACACCGTCGCCGCCGCCGAGCACGGGATCGCTCTTCTCACCGCCATGGCTCGCAACGTAGCTCAGGCCGACGCCTCCGTCAAGGCCGGTTAGTGAGCGTAGTAGTTTCATTGGAGCATTTCGTCGAACAGTTTGTTTTCAAGAGTTCAATTTTGATGTGGTGTATGTATATATATATATATATATATTTTTTTTTCAGGTAAATGGCTGCGAAACAAGTACGTTGGAGTTTCGCTAGTTGGGAAGACGCTGGCTGTGATGGGATTTGGAAAGGTTGGATCTGAAGTGGCGCGTAGAGCTAAGGGACTTGGTATGCATGTGATTGCACACGATCCTTATGCCCCGGCGGATCGTGCTCGTGCCATTGGTGTGGAGCTGGTCAGCTTTGATGAGGCTTTGGCCTCTGCTGATTTCATTTCGCTGCATATGCCTCTCACTGCTGCTACTAATAAGGTTCTTAATGACGAGACGTTTGCCAAGATGAAGAAAGGAGTGAGGATTGTGAATGTTGCGCGTGGTGGAGTGATTGATGAGGATGCACTCGTCAAGGCGCTTGATTCTGGAATTGTTGCGCAGGTTCGAATTGTGAACTCTGCTGTTTTTTGTTTTGTTTTTGGTTAATGCAGTATTGTTAGTAACGTGGTTTTGTTTCTTTTGTGTAGGCTGCGCTTGATGTGTTCACTGTGGAGCCGCAGCCACAGGGCAACAAGTTGGTGTTGCACGAGAGAGTTACTGCCACCCCTCATCTTGGTGCTAGTACCATGGAAGCACAGGTAGATTTTACAGCATTGCATATATTACATTGTCTGTTTTTCTTTCACCTAGTTATCATATAAACTTTGGTATTGATGTGCAGGAAGGAGTGGCTATTGAAATTGCTGAAGCCGTTGTTGGAGCCTTGAAAGGGGAGCTTGCTGCCACTGCAGTCAATGCACCAATGGTTCCCGCTGAGGTAAATTTTCATTTCCCAGATTTTGAAACCTGTCATAAAACCTGCTTTGTCTTATACTAGTCATTTGCATGGTCCTTGGATTAGTAACTATTGAGTTTGATAAGTGTAATTGTACACTCGATATGGAGGGCTATTAGTTATCCTTTAGTGGGTGAACTCTTGAACCTGTTGATGAGCAGTCACAAAATGTAGATTGTCAAAGAAGAGGGTTGTTGGGGTTTTCTCCTGCGCAGCATCTGAATTTTAGATATTATTTTCTTAGGTCAAATTCCAAGACGAATCTAATGACTGAATTCTTGAGGCTGTTGCGTGAATTTACAATTTTATCCTGTTTCCATTTGTGATTGTAGGTTTTGATGGAATTGAAGCCTTATGTTGAACTTGCGGAGAAACTTGGGAGACTGGCTGTCCAGTTAGTGGCAGGAGGCAGTGGTGTGAAAAATGTAAAGGTTTCATATGCCTCAGCTAGAGCTCCTGATGACCTTGATACTAGACTTCTTCGAGCCATGATTACCAAGGGTCTCATTGAGCCCATATCTAGTGTTTTCGTGAATCTGGTCAATGCTGATTTCACCGCTAAACAGAGAGGATTGAGGATAACAGAAGAACGAACAATTCTAGATGGTTCACCCGAGAATCCCCTTGACTCCATCCAAGTTCAGATTGCCAATGTGGAATCCAAATTTGCCAGTGCCATATCAGACAGTGGGGAGATAAAGGTGGAGGGTCGTGTTAAGGATGGGGTTCCCCACTTGACGAGGGTTGGATCTTTTGAAGTTGATGTGAGCTTGGAAGGTAGCATTATCCTCTGCAGGCAGGTTGATCAGCCGGGTATGATAGGATTGGTCGGAAGCATTTTAGGAGAGGAGAATGTGAACGTTAGTTTCATGAGCGTCGGAAGAATTGCCCCAAGAAAGCAGGCTGTGATGGCAATCGGTGTTGATGACCAACCCAGCAAGCAATCTTTGAAAAGGATTGGGGATATTCCAGCCGTTGAAGAGTTTGTTTTCCTCAAGTTGTAGTGTGGCGTTATATGTATTTGCGCCTTGTTTCATTATGTCTTTTATTTTACTCCCCGATTTTGAAGTCGTTTGATGTTGTGTTAGATTAGAGTGAGGAAGCAAGAATAATAATTCATTTTTCTATGAAAAGGATGTACTTTATTGAGTTGTTCCCATTTCTTGTTTCCTTTACCATTCTGTGCTCAGAATCTTCGGATGAATCACCAACTGATCATCTGAAACTTGTCTTCCTTGGAATGCTTTAATTTGCAGTTCCGAAGGTGACCAAAAAATTGCTTTCATCGTAGAGAATAATTTCAACCACCAAACTATGTACAAACTTTTGCGACTAAATTTCAATTCAAATGAAATAGTTGGATCCAACATGTATCCTTTGATCCCCTAAAAAAGAGGAAAATAAAAAAGTATACATCCTTTGATATGCTACTCTGGAAGACTAAATATTGCAACAAAATTTACTCCAAAATTTTGCATTGCTCTTCAAGTCATACCAACATGAATCTTATTTCCTTGTAGTTTATTTATCAAACTTTGTACGATTTCTTAAGGGAACATCATTCTATATTTCCCACTCACAATCTTCAGTAATATGATGCGAATGAAGCTCATATCGAAGTATATAGAGATTGCCTCATTGGAAGCGACCGGATCGAAGCTGGCATGTCATAATTCAGGAGCCAGATAGGAAAGGAACCTGAGCAACGGTTGTTGGTAGCGAGATGTGGAGGTTATGAACTGCTAAATAGGCAGCAATCCCAGCAGCATAACCGGCAAAAGCAAACCCGCTCACCTGCAGAAATCAGAATGAACCTTTTTTCTTACAAACACCAAACTGAAAACACTAGATGCTTTTAGATAAAGAGAATTCTGAACATAAGTTTATACCTTGCGAAAGTACCAGAAAAAGTCCACCTTTTCCATCCCCATAAAAGCAACTCCGGCTGCAGACCCAATAACTAGCATGGATCCACCAGTACCAGCACAATATGCAACCAGCTGCCAAAACTCAGAATCCTGAGGAAAAGAGGTGACATCGTACATGCCCATAGCTGCAGCAACCAGTGGAACATTGTCTATGATCGCTGAGACAATTCCTATTGAACTTGCAATCAGTTCAACACTGGGAATATGAGCATCCAGGTAATTTGCTAATTCCCGAAGAATTCCTGCCGCCTCCAGGCTACAGTACATGCAAGGGAAAGTACAAGTTATACTTATTGAAGAAGCAGTGAACAACTTATGCATGATGTGCATAAAAATCCACAATAATAGGATGGATGCCATGTTATGGAAGTGCGGAGTGATATATCACAAGCAGCTTTTTTACATGTCAAGCAATATGATGCATTTGACTTGAAGAAACAAAAGAGTTATCTTAAAGTGTTCATTCAGTTACCTGCTAACAGATAATAGAATTCCAAGGAAGAAAAGTGCCCCTTGAGTGTCAATCCGTGATAAAGCTTGTGGTACTTTTAACCTTTGTCTTTCCGATTCACCATAGTGGATTGCATCAGTCAGGACCCAAAGGACTCCAAGTCCCAAAAGCATACCCATGTAAGGAGGCAAACCAGTTAGGGACTTGAAAATCGGAACAAAAATCAAAGCTCCAATGCCTACAGAAAAAACAAGCTTTCCCCTAGGAGCCATCTGTTCGGATGCCAAAACATTGGATGTGTCTGGTCCATCGCCACTTGCTTCACTGAATGGAAGAAAATATATTAATTATCTACGCCCATCGATTTGAACCTACCCTTAATCGCTTAACTCCTTTTTTTTCTTTTCTTTTTTTCCTGTGATAAAGCATTTGAAGTACCTTGTCATGGACAAAAGTGCCAGTGGAACAGCAAGAGATACGAAAGATGGTATAAATAATCCCTACAAATAAAAGAAACTCGCTCATTTAGTCAAACATTTTATAAACTCAATCAACATTGATATTGTTTATAGAGAGTTGAAGATTGACATTAAACTTGGCAGACATATTCAGAAGCTCAGATGGCTTTAGAAAAAGCCCCCATCTGATTAGCAAATTGAAACTAGGGAGTTTCAATATAGATTTTAGGCTTTTCTCATTAGCTCAGATGTAACTGTCCAATTCTTGATTGCTTATTTAAGTGTTACCATTTTGACTCTACTTTGTCCTAGTTTAAAGTAATACAAGGAATTTACTCTGAGTTACTAATATGTAAGATTTTTTTTACGTCTTACCTAATTGCTCCATGGATGACCACAACAAACTAACACATTACAAGTTTACGACACTTGTATCCTACATATTCACCAGATAGTAAAAGGGTATTGCATACGTATAGTCTAATTAAATATGTCACCTGGTAAAGCAACAATAAAATCAATTTTCATATTTTCTCACTCAACACCAGGGGAAGCCAAATCCCAAAAGCAAAGAGGAAGTTATCCACTTTTTACATATTGACAGTTCTAACTGCTCAACTTTCCAAGTTCAAAATAAAAACAATATGCAGCATAAACTGTGTTCCTACACAATACCATGATTCTCAGCAAAAAAGAGAAAAGAAAAAAGGATGAAATAGACAGAAACCATCATTGGTTTCTTCTAAATTCCACTAGTATATCAGACATTACATCAAGCTACGATTCATCAAACATAAATCCCTAGGCAAAAATACTAGGACAATATAAGAATTAAAAAGGTTAAAGAAATTTTGATAAATAAAACAGGTTTGTTAGAGAAAAGACAAAGACCTTCATTGTCTCCACTGTTGATATCTGACCATGTATCCATAACATAGTGGTGGTGACATCACCAATAGGAGTCCATGCACCACCAGCATTTGCAGCTATGACAACAACTCCTCCTAAAAGCCTGTCAATTAAATACACAATTCCGTAAATGAAGCATTACATCATTCATCCATTTGGGCTCAATTTTTGCATAGGAGAAAACAGAGAACAACTATAAATGGACTCCCACTCTCCCAAAGGCATGCAGATGCCAAAATTTGCTTCAAAAGAATCCATATTATGAAATGATTTGGGGTTTTGGAGTCCAATCTTTACAATAGTTTCCAGGAATACATACTCAAAACTCAATGTGCATGTAAAATTTACACATTCAAATGTACAACACATTAATAGGACAGATTACTCTGTTTTTTATTTATATAATCAAAGTTGTAACTGTTATATACATATATATAACACCAGCAGGGCCTAGTATATATATAGAATATAACACTTTAACAACAACAGACCTTCACTGTCAGACAACAATAAGTTATAATATATATATATATATATATATTCATTTTCCTCACCGACTAGTAATTTCAGATTGAATTGCTGAACTCGGTATTAAAGAAGGTGCAAAAAGATCCTTAAATACAAGAGAAAGATGGTAGATGGTAACACATACTTGCGGAAGTCTGAGGGAGGCACTAGTTTTCGCAATAAAGAGACCATGACAATGGTGGACGTCAGGTTGTCAAGAATTGAACTAAGGAAGAAAGTCACAAAACCAACCTGCAAGTTCACGATCACTTTTTATATGACATACACTGATAGAGAAAGTCGTATAGAAGAGAAAGCAGGGTAGAATAGTAAGTGTAATTTGGGGGTTGGCCGTGTTTTTAAACAATAGTATATATTTGGAGTACAACAGCCAACATATTTGATCCGATTTCAAATACCACAGGAAGTCGACAACTAAACATGGTAGCTTCAAAAAGTCGATTGAACACTCAAATATAAGTCAGATAAAATACCAACCACATATTAAAATAAAATAAGCAAATGTCCAGTAGAAGTACATCAAGTTGAGAGCAGAGTCAGAAGCTCACCACCCAGAGGAGTGTTCTTGGCTTTCGAGTAGTTATATTGTCAGTGACCAGCTTAAATCCTTGATGAGAATCAACTATCTCTACAATTGTCATTGCACCGAGCAAGAAAAACACTATTTCACTGACTTCAGCAGATGCATGTTGTAACTCCGCCACAGCTATATCAGTTGAAGGAGCCTGCCAAAATCATAATTAGTCACAGGAAAAGGATCTGAGTACAAAATTTTGAAAAATTAAGTGGTAATTTGAAGCTTTAAATATAAATCTTACACCAATGCTTCTCACTATCCACAAGCATACAGCCATTATCAAACCTACTCCACTCTTGTTGAAGGCCAGAGATTCTTCAAAAATGATGCCCGCATATCCTATTCCAAATAGCAGTGCCATGGCAACATCCTGTATCACAAATAGGTCATATCAGCTTAATTATCAAATAAAGCAGAACTTCCATTATGTATATGAAATTCGGCTCAAGAAGCACTAAGGGGTCATGGGACACAGTATAACGGTCAGACCTCAAACAAAGATGTACCTGATTAGCAGCAACCCAGGAGTGGTTAATTGCAATTGTCCCTGTTGCAGCTGCCGCAAATACTGCTATAGCTTTCAGCAAATCAGTCTTTGGCTTGTAACTGGCCTCAAAATCACTCGAGCTCGTTTCATCGACCGAACATAAAGGATCACATGATCCAGAATTTGGTGTCAACTCCTGATAACATGCTAAACAGGTGATACATAAATTGTGAATACCAGCAACACACAATGCCAATAATGCCACAATAACTGAAAAGTTATAATCTTTTTTTATGTAATTAACAACATTCTCACCAAACTCATCCCAGTAGGCCATTCTACTCCAAGAACTAATTACCAACATTATATGCAAGGACAACTGATACATCTCAAATACTGAATCAAATCTCAAACTTTCACAAAGAAATTCAGCTATTTCTAGTTTCAGCATATTATCCACTATTCAGTTAACAGTCCACTTCGGCTCTTTGCCAATATCAATCAACCAAATAGCAAACTACTAAAACTAACTCCTGGGTACTGTTAAAAATCGAAGCTTCACTGAAACTAGTAAAAACTATCTACTGGGTACTGTTAAAATCCTCTTTCTGTCATTAGAAACATACTCACCATAACTCATTCCATTAGTCCATTCTACTCCATCAAACTAATTACCAAAATATTATATGCAAGGGCAACTGATACATCTCAAGACTTTCAGCTATTTCTAGTGTCAGCATATTATCCAATTTCAGTTAACACACTTTGCCAGTATCAATCAACTAAATTGCAAACTAGTGAAACTAACAACTGCGTACTGTTAAAAATCGAAACTATACTCAAACTGGTAAAAACTAGCAACTGGGTGCTGTTAAAAATCAAAGCTTTAGTCAAAAGAAGAACCTGCGAATCTTCCTCAGACTTAAACTGAGCTTTGGACTGCTGACCCGAACCCGAACCTCTGGCTTTCTCTTCAGCTCTGACCAACATTCCATTCCCAAGCAATCTTGGGCCTTTGAATCCACGCCAAGACGAACCAAAGGGAGCCAAGCCTTGGGTCCGAGAGTGAAACCGCCGCGAGAGGTTGTTGAATTGGTGGTGGGATTGGGGCAAATGGGTCCCAATTGAGAGGGAAGCCATTGGAGCCAAGCACGGTTTGAAGTTTGAAGCTCAAGAAGAACAAGTAGAGTGTTGTTGGGTTGGGTTTTGGATTCCGTTTCTGACTAGTTGCATGGAAAAAGAGAATCCCTTTTAATTTTTAATCTACAAAATGGGAGTGATCATATCTCTCTCACCATTTTTTCCCCAAAGCCCTTCATTTCACTTACTACAGTTTGACACTGCTGAAAACTCTATCCAACTATTTTGGGGTGTTGAGATACTGCCACGTGTCGGCTTACCTTCCTAAAAATATGAATGGTGCCACATTCAAGTTCAACTCCCACTACTTTCCCCAATTTGGTTTCCCTTCACAACTCTCACTCTCTCTAAGAAATGGCTGTGGCTCAGGTCTCTGCTTCTCTCTCAGTTTCCATCAGAGGTGAAACCCTGTTTCTCTTTTTCCTCTGTTGTTTAATTTGTTGAGTTATTGACTTTGAAAACGTGTTATGCTTGTAAATTTTGGGGTGTTTTGTGTGTTTGTGACAGATGCAAGTGCAATTAGCTCAGCAAGTTCTGTTCGGGTTCCTGTTTTGAATTTGGGTAGAACTGGGACGGCCTTTACTACTGGTTCTCCTCTAAGTAAGCATTTCAATTTTTGTAGCTTTTATCTTCTGTCCTAACTGCATGCCTTGATATCAAGAACCAAGACAAAAATTGGGTCTTTTTTGCAGACAAGAATTTTGGTTTTTATTTTTTTTTTATGTAGATAATGTCAGCCCAGTTGGGTATCTGGAAGTGAGAGAGCATATAGGTTGCTATGTGTGCAATGAGTGAAACTGAGGCAGAAAACATTAGAACTTTTAAGCTAGTCAGGACCTCCTAGGTTTTAGGGACTACTGCTCTATTAAGTGGGATTAGGGCTGATATTTGGTTTTGTTTTCAGTCATTAGGACATGTCATCAAAGGAAGGTGGCTGGAAGATCAATGGCACTTTCCATAAGGAGTGAGCAGAGCACCAAGGAGGGAGGTTTGGATGTGTGGCTTGGCCGGCTTGGGATGGTTGGCTTTTCTGCAGCTATTGGTGTCGAGATAGCAACAGGGAAGGGACTTCTAGAGGTAAGCACTTGCTATGGACTTTTTACAGCCAATCTGATAATGACTTACTACTTGCAATTGCAACTGTGGTTGTGGAGATAGTGAGGTTTTCATTCAGAAAGCCACACTGGCTTTCAAAAATTATGGCTTACAATTAAAACTTTAAAAATTAGTAAAAGTTATCATTCTTATAAGGTTAACAATCTTTCCTAAAACTTAAAACTTTGAGTCACACTGGGCCATACAAAATGTTGTCACACTTGACTTGTCCTACAGACACATGGTTACAACTTGCAACTTTACAATCTATCCAAGGAATTGTGTCTTGACAGAGTGAGCTTCACTTCCTTGTCATTGAGCTTTTATGATATTTTTTCTGAAGGGGTTAAGACCCTCTTATCTGAAATTGCTCCTGATTCCAACTCTTTTGGTTCCGGATATGGCATGGGCTTTTGTAGATCTTTGTACCAAGATTGTCTTAATGCTCGGTAGTAGCTTTTCTGGGGTTTGAGAAAGCTTTATGAGATATCCAGCTCTTCATCAGTTTAGGAAATTTTGAAGCCAGAAAGCTCTCTAATGGAAATCTTTTGACTATGTCTTGTTTGGTCACCTACACATTGCTCAACCTATTGTTTTGATGATGATGACTCAGTCTTTGCTGCTTAAGCACTCCCTATTAGATGGTGGTAGACAAATTACAGTTTCAGGTTGCCACTCATTTATGATGAGATTATGAGATCTCCACCACTAGAAACTGGATGTGTTGTGGTGACACATCAATGCGAAATTTTTGGGAGTCCCTGTCACAACCATCTCACCTTTCTACCTTTCCTTGGATGCTTTAAACTGGAATATACATAGTACCAACTCCCTTCACCTGCTTCTCAGGGGAGATATGACAACCATCTCACCTTTCTAGGAACACAATGAGTTCAGCTTTCCCTTAGATGTTTTCAATTAGAATCTATATAGTACCTACAGTCTACACTTGCTTTTCCTCACATACAATCGGATCCCAACGAGGAACAGATTCTCAACATTTTGCTGTTGTGGGGAGATATTGAACCCCTAGGAAATCGAAAAAGGAAAATGATTCCTCTTTTGTGATGTAAACATCATTTCTGGACCTTTTCTTTGTCCATAAAGTGACATCACAGTTGTAAATGAATCCCTTTTCTGATAAAAGCATCATACGTAACAACTGCACTGTATAATACATCTTCACTTTGATTGTGCAGAACTTTGGGCTCACAGAACCCCTACCTACTGCTGCCTTGGCTGTTACAGCATTGGTGGGAGTTTTAACAGCAGTTTTCATTTTCCAGTCAGGCTCAGAAAATTAATCACGGTTGAGATGTATCTTGTCTTTGTATAGTTTGCAAGTGTGACATGTACTTTAAATTGAACATTTGTTCATTACAGTGTAATTTTGTCAGAGTGCCAACAACGTGGCAACATTAAGGTTGAATTTTAATGAGGGTTGAAATGCATTTGAATGATGACATGACCCAAAGCAAGATTGATGCTTTGTGACCAACTTTCTGATCATGAATCAGAAGGTAGAGGTATCACTAAATGTTAAAATTATATCATGCGTGGGATCTATTCATTCAACTGATCTGGCAGAGTTTTCTCCACTAGAAGCAGCATCATTTGTAGTGCTTGATTAAGAGGATGTTTTTATATATTTACTAGATGCAAACACAAATAAGTGCTTAGCTTTTCAACAGTGCAAATGTATTCTTTGTACCTTCCAGCAAACAAGCAAACAGAAGTTTGGCCAAATAAAACTAAGTTATATAATGGCAAGAGTTCCCATTATAAGTTAAATACACAAAAGCCTATATGACTCCTATTGCAAAACTAAAAACATAGTAATGAAATTGTACTTCGTGGTGTTTCTAAAGTAGAATCAGATTCTATTCCCTTCACTTTTTGCATTAGCTACAGCTACTATTTGTCCCTTCTGGTCTTTGCTTTGATCTCAAGAGATCTCTTGCCCTCTGCTTCTGTATATAGAAACTGATAGGTTTTCCTTCTCACTACTTGAAATTGTTCCACTCCAAATTACTTGTTTCTTGATCTTTAGTTTGTTGGAATGGGTGGAGCCATTTCTAGATTGGCAAACAGGTTCTTTCCAAAGAATGGAGTTAGGATACTAATGGTGGGTCTTGATGCTTCAGGGAAGACTACCATCCTCTACAAGCTAAAACTAGGAGAGATTGTTTCAACCATACCCACAATTGGTGTTTATCCCAGAAACTCTTTAGTGCTTTAGTTTGAAGATTCAAATGATTTTTGCTATGACCAATTATACAGTTGATGATATTGCTTCACTTTTATGAACCAGGTTTCAATGTGGAGACAATAGAGTACAAGAACATTACCTTCACTGTCTGGGATGTTGGAGGACAAGATAAGGTGCTGGATTTCATTTTCATATGTATAAGAATAAACTCATTTTTATGGATCTCCGAATAGCGAAAATGCGAGAAAAATCCTAATGTGTTCATCTTCTGCTTGCTGATAACCAGATAAGGCCTTTGTGGAGGCATTACTTTAAGAATACTCAAGGACTTATATTTACTGTGGACAGCAATGACAGGGAACGAATCCCAGAAGCTCGCAATGAGCTTCATCGTATTCTAAGCGAGGTTAGTAAGCTCTCAACTCATCTATGCTTGCAGAACTTGCAACTTTGTATGTTTAAAACTGCATATGAAAAGGTAAAGATCGAAAAACCCCTTACCTTTTTGTCCCTTTTTTACAGAGTGAACTAAGCAATGCAGTAGTCTTGGTCCTTGCTAATAAGCTAGACCTTCCAAATGCTATGTCTGCTACCGAGGTTGCTGATAAACTCGCACTCCACTTACTTGGTCAACATTCCTGGTATGCATATTGTTTTAATTTCAGTTCTCCTAATGCCTAATGTGCATGGTAGAAGGGTGCATAGTTGTTATATTAAGCATGTAGAACAACCTATTGTTGAGCATGAATTGCAATCGGAACAAATTAAATTCCCAACATATTTAAATTAAATTATATGATTTTTCTTGTTCGTGTACAGGTATATCCAAAGTACCTCTGCAACCTCTGGCCAAGGACTCTATGAAGGTCTTGATTGGCTATCTAATAACATTAGTGTTACCAAGAAATGATGTAAGGGACTTCTACGAAACTCAAACTAGTCATATTTTGATTTCATACAGAATTCGGTTCGTAATGTAATGTGAAGAGATTGGTTCTTTAAATTTCTGTGGGAGAGGAGGTACAGAATTTTAGTCAGCACCTGGTAGTAAACTTCAGTGTAAGAGATGCAGATATAATACAGAAACCTATATTCGAGCAGCTTCCCTTGTTGTACAATTTGTTATTGATTACATTCGGGATAATTGGCACCCAGGAATTGATAACACTCAGGGAAATAGCTGCATGATGGTGCACTTGGGAAGAGTTTATTGACATTATACTAGAATTATTCATAATACCTCATAAACAAAATTGAAATTAAAGCATGTTCCAATGCAGGATATATTCTGTTCAGCCTCAAATTCAGTCTCTATGTTACCTGTATTTTCTACTGAATTTCCAAAAATTAGAAGAAAAAGAAACGTCAAGATAAGAGCTTTAATTTATTTCCTCCTCATTTCTACACATCTCAAATAAGGAGACCAAGAATATCCTGTAACAAGTTCCAGTGAGAGCAACAAAATTGTACTATTATAAATGTTAGCATCGGAATGATAGAACAGAGTCATCAAGGTGGATAGATGATAATCTACTGTTGAAGGCAGATGGATAAAAATGAGTAGCTAAAGCTTTAGATTTCTTCCGTTTCCTGTTCACTTCCATGTTTGTTCCTTCTTTTTCCGTTCCTCAGCTATCACACAGGTTTTGTGTTTCTTAGGTGTTCATAAATAGCTGCTACCGGACCTGCCTTGAAAGCAGGGTGATTAAGATTTAAGAACTCTTCCCAGCTGCTCTGCTTCCTTCAGTCTAACCAAAATGTGATAATCATTTACTTGATACTCAAACTTCATTCACATTGTGAGAAAGGAAATTAATTTTAGAATCAAAGCATTTGAGAACATACAAACAAGCTAATGTTATGGTAGGAGCTGGTTCTTGTGAAACGTCGTCACTCAGGCAGGAACTTAGATAATAAAGAAAGATCATATGCTTTCAGTTTCTTCTTCTGGTAGAACTGAAATTTAGTTACTCCAGCATCTTCTACTCTTTAAGCGCAGGTATATATACAAAACGTATAACTGAAAGCCTAATAAATCCAGAATTGCTGGAAGTAATTTTTCCCTAATAAATGGACAACAGGTTTTTCTTGCCTCAAAGTTTCTTGGAGTGGAAGAAACCCGACCTGCCAGAACCTCTCCCCTTATAAATCACAATTCGATCTTCTTTTTCTTCCCGAAATTATAAACGGCATGCCGATTTATACGCCTATAAGAAATACGAGTAATCTTGCTAGCTCTCTGATAGCAGTGAAAGAAAAAAAGTTGCATCTATTGGCAAGTACTGTTAAGCAGTTCTACATTTGGATATAAGTTTGGATGTACTTTGGGCCTAAGTTTGTATTTCATCTTCACTTCTTCAGTATAGGTGATATACTGATCAACTCGTCCTGTAAAGTGATCATAAAAGAAAAAAAAATTTGAGGGTTAGAACATTGAGTTGTGAAATAGTGCCACTCCATGAACAGTAAGGTGATGTGTTTGGGTGATATAAGAATGAATTAATTTCAGTTTACCTACTTGAACTTTGGTCGAATCATCACTTCAGTCCCTATATTTTTGATTTCATCAACTACACCCCTATACTTTCTAAATTAATCAACTAATACTAATTTTGTAAATTCCGTAATCTATCAATACCAAAGGTTTTTTGGTATCTTTTCCCTACATTAATGCTCCGTTATCATATTACGATTATAAATAAAGCTAAACAAATCATATAATCAAGTTGAACAATAGAAAATAAACAAAAACAAATCATATATGGTAAAACAAAAAGAAATCACCATATATGATTTCTTTTCTATTGTTCAACTTGATTATATGAATTGTTTAGCCTTGTTTATAATTGTAATATGGTAACGGTGCATTAATGTAGGGAAATCATACCAAAAAGCCTTTAGTATTGATAGATTGTTTAGACGAAATTACAAAATTGGTATCAGTTAATTAATTTAGGGAAATACAGGGGTGTAGCTGATGAAATCAAAATTACAGAGACTGAAATGATGATTGAGCCCAAATTCCAATAGGTAAACTGAACTTAATTCTATAAGAAATAATGAACAAATGCAAAGGTTTGATTGAAAATCAAAAAGAAAATAAGAGAGAGAGAGAGTCTTGACTGGTTGTGCCATTGAGAGAATACAGTGGTAAAGAGGAGAACCCACCTAACACCTGCCTATATCCGCCTAGCTCCCACCTAGACCGCCTAGTACCGCATAGCTCCCACCTAGGTGCCTGCCTAACACCTTCTGATTATTGCCTTGAGTCCGCCTAGCCCATCTAACACCTCATAACTCCTGCCTAGAACCCGCCTAGCTCGCGTAGTACATTCTGACTACCACTTAGAGTCCGCCTAATCCGACCAGCACCGCATAACTCTTGCCTACGTGCCCGCCTAGCACCATCTGATTCTTGCCTAAAGTCTGTCTAGCCCGCCTAGCACCATAACTCCCGCATAGCCTGCCTATTGTGTACAACATATTTGGGTATAATTCCAAGTTATTGGCTTGTATTTTCAGAACTGTACCATCTTATGACATGGTTTTAGCACTTACATTGTCTCAAGTGCAACTATACATGCAAGGTTGAAATCATAGGTTGAAGATAGGTTACTCTTATCAACACACGACAACCAGTGACACCGATGTAAGTAATAGGCATTCAAGGGTAATATTGATTTTACACGATAATACGGGAGCCTCCTTGTAAATAGTAAAAAAGGGGACCATACTACAATTGTAAAAGATATGAAAAATATTTTTGCTCTAACCTTACAGTATATAGAGTAGTTGAGTCCTTGTTTTGTTGGTACAATGCACACAGAGACATATCTCAGACATATCATGCTTCTATCTCTGACTCCTTTGTATTGTACATAAATCTTGCAATGCCAACACAAATAACAGATGAAAGGGACTCCTTTGCTGCATGCAGAAATACACCAAAACAAGGACTGTATAAAATGCCATGGAAAATCGAATATCTATAGCACAGATTTGTCCTCCATGGACGACCCTGATTCATCTGGTCCCTCCCTCAAATCCCAGTGTAAGACATGTCCTAAATCTGTATGTTGTAATAGGACTAGTGCCCCATGGCAGGGGCTGGGGATAAGTCCAGTTCCCTATTTGGTGCTGGTGGTTGAGAGCAATACGGTGAAAGTAAGTGAGCAGATGAACACTCAGAGAAAGAGAGAATCTCACTTGAGATATTTCAAATCTAAATAATTCATATATATCTTCCTCTCTTCTCTCATCCCCCCTGTGGTCCTTTTCCTTTCAATTTAAGGGACTTGTCCTAATATGTAAGGGTGGGGAGTCTTTTGCTATTTTGTTCAAAAATGGTTAGGTGCTTCACAAGTTGCATAAAGCCAGAACTTACAGTTGCTATATGCTGTGGGTTCCTTATAGCAACCACTAGGAAACAACTAGTACCACAAGATTGGTTCCTGATTTTTTTTTCTTAAATGGCTATTGAATCCTTAGAAATGAATTTACAAGATCTCAAAATCTCAACCTTTTAAAAGCTATATATGAACTGCAAAGGTGGTTCAGTGTGAGCAATCAATACAAGTGTGTTATATCATTGTGATAAAAGCATCAAGATTTAGTTGATGAGGATGCTGACAGGTGATTGTAGGTATATGATCACTGCCTTAAGGCCTTATCGACCATAACAGGAAGGCGAAGAGCGGCAAACGCTTTTGGCTATGGAGATGAGAATGGAAGATAGCTTCGATCTGATGAAAATGTATCAACCCAATTTCTTTTCGTTTATTCTTTGAAAAAGATATTAGGAAGAACTTGGAAGATAAAATAAAAAAGTTTCAGTTTCTCATTATATTACTATAATGATTTTAAGAGGAATCACAAACCATTGACACTATCTATAATCTATCTCAGCATCAACAGAGAAGTAAAGAATTAGGTTCAGTAATGAATTAGAACAATGTAACCACCACAGGAGAGTCTTGGTGTGAGAATCCTTCATACCCAGTTTTGAATCCCGTCGACGCTAATTGGAGTTAAATCTCAATTTATTCTTAGTGGCAGGGGGAGGAAGCGTTTTGACAAAAACACTGGGCGCGGATTAGTCTCTGGGTCTACAAAGCGTTTGAGGATACCGTCGTTGATTGATTTTTTTAAAAAAATAAAAAATTAGAACAATGTCCACAATTTAAGTTTATTTATTTATTTTTTAGGAAGAAAGAATTACATTATACGTATAGAAGACTCAAAATGACAATCCACTAAAAGACATAAAACAAAGCAACTCATTACTAACTACTTACCTACTTAATTATATGGCGTGCATTTTCTATAATTTCGAGTATGAATAGCTCATTTGTCACCGAAATTATGAACCAAACTCACAATATTTTTGAAATTGATTGGTCGTTTTACTTTTACATTAAAATCATGGATTCTACAAGTTCACAACTCCTAGAAATAGAATTTTTGCCAATAATTTTGCTCATTACCAAAAAAAAAAATAATAATAATTTCTATTAATTTAGCACACACGTGTAAAATGGTCCAGTCATATTCCATGAATGGCATTATGTTCTCAGCAGAAACCAGATAAACCACCGTGTCTGCCCATTCCCAGCCCCCTCGCACGTGCGAGGCTTCTTCCTCCCTCCGGCCAGCGAACTACTCCGTCCGTCCGTCCGTCCGTCGTGGGTCCCGCCCTATCTTCCACGTACGAAAGGGGTGGGGGACCATCTCTGCGCTTTTACGAGAGAAAACGATTCTGTCTCCGTTTAGGGTCTGCAACCAAGGAAGACAGACTTCCCTAAATGGAAAGCCGACGTGGAGGCTCATCATAGGTGGAGATTTTAACGAGGAGAAGGTACGAGGCCTTCGGTTCCTGGGTCGCCTCGTAGGACGGCGCTACTCTACTAAACCCTATAGCACAGACTATGGACCATCGCTCAGAGAATCAGGTATCTCACATAAAAAACGACACGCGTTTTGGGTCATGATGCTCAATGTTCGATCTGCATATTATTTTGGATGGATGTGATCATAATCCTGGTAGTTGATGCTCATCTTACATTGGTTGAAATAGGGGAGGATTTTGTGGGTCTTCAATGGATTTGAATTTGGATTTGGGGAAGTGTTATCTTGAGACCTATCTTAGGTTTGCAATTGGGGAGTGATTAATCAAAGTTTAATCTTGAAGGAGACATGGATTCTACATTGGGATTATTAATTGCTTGATTATTAAGTGTCAAGATCAGTGCTTAATTAAGCTATTGGTCCATCTTTTATGGAACAAATTTCCAATCTAAACTAAACATTCTGGAACAAATACACACATATATATTTAGGGTTTATGGTAATCAATGTGTGTTTCTTCTCCCCCCAAGAAACATGAGCTCTGTTATTCATGGAGGAATCATTAGCAGCCTTTTGATGTTAACATGTATGAACAAAGCCTAGCTAGGACTCATAGGAGATCAGGATCACAGAGCTATATAGCTAGTTCAATAAGGCTGAAAAGTTCTCCATGTTTTCTCCCACTGCATATCTGATCTCTGCACCATTAAACCCTCTGTTACACTCTGAGTCACACCTCACCACTTCCCTTCCTTTAGACCTAGCTATATATTATAGACCCAGAAAAATTTCACCATGACCAGCCCCGCTATAATGCGCCTTAACCAGACCTAGCTTTGGTGCTACAATGCGCCAAAAATTGCTTGCTTCGTTTTCCAACCAAATCCCTGCAGCTGGTACTCCCCCGTCAATCCCTTCGCAACTCGACACGTGTCCATGGTCCTATGTTGTGGTAAAGGAAGCCTAGCCGGGGGTACTCTGCACATCCTTGGTCGATCGCCTCCGATGGGGCGTGACAACACGCGCGCTCTATTTTCACTGTTTTGCCATTTCCATGTTCTGAGCATTTGGAAAAGACAGAGAAGATTGTGTGGTGGGGAAGTAGCAGAAGATGGGAGTGGAAGTAACAATAGGCCAAAAGTCAGAACATGACAAATCATACCAAGTCTTACAAACCCAGTACTACTTGTTCTGATCACCCTTGTGCCTCTCTCATTTCCTCTCAAAACTTCATACTTTCTCTTCCTATATCTCCAAAACCCAAACACATACGCTCTCTTTCTGAAGAGAAACACGGTACCCAAAATCTAGAGCTACAACTCTCTCTGTCTCTCTCATACATATCCAAACCCTTTGAAATCTCAAACCAAACCCAAGTCTTGATCTTTTGGCTGAAATGTATAGACCGGTGATACTCATGGCGTCAGATCACCAGAGCACAACCCAAGACTCTCCCAGTTTTGGGTCTCAAGATTCCAAAAAACCCGAACCAACCACCAAAACCAGTACCAGCAACAAAGGAAGGTCAAGGAAGTCAGCCAGACCTAAAAGGCCAAACCCCCAGAGAGGTGTAGGGGTGGCTCAGCTGGAGCGCCTCCGTATGCAACAGAAACCTGTAGGTGTGACCAGACTGCCCCTCCCCCAACATCAACCCCAAACCCAAGTTGTCCAAAATGTTAGTCTTCCAGATCACCAACAGCGCCAGTTTCAGTACTACCAGAACCAAGAAACCCGCCCCGACCCGCTTCTCAGTGTTCCGGTACTCTACGGTGCGTCTAACTACGATGGAGCCATGAGCGGTGGCTCTGGTTTGGTGGGTTTTGACCGGACCGGTTTGTTGGTTCAGACAGTTAATGGGAATGGTGGCTCAGCTGGGTTTGGTTATGGATACAATGTTCGTCTTCAGAATGATGTTGGTGGGTTGGTTATGGAAACGAACCAGTACGGTGTCGTTGGGGCTGGAGTAGTTCAGAATCGTGGGGCTGTGTATGAGATCTCGAACGAGCTCTCTTCAATACCAAGAATGAAGCAGCAGCAACCCTCGCCTTCTTCTTCATCTGAGTATTGCTGCTGTTGCAAGCAGGTTTACATTTAACTTTTGAAAAGAACAGTGATTATTTTATTTTCTTGGTGTCCAAGAGGAAACATGGGGGAATACAAAACAACGAAAAGTGCAAATCTTTACTTGCTTGATTCAATATTATAGTGCGTAGTTTACTTAAATTTTTGCTCGTTTCTCATTACTTGGTTGTTGTAGAAGAAGAGATTCAATTGTGGTAACAACATGGATTTTGGAGAGTCTGCGACTGTGTTTCCAGTGGTCAACAGTTCTGATCTTCCAGGATTCGACCAACAAAACACCCCAAATGTCCGGTTAGCTGGGGAAACCGGCAGTGGTTTCAGTGGAGGTACTTACTTGAGCCGCCGCCCCAGTGTTGTTGATGAGGTAAACTAATTAAACCACCACAAAAATGAGAAATTTCATTTATACTGAAAAGAAAATGGGCTCCTCTTATTGTTATATTGTGGAGAATTGAAGATGGAATTTAATTTGTTGTTTTTTGGGGATGTGTAGAGTGTGGAGGTTAGGGCAGTTCACAGGAAGGGGAGACAAGCAGGTTGTGATATCATGATGGAGTATGAATTCTTTCCTGATCATAACAACAACAACTCATCTTCAGTAGTCTCATCAGGCACATATCCCATGGAGCATGAATTAGTGGCTTCATCAACTAATTCTTCTTCAGTTGGTAGATCATCAGAAGCTTCTGATCAACACCTTGGTGCTACTTGTATTGAGGGGGCTGACATGATGATGATGATGATGTGCAGTGGCTATAGTCCTGTTGATTTGTCACTCAAATTGTCTTTCTAGATATTGAGGCAAAAAATGATGGTGTCTAATTTTGTTAATGCACCCGGATGTATCTTTTTGTGGCCAAACTAAATTACGCCAGATGCAACAGCAGCTAGCTAGATTTTTTTTTCTATGATTCTTGATTTGAACTAGAATTTATGGTATTATAGCTCTGATGAACTAGCTGTTTGATTTGAGAAGCTATGTGTTAGCTATAGCTATGTGTTTTTGGGATGAAGCAGCTGGAACTGAAAGCCTTAAAGGCTAGCTAGAACCCTCTTTAAAAAAAAATGAAATGCGATTTCTGTTTTTAGGGTGGTTTTTTTATGCACTGAAACACAAACGGGTATCTCTCTTTTCTGTTTATGTTTGGGAGTCGAGCAAACCCCTCTATTATTTTTTTAACAAAGTGAGCAACGAGCATCTGGTTATAAATTTATAATAGTCTTCTTCAATTCTTCTTTTTCATTCTTTAAAATCCCTATGAAACTTGATTCACCAAGAGAGTAGTGGTACCCGTCTGTAGCTTCTACTTCTGACGAATACACAAACCAGGCACATATACCAGTACAAATCTGAAGACTGTAGAGTTCATATCATTATGTAGGAAGCAGCTGCCTGCACTCTGCAGGCAAGTACTGGCAGTAAGTAAATACTCTCTATCTGTAGGGGAGTTGATCTAAGTAAAGGCTGTAGTATAGATACATTGTGGCAGATGAGGGAAGCTGAAGAAATTAAGAAGGAGAAAGATGATTCTCATGTATATTTCTTCATAAAACAACTAAGATAAGACACAACAATTTATACAAGAAATCTACCAACTACAACTACCAACTACAACTACTAAACATGGTGCACCATGTTGCACCATGCTGAACAGGAACTCCAACTCCACACGCAACCCCCTAGCTGCACAGAGGAGCCACATGAGGAAAGAAGAGGAAAGAAGAGCAGAAGGAGGACTGGCGAGGACTAGGAACTCGCCATCCGCCAAAGGGCACACCCGCCATCCGCTACGGGCACATCCGCGGGCACATCCGTCATCCGCGGGCACATCCGCGGGAACATCCGCCAAGGGCACATCCGCCATACAGCTAGCTAACTTCAACACTCCCCCTCAAGCGAAGGCTAAAGAGAAACGAGAGCCGAGCTTGACCAATAAGGCTTCAAACTGAGCTGAAGGGAGAAGTTTTGTAAAGACATCAGCAAGTTGCTCACTTGAGCGAATATAAGCAGTAGCAATGATCCCAGATTGGACTTGATTTCTGATAAAATGGCAATCAACTTCGATATGTTTTGTACGCTCATGGAAGACTGGATTAGCTGCAATATGCATAGCAGCTTGGTTGTCACAGTACAGGGTAATAGGAGAGGAACTCCGAATACCAAAATCTCCAAGAATGTTTTTCAGCCAAATGAGCTCACAGGCAGTGGATGCCATAGCTCGATACTCTGCTTCGGCACTTGATCGAGCTACAACGGTCTGCTTCTTGCTTTTCCAAGTCACAAGGTTGCCACCAACAAAGGTACAATATCCGGTGGTTGATTTCCTATCCAGCATGTTGCCTGCCCAATCTGAATCAGTATATCCTTCCAACTTAAAATGATTATGCTTGTGCATCACTATACCCCGGGTAATGGAACCCTTGAGATATCTAAGGATGCGTTTCACAAGCTGATGATGGTGTAAAGTTGGAGCATGCATAAACTGACTCAAGATACTTACAGCATAAGTGATATCAGGGCGAGTGATAGTCAGATAAATGAGCTTGCCTACTAATCTCTGATAAGCAGTGAGATTATGAAGAGGTTCACTATCAACATCAAACTTGTGATTACTTGGAAGAGGGGTTTTAGCAGGCTTGCAGGCAGACATGTCTTCCTCTTTCAACAGATCAATCACATATTTCCTCTGTGTCAGGAAGAGGCCTTTTTTAGACTGGTCCATTTCAATTCCGAGAAAGTATCTAAGGGGACCAAGATCCGTGATGGGAAACGAGGACTGAAGAGTAGCCTTAATGGCTTGAATTTCATCAGCATTATCCCCAGTAATAATAAGGTCATCAACATAAACAAGAATCACTAACTTACCAACCAGACCACTTCTAATGAACAAAGAGGAATCACCAGAGCTTCTTTTGAAACCAGCCTGAAGGATGACAGAGCTGAGTTTGGAATACCATGCCCTTGGTGACTGTTTGAGACCATAAATAGCCTTGTGCAGCTTGCAGACCAATCCAGGCTCATTTTCTTGATGATGACCAGGAGGTATCCTCATAAACACATCTTCTTCCAGATCCCCATGAAGAAATGCATTTTTTACATCCATTTGATGAAGGGACCAACCTGAATTGATGGCAATTGACAAGAGAACCCTCACTGTGTTCATCTTTGCTACAGGAGCAAATGTCTCCTTATAATCCACTCCAAATGTCTGAGTGAATCCGCGAGCTACAAGGCGAGCTTTGCATCGTTCCACTTCACCATTGGAATGAAATTTTACTTTATAGACCCATCTAGCCCCAACAATTTTATGCCCTTTAGGAGCCTGCACAATACTCCAAGTCTTGTTGTCATTCAAGGCTTGTAGTTCATCAACCATAGCTTGTCTCCACACGGCAGATTTACTGGCTTCTGCATAATTTCTTGGCTCTGTTACAAGACTGATCTTGGTTATGAAGGCACAATACGTTGATGAAGCATGAGATGGGATCACAATATTCCCAATTGAATGTTTGGACTTATGAAGTTCAAAACCTTTCAATTTTTCAGGCAGTTTCCTAGTCCGACTAGGATTTCGTCTTGGAACAGGCAAAAATGAACTTCCAGTATCGATTTGACTTGGAGCAATACCATCATTATCAGCCGCCTCATTAGTCTCTAAGTCATCATCTGTCGCTAGAGAAAAATCAAGAGAAGGAGAAGGATACTGAACAGCGGACCCCTCTGCAGACTCCCCTGCAAGTCTCTCTTCAGGAACATTTGCAGGTGTCTCTGCAAGAATTTCTGTATGTTCATTTGCAGATCTAGAAGTTGGAATTTCAGCAATGTTATATGATGATTCTGTTGCAGCCTCTGCTCCCGGTTCAGTTGCAGGAACATATACGGAGCTATCAAATAACTCCCCCTGCAGATCACACTCATGGCTTTGAAAAAAGAAATTTGCCTCATCAAATCGAACATCTCGAGAGACAATAATCTTCTTTGAAATTGGATCATAGCATTTGTAGCCTTTCTGTGATGATGAGTAACCCAGAAAGGCACACTTCAAAGCTCTGGGATCAAGCTTGTCTCTGTGAGTAGACTGAATGTGAACAAAACAGGTGCAACCAAACACCCTCAAATGATCAATGGTAATATCTCTCTTCATCAAAACAGAATATGGAGACTTAAAATCAAGAACTCTTGATGGCAATCGATTGATTAAATAGGCTGCAGTTTGGATAGCATTTGACCAAAATCTCTTGGGGACATTTGCCTGAATCATAATTGCCCGAGTTTTTTCCAGAAGATCTCTATTCTTCCTCTCAGATACACCATTTTGTTGTGGTGTACCAACACAACTAGTCTGATGTAAAATGCCATTGGCACATAGATACTCAGTCATGACTTTAGAGGTATATTCTGTCCCATTATCTGATCTTAACATGCATATGCTTGAAGAGAAATGGTTTTTAACCAGATTATGAAAATCCTCAAAGCACTTCTTTACCTCATATTTATGTTTCAAGAGGTAAACAAATGTGGTTCTAGAAAAATCATCAATGAATGTGACATAATATTTATAACCATCAAAAGATTTCATTTTTGCAGGTCCCCATACATCAGAGTGAATCAGTTCAAACTCCCTAGAGGCTCTAGAACATGAGTTTGGAAAAGGTAATCTAGTAGATTTAGATTTGTGACAAGTTTCACAATCTGAAACTGATTTACATAGATTTGGGAATAAATGAGACAAAACATGAGTTGAAGCATGGGCAAGACGCATGTGCCACAACTGCTGTCGAGTAGAAGACGTCGACTCAGCAAGAAAACTCTTTGCAAAAGTTGAGGAAGTGGAAATATAGTACAATCCGTTCAAGTAAAATCCCTCACCAATCTTCCTCATTGTCACTCGATCCTGAAAAATGACATTGGTTTTTGAGAATAAAACCAGACAATCTAAGCAATGAGTTAATCTCCCAACAGATAAGAGCTTGAAAGGAAAAGATGGCACATACATAACACTTGACTGTTTATGATCAGAAAATAAAGTCATTTTTCCCTTTCCTAAAATAGGCACTCTATTCCCATTGGCAACCGAAACAAAGGAGGGGATTTTTAAAAGAGAAAGATGATTTAGACAAGATGAATCATGAGTCATATGATCAGAAGCTCCTGAATCAACAATCCAAAAATCATGATTCTTACTAAGATCAAGAGCCGTTGAGATTGCACAGATGATACCTGGAATTTCATCCCTAGAAGCCAATTTTCCATCCGCCAGATATCCAGCAAATTTGCCTAGCATTGCAGTAGCAACTTCTGGATTAGCATTACCTTGCTTCTGCTGCAAGAAGACTGCAAACTCATTTATGAGAGTTATAGGGTTAGCAGCGAAGCTCATCATTGCCTCTGAGCAGTCTCCCTCAGCTATATTAGCTCTAGCAGTAGGATTCATTCTTATCTTCCCCTTCTGTCCCCTTTCATTATTGAATTTTGGCTTTAGTTCAGGGTGCAAAATCCAACATGTTTTCTCCTCATGGCCTATACCTGATCTACCAATTGAAATGCAATAAGAACACTTGAGATCTGGTCTCCTTCCTTTATAAGGCCTGACAGTTGCATTAGCATTTGAGCTTGAACTAGAACTAGCAAAGGCTCTAGCTTCATTGTTGTGATCAACCACTGAAACATCAGCTCTCATCACTTTTCTCCTAGTTTCCTCTCGATGTATAGTAGTACAAACAGTTTGGAAGGCGGGAAGAGGAGATTGCATAAGAAGATGGCTTTTCACATCATCATATTCAGGGCTAAGATTAGCAAGCAATAAGAAAATCTGATCTTCTTCAGCTCTTTTCAACAAAACCTTTCTATCAGTAGAAAAAGGACGATACTGATCTAGCTCATTCCACATAGTTTTCAACCGGCCAAGGTATTCAACAAAAGTAGAGTTACCTTGCTGCAGATCAGCCATTTCCTTTTTGAGTTCAAAAATCCGTGCAGCATTGTTTAAATCGCCATACAGATCGTTGATTTCTTTCCACAGTTGGAGGGAATTTTCAGCATAGCCAAAGATCTCACGCATCTTTGGTTCCATGGAATTTAATATCCATGTCATGAGAAGCTGATCCTGAGCAAACCAAGCAGCATACTCCTTTGCAGAGGTTGATGGAATGGAGACTGAGTCATCAATGGCGCTGAGCAGCCTTTTACCTCCAAGTGCACGCTTGACCTCTCTGGACCAAGAGAGATAGTTGTGCTCGTTGAGGAGAATAGGAACAAGTCGAAGGTTGGTGTTGGAGTCATTTACTCCAGCCGCATATGATGCAGAACTTGAAGCATCTTCAATATCGCCACCACCAGTCATATTATGAAGGACTGGTGCAACAAGCAATTAGTGTAAAGATGAAAGAAGGAATGAAGTGCAGAAGCAGGTCCTAATCGGAACCTTGCTCTGATACCATGAAGAAATTAAGAAGGAGAAAGATGATTCTCATGTATATTTCTTCATAAAACAACTAAGATAAGACACAACAATTTATACAAGAAATCTACCAACTACAACTACCAACTACAACTACTAAACATGGTGCACCATGTTGCACCATGCTGAACAGGAACTCCAACTCCACACGCAACCTCCTAGCTGCACAGAGGAGCCACATGAGGAAAGAAGAGGAAAGAAGAGCAGAAGGAGGACTGGCGAGGACTAGGAACTCGCCATCCGCCAAAGGGCACACCCGCCATCCGCTACGGGCACATCCGCGGGCACATCCGTCATCCGCGGGCACATCCGCGGGAACATCCGCCAAGGGCACATCCGCCATACAGCTAGCTAACTTCAACAGAAGCTTTTTCTAGCTCTATGGTAATTGGTTGCTCTTCTGCACAGAGGCACAGTGATCAACATATACTAATACACTGTGGCTACATTCTACATATATGTGTGTCCAGCTTTTCCTTTTTGCTTCCTCATTTCTTGCTTTGGTATTTTGGGTTATTTTTGTTAGTTTATCATGACTAGGACCTGGCTCAAATTTTATGGCATTTTAATTCCCATCAACAAAGTATGAGAGCAAAAAACGTTTGGTGCTAATGAAATGAACATTTTGATTCATTTCATTTTTGTGCGTTTGGCTGGTTTATAACGTAAACAGTAAGATTTTGTGCATGTTAATTTCAAGAAGGGTTGGTTTTGGTTTAGGGAGCAGCATCAACCAATATTTTGTAAAGAATTGGGTTTCCAACAAAGTATTTTAGAATTGGGTTTCCAACTTTAGGGAAAAAATTAGATATTGAAGGAAATTAATTTTAATCGAAAAAGAAGAATAAAGTACTACTGATGATCCAAGTGCTCCGAATTTAATGTCATGATAGATTTTTGAATTAATTTCAGTTTATCTACTTGAACTTTGGTTGAATCATCACTTCAGCCCCTATACTTTTGATTTCATCAACTACACCTCTATACTTTCTAAATTAATCAACTAATACTAATTTTATAAATTCCGTACAAACGATCTATCAATACCAAAGGCTGTTTGGTATCTTTTCCCTACATTAATGCACCGTTATCATATTACGATTATAAATAAAGCTAAACAAATCATATAATCAAGTTGAACAATAGAAAATAAACAAAAACAAATCATATATGGTAAAACAAAAAGAAATCACCATATATGATTTGTTTTCTATTGTTCAACTTGATTATATGAATTGTTTAGCCTTGTTTATAATCGTAATATGGTAACGGTGCATTAATGTAGGGAAATGGTACCAAAAAGCCTTTGGTATTGATAGATTGTTTGGATGAAATTACAAAATTGGTATCAGTTGATTAATTTAGGGAAGTACAGGGGTGTAGCTGATGAAATCAAAAGTACAGGGACTGAAATGATGATTGAGCCAAAGTTCAAGTAGGTAAACTGAAATTAATTCTAGATCTTTCCACTAAAGCCTCGATTGTTTCGCAGAAAGTCAGCATCTGGAAATGAAATGTGTTCCCTTCTTGCGCTTGGGATGTAACAGGAAATGAAACATTTTCCTAATTGAAGGGAAAATGGGGAAAATAGTTTCTCCCAAATTTTAATGAAACAACTTTCCTCCATTTTCTCCTTGCATTTATTACTCACATCTTATTTATTTATTATATTAATTATTAATGTTTTATTAATTTTTCGGGTAATTTTTCTTACGTTACCACAATCGAAATTTCATTTATCTTCTCTTTCCCTTCTCATGTGAAACACAAACATACGACTTTCTTTTCCATGAACCAAACAAGACCTAAGGTTTTCTAAGGATAAGTAGGCTTAGTTTGGGACAACTTTTGAGGCTGCTTTTGAGACTGCTTTAGCTTTTGGAATTAATGTATGGTGTTTGGTAAAGTCCCTAAAAGCTGCTTTTGGCCAAAATAGATTTCCCCAAAAGCTGAAATCAAAAAGCTAGGAAATAGAGTTTTGGAAAGCAGCTTTTGAAGAAATGGTAGTGCTAAGAAATATGATTGCACAAAGTTTAATGAATGCAATGTAGTTGCAATATTAATAGACTCTAATATATTTTGTGTAATGGTTCCATTTGATTATGGTGGAAAATACTTTGTCTAATATTATTTCAGATGAATTTGGTTTAATATTTAAGAATTCTTCGTAAATCTTTTATTTGGTCCAAACAACTGGTCATACGTTGCAAAAAATTATACCAAAATAATTGCACAAAACCATAGTCTATAATTTAGAGAAGTAATATCCATTTTAATAAAACTTTAAATATTTAAGATTATTTTGATAAATACACCCACTCAAAATACTTTTTACTTTAGAACTTACCAAACACAAAAAATTACTTTTCGTTCTCACAGCACTTTTGAAAACAGTTTACCAAACACCTAAACTGTTTCCTCTCACAGCAAATTCAAAAGCCATTTTACTCACAGCACTGCTGTCCCAAACTAAGCCGTAGTAGTCTGGTTAGAACTCCCAATCCGAAAGCTCAAATCTCGTTCTTTCACACGCTTCTCATAACTGCAGTGCCCATATATATATATATATATATATATATATATATATATATATATATATATATTGACTATAGTCACAGCTCAGTGAAGCCGGAATTTACTTAAGAGTTGTTTGTTTTTTCGGCCGGCCGAATTCCAAATATCTCTCCAAGATGTTGATGAACTTTCTGTTATCCGATATGTCCTCACCATCATAGTTTGAGTCTCGCCGGTCGAAATCTATAACGGGGCCAAAGATCATATCATACATGCACCTTCACATAGTTAATTTGGAAAGGTTTGTTTTAGGGTATGTTTGGTGCAGCTGGGTTTTACAGAAAAGTTAGCTTATACTTAAAAGAAAATTGACTGAGTGTTTGGTAAATTGGCTTTTTTAAGTGCTGTTAGTGAAAAAGACATTAGCAAAGTGTTTGGTAAACTAAAAACTGGCTTGTGCTTTTTGTCTATAAATGACCAATTTGGACATGAAAGAAATTTTAACTTTAATTGAATGGTAATACCTATAAATTTTTAACTTTATGGCTAACTGAATCTTTATTATGTTTATATGAAATTATTTCTAAATATAATTAATTACTAATCATTATGGTGAAATCATAATTTTAAATTATGTTTTGCAAATAACCAGTGCACAGTACCTACATACACACTGTTGTAGGGGTGAGTTTTCGTCCTCGTTGCTCAAAGAACTTAAACTCGACTAGGTTTGAAAATCAATTAAAAATTTGGGATCCCAGTATGAAAACATGCTTATATCAAATATTAAATGAAAAACTTTATAAAATAATTTTGATTCAAAAATCAGTGCATAAATATCAAATAAATATGGGCCCAAATCCAAATATTACCTGATGGCCGGTCTAATAGACCCACTACACGACCTTACCTCAAAATATATAGATCACCAGGTAAGCGTAGCAAGAGCGCCCCCTACCTAGCTACACACACACGTAACGAGTCCGTCATTACGACCGGAATCTCGCACGACCGGTGTAACTAAACCCTCCGGAGGTTAAGGGGATCGAACCCAAGGAACAATCATCCAAGGATCACCAACTCACTAAAATACCACACCATTTTAAGTTCATACACAACTTCAAACAAAATGACTGAAATTAGGTCACAGAACACAACTTGTTCCACCCGATCCCATATCTAAATCACCCCAATTGGACAGAATTTAGGTTTCAGACCTCCACAGCTAACACACAGTAAACATAAATTCCAATTCAGAACTCACTCAAGCAATAATCAAAGTATACAGAAGACTATTGTTCTCTATTAATTCCTATTTAAATCCGAACTAACCAATTCACTAACCATATCAACTTTACAGTATAGAACTTCAGCAATCAACGCCAATTAACCTTCATCACGCTAAAACCAGAAACCAAATACTGCAAGTCGAATTAAATTCCAAATCCTCAAATTTACCTTCACAATCACTAATTTGCAGGAGCTTCTCCAATGAACTCAGAAAAATCGAAACCCCCTTCCAGCTTCTCCTTTGCTCACAAACTCTAGACTTCAGCTTCCAGTTAACTCAAGCTGATGCAGCGGAACTATCCCGTTGGAATCCACCAACGGCAGCCTTGAATCCACAAGACTAGAATTCTCGAATCCACGAGAAAATCTGGAATCCACCAGAGAAATTGAGTAAACTCAAAGTTTATTAATATCAAAAATAACGTTTTTGCGGCCACAAGAAGTGGCTTAAATACTGATAACAAAACCCTAGGATGCTAACAAAAATCTAACCCAGCCCATAGGTGAAATAAAATAAAAGTCCAAAACAAATAAATCCAAAATAAATTCGAAAAAATACTAAAAGCTGATTTTAAGGGCTTAAACGACGTCGGAAGGCCGAAAAAGGTCACATATAGTGGCAAAGCCACGTGTATTGTTTCTGGCGGCGTTCCCTTTCTGAAAAGGTATCACAAGCCCTATTCTGAGCTCGCAGCCCAGACATGAACAATACCGATCCTTCCATTCTTGCGACGGTCCATCTGCTCTTCTATCCTTGCTGTCATCTGTTCTACATCACAAACTTTGCCACAAAACGCAAAGAAGATAGAAGACAAGCCGATAGAAGCCAGAAACTCCATCAACGTCGAAAAAGCACGAGGAACAAAGCAAACCCAAAAACAAATTTGTCAAACCTTAACCAATTCGATAAACTAATTACACAAACTTGTAGGGAACGAAGAGGAGATGAATTAGATACCAGGAACAGCCCAGTCGATTGCCGGAGACGCCATGAAAGAGGCTGCGAAACCCACCGAAATAACTCAGAGCTGGCAGACCTTGAAGCCTTTGATTCTCTGCCCGTCAACAATGAGGTAAACCATCACCACAGGGATGATTATGGTGAGAAGACGAAGAAAAAAGGGGCGGGGTCGCACCCGGAGAGGCCATGACGACGGAGGTACGGTGGTCGTTTTCTCGGGTCGGCGAGCTAAGAGGCGGGTCGAGTGCTTGATGAGATAGTTCTATGCATCATTCTAATCTTAACCCACATATGGTTCATCTGTGTAATTCGTTTAAGAGAGTGAGGACAATGACTGATATTTTAAATTTTTTATTTAACTACAATACTCCCGTTACGGTGCAGAAGCAGCTTGCGACTTTCAAAAGGAGGCCTCCCTTATTTATGCTTTTAAAGGAAAAAAATCAAGACTTTTCTTATAAGCTGGGGGAGGTAGAGTTACCAAACACTTTTCCCCTTCATTGCTTATAAACAGGGGCCGGAGCTAAAAAGACCCCTCTTCCAAACGCAACCTTAGAATCCTCAGTGGCGCTATGTCGCGCCCTATCAATTTTGCATGAATAGAAAAGTGTTTTCAGCTAGTGCAAATGTGTGCCACTATTGTTCACTTTTGAATGGGATGATTTATTACCTAGCTATAAATGTATATCTCACGAAATAAACCACAGAAAAATTATGTCCTAGGCAAAAAACGAGCTAGGGTTGGTTCGGCTCGTGCTGGCTTAGTTAAGCTACATACTAAAATGTACGTTATCAAAATAGATAAATGGATTCTTTCAAGTAGAAGGAAACAATGATCCAGACTCTAATTATCGAGTTAGTTGCAGGCAGGGGTTTGTGTGATCCATTTTCAGTATCCAAGCAAAAAAACCCACAAAATCCAAATAAATGTGGCTTTTTGTATTATTATATAATAAAAATCTCACATTTGTTTGAGTTTTGTGCTTCCTTTGCAATGACCACATGGGCAAAGCCCACATGTCTTTTGTGGCCTTTGTGGGATTTTTTTGTAGTGGGTATTTTTCTACTCCAGACCAGTTCTCTGTGTTCTCCCTTCGGGACGTTTGGCTCCATGTCTTCATTTGAGAATTGAGATAGAGATCCATCTATGTTAATGATAATGGTGGTGCACTGCTGCTGGTTCTCGAAGTTGAGGGTTGTAACGTCTTTCCGTGCTACGTACCTTAGTGCCATCAGCCAATTTTGTCCAGTGAGATGTTTATTTGGCACGGTACTAGCCTGATGTGGTGGAGCGTGGAGCGTGTTAATTTCTTGGCTGTTTCAGATGTTCTTTCTTTTTAGAGTCGCAAATAATTATAACTTTTTTCAAAGGGTAAAGTACAAATAAATACCCGAAGTTTGAAGCTCATTTCAATTAAATACTCCATCTATAAATTATTTCAAATAAATACCCGAAGTTTGAAGCTCATTTCAATTAAATACTCCATCTATAAATTATTTCAAATAAATACCCGAACTTTGAAGCTCATTTCAATTAAATACCTCATCTATAAATTATTTCAAATAAATACCCGAACTTTAAAGCTCATTTCAATTAAATACCTCATCTATAAATTATTTCAAACAAATACCCGAGCTATACAAATCCTACAAAAGTTTCAAATCCGTTAGACATCCCGTTAAAACAACCGTTAACTTGTCTATGAAGGGTGTTTGACTTATTGACTGAACCCGCCATCGAGGGTATTTTAGGCAATACAAACTTATTCCCGCTCAGTGTCTCCTATAACCCTAAACTTTCAGCTATTTCCCTCAACATTTAAGCTACACGATTGCAAACTGCAAAATTGAAATCAACTTAATTGTATGTAAATAAATTTTTGTACAAAAATTTCAGTTATTATGTTTACATACAATTAAGTTGATTTCCATTTTGCAGTTTGCAATGTAGCACTTTCATTTAAGCTTAAATGTTGAGGGAAATAGCTGAAAGTTTAGGGTTATAGGAGACACTGAGCGGGAATAAGTTTGTGTTACCTAAAATACCCTCGATAGCGGGTCCAGTTAATAAGTCAAATATCCTTCCTAGACAAGTTAACGATTATTTTAACGGGATATCTAACAGAGTTGAAAATTTTGTAGGATTTTGTATAGCTCGGGTATTTATTTGAAATAATTTATAGATGGGGTATTTAATTGAAATGAGCTTCAAAGTTCGGGTATTTATTTAAAATAATTTATAGATGGAGTATTTAATTGAAATGAGTTTCAAACTTCGGGTATTTATTTGTACTTTACCCTTTTTCAAAAAATAAAATAAAAATTCCAGTAAAATCACGATTACAATTAACTCTCATCTTATATAAGAAACAAAAAATATGTCGGTCTCGATCTAATGAAATAGAAAGGTAGAAAAAATTAGAAAATGGAACAATTACATCACACGAAGTCAATGAGACATTTCTAACAAGTAGCCTAATTCACGTAATTCATATATAAACATATGTGAATATTTGTGAAAAATCATCCAATATTTGATGGACAACGTTGCATTTCGTCCTAAGTACATCATTATTGTTTCTGCCTAAACCCGGGGGTCTTGGTAGCTACTTGATGAATCCGACTCGATCTCCTGCAATCCTGCTTACTAAGGGGAACACCGGGCGGGCCGGCCTTCACCTCTCCGATGCTTAAGTTAGTATAGTTGGAATATATATAACCTGGGCACGTATGTAAGCAGGGAGGGAGACAAGTTACCTATTTATGGTGGTAGTCGAGGCCCATATATAGGTGGTTGAGGGTGAGGACTGGCCTTGCCCTTCGATGTGGGACTGGTTCCCTTCTGTTTGGATATTCTGGTGCCCTCTTTGGCAGGCGGGCGCCCCTGGTCCCAGGACCCTTGGAGGCAGGATAGACCGCTGGGCCCCGAGGCCTGGTGCTGGTGCTCCGATCCTGAGTCCTGGGCCGGGCCCTGGTGTACTTGCCGCGGGTCTGTGGGCTTGCTGTAGCCCCTCTGCGGCTACTGTCAACAAGTCCCCCAAGTTCCCGGTCAAGTGCAATCTTGAATGGGGACTTATCTGTCTTGCTCTTGTCCCGCAGACCCGCGGGGTTACCAACCTACAGGTCCCCAGTCCCCCAAGTCCGCGTTAAAGATTGGGCGTGACCGAGGTGAGTACCTGTTACTGATGGCAAGAAATAATTTATAAGCATGTTGGGTAATGTAAAACAGGATTGTGCTCGAGTGTTAGAGCATGGAACGGGGTGGAAACCCGAAGAGTGTATGAGATGATGCCATGCGATAGATGGCGCATGGAATGATGATGATGAGGCGTTGAAATCCGCCATGCGAGAGATTAATGCATGGAATGATGGTGATGAGGCGTTGAAATCCGCCATGCAAGAGATTAATGCACGGAATTCTGATTGGGTCTGCTGCCCTTCGAAGCTCACTGGTCCCGAACTGGGCATCCTGCCAAATCAGAACGGAGCGGTGCAAACTGGGCCAGAACCGGTTGTTCTGCCAAACCAGAACGGAGCGGTGCCAACTGGGCCAGAACCGGGCGTTCTGCCAAACTAGAACGGAGCGGTGCAAACTGGGCCAGAACCGGTTGTTCTGCCAAACTAGAACGGAGCGGTGCAAACTGGGCCAGAACCGGTTGTTCTGCCAAACTAGAACGGAGCGGTGCAAACATTTGCTAGTTCTTCTCAGCTTTGTGTTTAAATAAGCGATGAGGTAGATGTGCAGGTTTGTTAGCCTGCGGGGAGACTTGTTCTGTGTTAGAGATACAATCTGCCCGGTGGGATGGTGTAGAGATAACGAGTCTCCCCCATGTGTTCCCAAAGGTATCGCAGTTCAGTGCGATGCAGGGTTTTTATCCTGCTGGACAGTATCGCGGTTCAATGCGACGCAGGGTTTTTATCCTGCTGGACAAGGGTACATGTGTTAGATGTAGACTCGCCCGGTTTATAAAGCCCATGCGTTTGCCATGGAGGCGGGCGGACTCGACGGGCGACATGCCTATCGAAACGAGTCCCCCTGTGAAAAAGCCATGGGTCCGGGTGATTATGTTTCCGGAAAGTACTCTCAACCTGGTGGGATATGACGGAATCGATGAGGTGGGCCTCGCCCGGGCGTTCTGCCATATCGAAACGAGGTCGTTGGTGTAAATGCGGGGGAAGATGCCATGGAGCCGGTTGAATAATCATAATCGCGGACTACCATGGTACCGGGCGGGACTCGCGCTGGTAACATGCCATATCGGTGCGAGGTCCTGCTCAAACCCGGATAGATGCTCTTGAAGCGGTTGGATCAGCATAACTGGTGAGAGGTCTTCCTAAGCGGTTTGAATTGCAATGATGATGGCGTGCAACCGTGGAATCTGGGGAAGCGTAGGGGAGCGTGACTCCCTGGCTCCTGCTCCTACCTTCCTGTCGCCAGCGTGTGGGACAGGTGGCTGACATGCATTTAAGGAGGGAGTCCATCAGTCTCGTCAGTTATGATGGCGTGGGCAGTTTTACCAACGCTGGGACACGTGCCGTCAGGGGACGGTTTTGTGATGGAGGGCCTGGATTCGCAGGCGTTTGATTTGTTCTGATTGTGTTTTTTGGAGGGATTCCTAAATGCCTAGGGCACCGGTCTCCTCTATAAATAGGTCTCTTCTGCTCTTCTTTCTACCTTTGCTTTTTGTACGTTTTTAAGAGACCGAGAGGAAAAAAGGGAGGTGGTCCGGCGAGAAGAAAACCCTAAGTTCCTTGCCCCAAGAGATCCGTTGTTTGAAGCGCTCCCAAGCCTCCTTTTACCATTGCTCGTTGCTTTCGCTGGGCGGATTGTCCTCGGCTGAGCATACTAATCGGTAAGTTGTGTTCTTTGCCCCGGTGTGTCTTGGTTTTTTGTTGATTTGTTGTTTTGCGGCGGGGGGGGGGGGGGGGGGGGGGGGATCTGTGTCGCTGACTGGGTTGCTCAGCGGCAAACTTTTTTTGGGGGGGAGGCCGTTGAAGGTGGTGTTGTAGTCTGTTGCTGACGAGCGTTAGGGTTTTGCTTTTCTGCCCCTAGATTAAGATGTACACTTCGAGTTCGGAGGAGGCTTCTGAATCTGCCGCAAGAGGTCCTGTGGTGGATGATGTGGAGAGGATGCAGGACTGGCTCGATTCTGAAGCCCCGGAGCAAGAAGCCGCGGACCGCTCCGGGAGCGGTGCCTCGTCCACGTCCTCGGATTCCGGGTCAGATTCCTCGGAAGCTGAGATACCGCACGGGGTGCGAATGGCCGGTGCGCACGCTGAAAGCTACACGCTTGGCAGGGGAAGAACTGCCGTGGTGTGTGACGAACCGGAGGAGAGCCTGACTCCCGCGGAGATCGCTGTGTTTCGGGAAACGTGGGGTATTTCGGACGATATCTTTTTGCGTCCACTGAACCCTGGAGAGTCGGCCTGTAACCCGGAGGAGGGTTGGGTTGCCGTGCATCCGGACCAGTTCCGGCACGGGATGTCGCTACCGCTGCCTGACTTTGTGCAGTATATTCTGAGTGCCCTGCCAGCGTCGCCCGCGCAGCTGCCCGGTCTTCAATGGAGGCGGCTACTAAGCCTAGGCTGCCTATACGACTTGTCCGGAATGAGTATGCCTACGATCAATGAATTCCGGGCGCTGTATAGGTTGTCCTACTCGAGGAAAACGGGGTCCAAAGGCTGCTTATCCTTCAACTCCCGCAACAATCAAGCGGTTATCACCACTATGCCTTCATGGGTAGACAACAGCTGGAGAAAGAAGGTGGTGATGGCTGGCGGGGCTTGGCAGGTGAAGAGGAGGAGGTACCGGGTGCCTGGCGCCTTCCAGCCCATAGGCGACCAGTCGTTCCAGCTGTCCGAGTTGGAGCAGGAGAGGGTCTTGACTATTCTCGGCTGCTGGGACCACCTGGAGCGAAGTTCGTACAACTTCATCCGGCGAGAAGTGCTGGAACACTGTGGGCTTGGGCGGGATCCCGGTGGGTAACAAACCCTAGCGGTGGGACCTGTGCTAGGTTTTGCTCAACAATTCTAACGTTTCTCTTTGTCCTGCAGGTGCGTCAACCCGGGCGGTGATCAAGCCCGAAAACACTCTTTCGATGGACGGGGAAGATCTCCTGAAGCATCTTACGGAGAAAGGTGCGAGCGTGGCCCGGTCCTCGGTGGAAGCGGACGGGCGGGTTACGTTGCATGCGGAGCCCCAAGCCCGGGATCTGGACGAATCGTCCTACGTGCCGGAGCGAGTGAAGACCCATCACTCTGTGGCAGCAGCGGTGCCAGGGAAGGGCAAGAGCACCGGGGGACCGGTGCGGGTTCCTGGGGGAGAAAACAGGGTCCCCAACCGTGCGGCGAGCCTGGGTATCGCTGCTTTTGTTCCTCGTGCAAGCGCACGTGCCGCCGCTCCCGAAGGGCGGGGAGAGAAGCGGAAAGGGCCGGAGGGTCCGTCCCCTTTGCTGGTGACGCTAACTGGCGGATCATCCCGGGAGGTCCTGGCGAAGCGGGTCAGGACAACCAGCAGCGTAACATCCCATGCTGGGGAGGGAGCCGGAGCGGCCCGCCAGAGCAGTCCTGCGCCTGCGGAGGTGGGTATGGGAAGTCCGGACAATACTCTCGTTCGGCAGATGATGGCGGACCTGGCCAACTTCGGCCTGGACAGGCCCGGGGTTGATGGCGTGCTGGCGGGTGGCAACCGGCCAAAATGCAAGGAATCCATCCTCCGGGTAAGTACCGCATGGTACCACCGTATTGCTTATATCCCGCCTTCTTTCTTTGCCACTTGACTGTCTTTACTGTCCTGCAGCTGCTCTACCACCTGTACCAGTCGGATGCAAGTGAGGAGCTCCCGGTGCTGAAGAGGCAGATAGCTGCGCTATCCAGGTCTCAGAAGCTTCTGGAGGTGGAGAAGTCCCGCTCGGATCGGGAGAAGGCCAGGGCGGAGGAGAGAGCCAAGAAGATGGAGGAAAAGGCCAGGAAGATGGAGGAGAGGGCCCGGGAGCTGGAGGAGCAGAACCGGAGCATGGAGAGGGAGCGGGAGCGGGCTGACGCTGAGAGGGCCGAGCTGGAGGCCAAGATAGACGAGCTCCAGGCGCGTGCCGCCGCTGCTGCTGCTGGCGGAGATGATCCGGGTCAGTTCGACCGGTTCGTTCTTCAATACGAGGAGAGCAATCGGTTCCTGGACTGCCTGGAGAAGGCCCGGGAGGAAGGCATCTCGGATGCCTACACGGAATGGGCGGCGAAGGGGTGGTTAAATACTTCCCTGATGCCTGGTACCTCTGCCGAAGGAAATGCTCCTGTGGAGCCGGTCATCCAGCAGCTGGCGGTGGAGAAACAGTCAGGAGCAGAACATCGCTCGCACTTGGATTCTTTTACCAACAGTGCCGAACCTGCCGGAGCTGAGGTCGACGACGAAGCCACCGCTGGAGATGCGGCTCCATAGGATGTTTTTCTCGCTTTTGCTTGTAAAAGAAACTCTCCGGAGCGGTTTACTTTTTGGATACTTTAACTATGAATATATATATCTGAGCTTGCGGGGCCAGAGTTTTCAAAAGTAGTTTGCATATATTTGATCTTTACAATCGGTTGAACCGGCGATATGCCAAACTAGCCGCCTGGACCCAGCGGGTTTACCAGGCCGGGTTACCCTCCCGGTCGGGGCCTGCTCCTCTCTCCCCTACATATCTCTGGAGCTGGCCGCTGTCAATCAAGCCCTGCACTGCAGTCTTGAGGGCGAAGCACTGGTTCGTCCGATGAGTTGCCTCATCGTGGTACGAGCAGTACTTGCCTGTCTGCGCCGTCGTGAGCTTCCCCTTGGGGTACCTTCTCTGGGGCGGTGGGGCAATGACGTCCGCATTCTCCAGCAGGATGTCCTCATATGATGCGGTGAGAGTGGAGAAGACTTCTTGATTAGCCGGGGGTGCTGGCATAATTGCCAGGGGGCGCTCTTGGTGGTACGGTGCAGGTTTGTTCTCGGTCCGAGGCTGGGGCCTGTCAGAGAAGGGTCTCTGCTGTCGCTGCGGCCAGGTCTTGCCGTTGTTGTTGTTGTTCCGGCCGGGTCGGCGACTCCCGTGCTCGGCTCGCTGGCCGGGTTTGCTCTCGTGACTGCGCGGGGGATCCTCTACCCGGGGATGGTCCAAAGACTGCTCATCCCGCTTCCTCTTCAGCAGGTGGTTCCCGTAGGTCTCATGATCAGCCTGGGCATGCCGGATGGCCATAGCCATCAACTCGTCGTAGCCCTGAGGGAGTTCTACCCTGACGGCGTAGGAAAACTTCCCTGCCCGAAGCCCCTGCTTGAATGCCATCTCGGCGATGCCTTTGTCCAAGTTCCGAACTCCGGCCGTGGCCGTCTGCCACCGGTTGACAAAGGTTCTCAACTCTTCCCCGGGGGCTTGGATGCAGTTGAAGAGGACGGTGGATGTCCGCGCTCCCTCGACTCGGAGGATGAAGCGGCCTACGAATCGGTCAGCCAGCTGTTCGAATGCCTCGATTGAATTCGCAGGAAGCTCGTAGAACCAACTGAGCGCTTCTCCGGACAGGGTCTCCTGGAAGATGTTGCAACAGATTGCATCGGAGTAACCCTTGGCGCAGGTCTGGGATCGGAAGCTGTCCAGATGCTGATACGGGCAACCGGACCCGGAATAGGTGAGCTTGAGGGACTTCTGGTTGCCAGATCTCCCCGACTCTATGACTCGGTGTGAAAAGGGGCCCATGCGCTCGTTGAACCGGGCGCCTTCCAATGGCCGGGCCGCTCTCCTCTCGTTTGCCTCCATCTGGGCCTTCAGATCCGACACGGTGCTGGCTAGCAGTTGCAGCGCCCGGGCGGTTGGAGTATCCACTTCACCCACGGACGAAGTGTGCGGCTGGTGGGAGGCGGGCGTGCTCTTCGGCAGGTCCTCGCCGGCTCGTGACTTCTCCCGCATAGGCTCGCTGGATCGGGCGCCCGAAGATTGTCCAGCCTCTAGCCGCCGGGGTTGGAATAGCAGGGGTGCGGCTTGTGCCTCGGCCATGGCAGCACTGCGCTGCTGCCCCCTCTCTAGGGCGGCTACCAGGGCGGTGTTTACTGCCTCTATCTCTTCGTATCGGGCCTGGGACTTGGCTCGGTCCCGGTCGTTCTCCTCTCTGAGACGACTAACTTCCGCGGCCATTGCCCGTACCTTTCCCGCCAAGCCGTCATGGTCGGGGCTGTACGTGGGGTCTTGATCCTGGCTCTCAGACTGATCACTCGGATCATCCGAGAACGTCAGGGATAGGCCACGAAGCACTGGGCTGCCTTCGTCCTCTATCGGGTCTTTCCCGTGCGAGCTCTCGTGGCGGGGCTCTGGATCACCAGAGGGCCCTCCACGGCTCCTTCCCAAATCGCTGCCCTGCTCGCCACGCATCTCCCGCGTGACGACAGGGGTGGAGGCGAGCGTTTGCACAGCTGCAATACGCCCTTCCTCAGTAGTTCTTTTCTCTTGACTCATTCCCACAATCTCAGCCAGCGGTGTTGCTTGCACGGCTTCTTGTTCAGAGTTCCCACAGACGGCGCCAATTGTTTCTGCCTAAACCCGGGGGTCTTGGTAGCTACTTGATGAATCCGACTCGATCTCCTGCAATCCTGCTTACTAAGGGGAACACCGGGCGGGCCGGCCTTCACCTCTCCGATGCTTAAGTTAGTATAGTTGGAATATATATAACCTGGGCACGTATGTAAGCAGGGAGGGAGACAAGTTACCTATTTATGGTGGTAGTCGAGGCCCATATATAGGTGGTTGAGGGTGAGGGCTGGCCTTGCCCTTCGATGTGGGACTGGTTCCCTTCTGTTTGGATATTCTGGTGCCCTCTTTGGCAGGCGGGCGCCCCTGGTCCCAGGACCCTTGGAGGCAGGATAGACCGCTGGGCCCCGAGGCCTGGTGCTGGTGCTCCGATCCTGAGTCCTGGGCCGGGCCCTGGTGTACTTGCCGCGGGTCTGTGGGCTTGCTGTAGCCCCTCTGCGGCTACTGTCAACAATTATAGATTGACAGGCATATATTCCTATTCACTTTATACCTCATGAATTTCCTTCACCTCTTTCATGTAGCATCCACTTTTCTTTTCCTTTTGGTTACAAGCAAGGTAGCATCCACTTCACCACCATTCAAGATGTATTGATATGTAGTTACATGAGCCAGATCTTATCTTGGTCCTTGCTTTATTTTCTTCTGCCAGGATGCAATAAGTTCAAGCCCCCGACCTTCCGTTCTGCTAGAAATCGCTAATCAAACCAACCTTACTTCGACGAACAATGATGATTTGTGCCAAGTGATTTCCGAGCAATTAAGTTCTTCGATCCGGTAGTAAGTACTGTGGGAAGTAGTCGAATTTTGGTAGAGCAAACTTGAGAAAATGGATCGTAACTGTGATCAAAGGTATCCTAAAGTAAGACTTGCGTATTTCGAAGTTCGAAATTAAGAGTGAGCTTAACGTATGAATTTCATCATCTCCTTAAACTCGAAGCGTCTAAATAAAAGCAAAAGAAAATATGGTGCTGGCATGCACTACTTTCGTTTAGATCTGTGGGGGAAAAGAACATGCATCTCAGAGAATCGTCGGAGGATAAAAAAGAATAGTGATCATCATGGCCCCAGAGCTACTATTCTAAAGTCTTCTTCTCCTTCTTCTTCACCGCTCCTTAGCAAGCGAGCGAGTGTGAACAATCTAGGGCCTGCTTGCCTGTGAACCTTTGAAAAATCTTTCAAGGACGTCGGTGAATGACCAAGCAAATTTAACTAGCTACGGCTACAAGCACCGACATCGATGTCCAGAACACAAAAACAAAAAACCATCAGAGACTGAAAGACGACTCAATTTTTCTTTGATGATGATGAAAATAGCAACTATTAACGACTTTTCTTCTTGTTACGGCTAGATCGAGTTCTGAACAGGAAGGATTATTATTATTCTCTTCCCCAGCAAAATACGTAGCTAGTCATCTCTCTGACAGTGAGAGGAGTCTGTCGACAGTGGATCTGCTGCACTTTCCGTCTAGTTCCTTTCTGTTAATCTATAATTACAAACTGGTCAGTAGCTCTCTCTTCCTTTTTTTGATACGCATGTGTTAATTTGTTTAGTAGCCAACACGTGAAATGATCGATGCGGGGTTTCATATCCTTAGAACTCAAACCAATCGAAGTAGCCAACATGACCTAAGAATGATCATCCTTTAACCATGATACACACACATCCTACTACCATCTCGAGGAGAATGACACACTTTATTAATATTCAAAACAGACATAAGCTCTGAAAATCTTCCACAATAAGCCCTTCAACCAAATGATCGAAGCCTCCTTTGAATTCATTAACTGTACCGCCTCAAGACAATCCGTCTCAAAATCTAAAATCCTAATCATTTTTTAGGTAACTTTCTTACTTCAAATATGAGTATATTTGATAGAAACTTTAGAACACATTTACAAAATAACAAAAAATAATTAAGAATATAATAGTTATATTTGATAAAGGCCAGTGTGACATAGCTACCCATTACAATCACCAATAATTGAGGTTGTAACCACTTCTAGGATATCATCACTACATTATCAGAAAGAGACCCACCAAAAATCCTTAAAATCTCTAATGTATAACTTATATTACAAATTGCTTAATAATAAGCATCATACATTTGTTTTATTAGGGGACACTATTTTTTTTTCTTTTAACAAATAACTTCAACAAACAAAAATAATAATAATTTGACCGACAAATCCGACGCTTCAAGACCTCGGTCTTCCTCTTCCTCCACCATAGGCTTGCTTGCATATCGCGTTTGATTTCTGCGACGGAAGACACAGCTTCGCCGAAGCTGGACACCCCTGTAGACAATTATCCCCCAAGCTGCCGGATATTCCCGAACTTCCGGTTAACAACGCCGGCGGCGGCTGCCCGTTCAGAAAGTTACCATCCAAGTACAACCGCTTCAACGACTTGTTCTTTCCGTATTCCACAGGGATCTTGCCACGTAGCCTGTTGTAACGAACCGACAGTGAAGACAGCCTCGGAAATGCCGCGAAATTTACGGGCGCGTAGCCTTGGATTCTGTTGAACCCCAAGTCGACGGCCACGAGCTCGCCACCTCCGCCGGAAGTTGGCCGGGAGATGTCGACAGCTGTCAGGCTGTTATTGGCTAGGTCGACTTGTTGCAGAGAAGGGATGAGGAAGAACCACGACTGTAGTGTACCGGAGAGCGAGTTCTGGCTGAGCTCGACGACCTCCAGCTGAGTCAACCCGTCGAATGACGATTTCATTAAGGGCCCAGATAGCGAGTTGCTCTTCAGAGCGAGTTCTAGAAGCTTCGGTGGAAGTGGTGGGAGTGATCCGATGATCTTGTTGAAGCTGAGATCGAGTCTTCTCAAGTTGGATAAAGAAGCCATTGAACTTGGGAGGAGCCCTGTTAAAGAGTTGTGGGAAATGTCGAGGGATTCTAAAGACTTGAGCTTGGTGATGGAGGGAGTGAGTGAGCCGGAGAACGAGTTGGATCGGAGGGTTAAGATTTGGAGGGAAGAGAGTGAGGAAATGGAGGGTGGGATTGGGCCGTAGAAGGAGTTTTCGGAGAGATCGAGGGTGGAGAGATGGGTGAGCTGAGAGATTTGAGGAGTGAGAGTGCCGGAGTAGCCGGCCGGGTCGAGGGTGATCTGGGTGACCCGGGTGGAGTCGGGTGAGCAGGTGATGCCGCAAGTGAAGTGGATTCGGTGAGGGAGGGTGCATGGGTCGGTGGTGAAGTCCCACGAGGCTAGGCAAGACCAGGAGGGAATGGAGGAGGGTTTGATTGAGGCTTTGAAGGCCTTGAGAGCTGAGATGTCTGAAGGTGAAGTGAGGGCTTGGACATTGAAGAAGAGAGAAAATTGAAGGAGGAGGAAGAGGAGGAGGATGTGAAAGTTGAGGTCAGACATGTCTGATGAGTTTGAAGAAACAGTGGAGGAGTTGGAAGTAAGAGTGTGATATAATAATATGAATGTGCTTTCTTTTGGGTATTTTCAATAGGTTTTGTTTTGGGTTGCTAAGTTTACCTAGCCTATCTGGTTGGAGAGCACTAAGATTCACCTAGATATTTAGTTTAGTTATATTCATGATTTGGTGAAAATGCTGTCTGAAGGGATACCTTACATCACACACATGTCTAGTTGTCTGCTACCAATTTTTATTTTTAAAGGGTTGGTGAAGACTTTGGTAGGATCAAATGTAGCTCAAATTGCCTTTTTTTTTTTTATATATGTTTTTGTTATCCATTAATCTTGTTTTGGTCTGATTTGAGGAGTATTTAGAAATTTCCTAGATAGATAGGATCGATGGTTGTTAATTTTTCTCAAGAGATCGAGGGAGGTTCTTGATTGAGTAAATATATAGCAGGTTGGAACTTGGAAGTAGTTATAAGCAATACATGTTGGAAAATGGGTTTAAGTGCATGCATGTTCTTATACTTAACTTTGATCTTAACTTTAATCTATATCTTTTTGTTTTGGACTTCATCTTATAGAAGGTGGCCGGGTTTATTAGTTGTGTTAAACTGTATTCTTGTGTGTGTGGAGAGTACGTACGGTTTGTGTACTCTATGGGGTAGTATTTTCCGACGGCCTAATGATCTTTGTACTGCTTTCATGGTGCATGGATGATAGATATTTGATGAAGGTGTTAACATTGTTGACATAGCCTAACATTTTTGACAATTAATATGATGCATGATCACAAGTGATCCAAAATCAATTTAACCTCGATCAAAATTCCGAATGCTCTAATCAATTAAACTGATAATTTAATTCAAAGTTTATGCCATATTCTATTTTTCGGGAACTCTTCTCTTCTTCATTCGGTTCGAACTGATTCATTTCATTATCAGCCTCCTTCATTGTCAACCTATACGTACTATTACCATCCTTGTTGATTATCAATCAAAATTTCGAGTTCAATGTCTATGGCCTCCTCACCAAAATCAGTCATCTCCAATTCGGATTCTCCAAGTCCGGCTTCACAACTTGTTGCGGAAAGAGGTTGTCCTAGCTTCGAAGGAGCTGAGAACAAAGAAGCACCCACGTACCATGCATGGCATCTCAACGTGCAAGTAGTGATGGACACAAGAAGTTCAAGTACTAGTTGTGTTACTGTGTCCTAGTAGCTTGTGAAAAATCTGAGAGTTTAACTCATCTATGTTGTAATCAAACCAAGACACTTGTCTGGCCATGTAGAGCACAACTCAACAGGTTGTATAAGGTCCAAGAACACCATTGCACTAGATTACATCTCGGACACGTTTACTTACCTCAAATAAAATTGAAAAGTAAATAAATAATTCAAGAATAAGAGAATTCCTATGTTTACAGTTTACTTACACATGATGGAATCAGAATTAATGTGGCTCTCACTTTCCAATCAGGAATTGATTACTTGACAACCCGAAATTGAAAAACAAAGAGGAGAGGTGGGTTTAGAAATGAAAGCTCATGAATGAACTTTTTCTGCCCATAATATTCCCACATAATTTCAAGATTTTTTTTTACCAATAATTACATTTTTGAACTCATAATTAGTTAATTATCAATAATAAGTCCGTTTTTTAAAATTACCACCACTACCGGAAAAGGGGTTATAGCCGACGATATGGGAAAACACGGCCGACGAAACAGTACTTCGTCGGCTATAAGTAATTATAGCCGACGAATTACTATTTCGTCGGCCACATCGTCGGCTATAATATTATAGCCGACGACTGCCGACAACTCGTCGGCTATAACTATAGCCGACGAAACGTTTTTGGTTATAGCCGACGAGGATGGTATTCGTCGGCTATAAGAGTTATAGCCGACGAAAAGTTTTTGGTTATAGCCGACGAGGAGGGTATTCGTCGGCTATAACTCTTATATCAGATCCATTCTGCAGCAGCGAGCTCATTCGTCGAAAACATTTCGAAAACGCTCTGAAATCGTCCAAAACCTCGGCCATAAGCTTGAAAGGTACGTATATTGCTGTGTGTGTTGATTTAGTTGGTTATATGCAGAGGTGTGTTAATTTAGAGTTTAATTAGAATAAATGTGTGATTAATTTGATATATATATATATATATATATATATGTGTGTGTGTTGAGATGAGATTATTAATGGGTAATTGATATATATGTTGGTTAGATAGAATTGAAGTTTTGTTGAAGATTAGTGATTGATTGTTGATTTATAGGTGATTTTAGATGAATTTGATGAAAAAATGTATATATATATTAATTAATTTAATTGTAATTAAAAATATATTGTTGGTATACATAAAAAATACATTGTGTTTAATTAATTAGGGAGATTGACGATGTTTTAATTAATTTAGGGATGCATGTGTGTATATATATATATATATATGTGTGTGTGTGTAATTAATGATGAATTTTTTAATTAATTAGTACGTACGTACGTACGTAGTACGTGCATATATACATATCTATATATAGCTATATTTATTTCTTGAATTTACAGGATGGACAAGAGTTGGATTACCCTTGGAAGATGGGATCAGGCGTATCATGATGGAGTTAGGAGTTTCCTGGATTTTGTGATGGCTAACTGTGGAGACACTACACTTCATTATTGTCCGTGTAAAAAGTGCAAGTGTGCCACCCCACGACACCGGTTTTCCATAGAGACAGTGGAGCAACACCTGGCTAGATATGGATTTTGGGTCTTATACACTAATTGGATTTATCACGGTGAACCAGAGTTTGCGGGTCGTCATGATCATGGACAATTTGCCGAGAGAGGGAGTTCCTCCAATGATCCAACAACGAACTGGATCAACGATATGTTTCCTCGTGAGAGCGGTGTCTTTGAGGAAGCACCAGATGTGCAACTCCCTCCTCCGGAGATGGAGTGTTTCCCTGATATTGAGCCACTCGAGCCATTACCCCGATCTCCGGTCAACACAAGTGGTATGGAAAAGTACAACAACCTGATCGCATTGCAACAGACTCCGTTGTACCCCGGATGCAGTAAGACTGTCCTTGAATCTGTCATGGGAGTGATGAAGATCAAAACGGAGAACAAAGGCACTGTCAAATCGGTTGATGATTGGCTTCGGCTATGGGGTGGGGCGATGCCCCCCGGACATCGGCTTCCTACCAGTCATCATAAGGTGCGACATATCCTTAAAGATCTCGGTCTTTCCTACATCAAGATTCATGCATGCAGATACGATTGCGTTCTGTTTTACGGGGAAGGACTTGCAGATCTTGAATACTGCCCAGTATGCAATACAGAGCGGTATAAGTTCACTCCTAAAGGGAACAAGAAAGCTGTGAAGATACTTCGGTACTTCCCGCTGATTGATAGGCTTGAGCGGTTGTTCATGTGTGCTTTCACGGCCAAAGCTATGAGATGGTGGGCTGAGAGGAATGTGCCTGACGATGACACCCTTAGACATCCCGCCGACGGAGAGGCTTGGAAGAAGAATGTGTTGGAGTTTCCTGAATTTGCATCAGAGGTTCGAAATGTTTGGCTACGGCTATCATCCGACGGTTTCAACCTTTTTGGCAAGAAAGAGCTTCAGTACAGTGTGTGGCCAGTTATTTTGATTCCGTACAACTTTCCACCGTGGATGTGCATGAAGAAGGAATATAACATGCTCACATTGTTGATTCCAGGCCCAGGTTATCCGGGAAAGTGTCTCGATGTGTATTTGAGACCCGTAATTGAGGAGCTTCGGTACTTGAGTCTGAACGGCCACCTGGTCTACGACCGGTTCAAAAATGAGATGTTCCGGATGCATGCCATGCTTGTTGGCACGATCAGTGACTTTCCTGGGAGGGGTATGTTGTCGGGCAGCGTCACCAGGGGTTACAGGGCTTGTTCGGAGTGCATGACTGTTGATTGCTCCAGTCCTCATTGCAGCAAGATTGTCCAGATGCGTCACCGTCGTTGGCTTCCGCATGACCATCCATTTAGGGACGATGCACAGGCTTTTGATGGGACTGAAGAAAGGGGCTGGGCACCCGAGCAATGGACAGGGGAGGAAATATTGGCAGTGTTGAATGAGTATGACTTTGGTCCGCTTAGCAATCATCCCGATGTGTTGCGCACGATTCCAGAGAGGCCGGATCGGTATAGGTTCTGGTCACACAAGAGCATCTTATGGGAACTTCCTTATTGGGCCAGGTTGGCTACCAGATACTACCTGGATGTCATGCATATAGAGAAGAACGTGGGTGAAGCCGTGGTTGGCACAGTTTTGAATTGGGAGAAGAAAACAAAAGACACCCCCAAGGCACGCTTTGATCTGAGAAATATGGGACTGCGGGACCATTTGTGGTTGAGAGAGGGCATGAGCAAAATGCCCCAAGCTCCTTACACCGTCACCAGGGACCAGAAACATGAAATCTTTGGATGGCTGAGTAATGTCAGGTAACTTTTTATTAATTAGGCATGTATTCCCTAAAGAATCCATCTGTTGTTGGACGACTATATATGCATGAAATCTAATTGTTGTTAATGGCTATGCAGGTATCCTTATGGCTATGCGGGTAACATAAGCAAGAGTGTTAACTACCGAGACAACAAGATGTACGGATTGAAGAGTCACGACTGCCATGTACTGCTTCAACGCCTCTTCCCTATTTTCATTCGAGCGTACTTGGACGATGAAGTGGTTGAGCCGTTGGTGGCGTTGTCAAGATTCTTCCAGAAGTTATGCACTAGAGAAGTTAGAAAATCAGACCTCATGAGAATGCATGAGGAAATCGTTTTTATCTTGTGCAAGTTCGAGAGGATATTTCCCCCAAACTTCTTTGACATCATGCCTCACCTGATGATCCATCTTCCCCAACAATTGTTGCTTACCGGTCCCGTACACTACACTTGGATGTATCCCATCGAAAGGTACATGTTATTCATAAATTTGATTTATACATGTTTTTAAATAAAAGTTGCATGCTCTTAACATGCACTTGTTAACCTTGCAGACAACTTGGAGACTACAAGAAATATGTGCACAATAAATCTGCGCCTGAGGGGTGTATTGCTGAAGCTTACATTGCGCATGAGTGTGTAACGTACGCCAAGTTGTACTTGGGAGCGATGGAGGACCCCCCACAACATCCAAGTCGTGATGACCCCGAGTTCAACCTATCTATCGTCGCCAACTCTGTTGTACCATACGGAAGCTTCAAGAAGAAGGGGGTGGACAAGTTGCCTGACCATGAGGTAGGGATTGCCCACTGGTGGGTTCTAATAAACTGTCCGGAGGTACAATATTGGAAACGAACCCATCTTCACTGCAAGGAAGTTCGCGGTGATGTCGAGTACCACAACACGACGTTTGCAGACTATTTTCCACAATGGGTAAGTGTATAAATATATATATTAGATGACTTTCTTTTACAGTTCCCTATTCTTTAATCATAAACACACCAACTGATTTGAGTTATATTTTTCAGCTGATGCAAGTGGCTGAGAGGGGTGGTCATACAAATTACTCAGAGGAATTGAGGTTGTTGTCGATGAAGCCGATATCTTCCACAGTCCGCCCAATGTGTGATGTCAACGGCGTTAAGTATATATGTGAAGCTAGAGACGGGGAACGCAAAACACAGAATTGTGGGGTGATGGTCGATGGTGCAGAGGGGGGCGTGGATTTTTACGGTGTCCTACAGTCAGTTGTTGAACTCATTTATGGGAACCGCATGAAAGTCCACTTGTTCAAGTGTCGATGGTTTGATACTAGGCCGCACCGCATACGGATCGATCAGTACGGCATACTTTCGGTGAATACCGCCACTAGTGTGTATGAAGACGACCCCTTTGTTTTCGCCACAGCGGCCAAAAAGGTCTTTTATCTGGACGATCCATTGAACAAAGGCACGTGGAAGGTAGTTAACCATGTGTCTCAGCGAGACATATACAGTGCTACCACACTTGGTGTGAGCACAGAGTGTCAAGAAGCGACCGCATACCAAGAGCCGGACGCCGGCGACATTCCGGAATCCTCCACCATCCGCGATAATAATGTGACGCCGGGCAGAGTGGTTCGACTTCCTAGGGGTCAGGTGCCCATGTATGATGTTAATCCGAATCGTCTATATCAGGCAGACGATGACTCAGACGACGAGTACGAGCACCGGTTGCCAGATATGAACTACTATACTACGTCTGACTCAAGTGATGAGGATGATTCTGATTACCATCCTTAGTATACTCTTTATGTGGAATTTGTGTACGATGGTGCATGCATGTATGAATACTTTTTTCGTCCTTAATTACCGTTTTCCGAGTTTATGGGAAATTGTATTGAATTGTTTGTGCGATGTTCAGGAATTTATTTCAGGCCCTAAATGGCAAATTTTCGGAAAGATAAGCATTATAGCCGACGAAATGGACCATACTTCGTTTGACCGTACGGATCGAGCCTTTAACGTTGTCAGATGTAGTTGGAATTTTTTTCATACATGTATTTAATCTTAACGGTGATATCTGACGGTTGGAATAGATTTTCCAAACTTTTAGATTCGAAATCGGAACATATGCACTAATGTTCCTTAACTTGATTGTTTACTAAGTGTTTAAGTGAATGTATAGTTTCAAATAGTTGCTATACGTAGACCCTTCAAATGCAAAAGTGTCGTGAAATAAGATACGACCGAAATATTGAAATACGTCTGCGGTTGAAAAATGGGAAGATTCCGACAAAATCTGTGTGCCGAATGTTGCGGTTAGCTGTTTTTTACTCCCGTTTTCCTATGGGTAGCCTGACGGTCGGTAAATATTTTGAGGAAAATTTTTATACGATTAGTTGCGTCTCAGCGATCTGAAACTATTCTCTGTTGAAGGTCAGGCCAAAAAACGTCATCTAGACGGGCCAATTTCCGTTTTAAAGCGTTTAGATGTTTGACTTTGCAGTTTGACCGTACGGATCGAGCCTTTAACGTTGTCAGATGTAGTTGGAATTTTTTTCATACATGTATTTAATCTTAACGGTGATATCTGACGGTTGGAATAGATTTTCCAAACTTTTAGATTCGAAATCGGAACATATGCACTAATGTTCCTTAACTTGTTTACTAAGTGTTTAAGTGAATGTATAGTTTCAAATAGTTGCTATACGTAGACCCTTCAAATGCAAAAGTGTCGTGAAATAAGATACGACCGAAATATTGAAATACGCCTACGGTTGAAAAATGGGAAGATTCCGACAAAATCTGTGTGCCGAATGTTGCGGTTAGCTGTTTTTTACTCCCGTTTTCCTATGGGTAGCCTGACGGTCGGTAAATATTTTGAGGAAAATTTTTATACAATTAGTTGCGTCTCATCGATCTGAAATTATTCTCTGTTGAAGGTCAGGCCAAAAAACGTCATCTAGACGGGCCAATTTCCGTTTTAAAGCGTTTAGAGGTTTGACTTTGTAGTTTGACCAAAGAATAGCCGACGACATACTTAACTTCGTCGGCTAAACTCTTGCGATCCGCGCCGTTTCATTGTCCGCCGTTGGATGGGCGAGATCTGACGGCTGCTGAGAGCGTGAAGTATAGCCGACGAGATTCATAATATAGCCGACGAGATTCATATTATAGGCGACGACATAACTATTTCGTCGGCTATAACCGGCATGCAAAGCCCAACTTCGGCCCGGCCCGGACGAGTATTGCCGACGAAATTCGTCGGCTATAGTATAGCCGACGAATTAAAATCAAATCGTCGGCTATAGTCCACACTATAGGCGACGAAATCCATACTTCGTCGGCTATAACCGGCCCGCAAAGCCCAACTTCGGCCCTGCCCGGATGTCGGGTCAGAGTATAGCCGACGAATGTCGTCGGCTATGACTATAGCCGACGAATTAAAATTAAATCGTCGGCTATAGTCCTTCGATTTAAACCGCAACAGAGGCGCCTCTCCCTCATTTTCTGGATTTTTGCCGAAATCCCTAATCGCCACCACGCCTCCTTGACGCCGACCGACCACCAGCACGCCTCCCGACGCCGACCGACCCTCCCCTGCCCTACCCGACCCCTCCCCGACCCGTGCCCGAGCTTCCCGACGCCTCCCCGACCCGAACCAGACGAGCCGATCGATCCGCCGCCCCTAGCCGCCGTCGCCGCCGCACCCACCAAGCTCCTCGTCCAGACTGCACCACCATGTCAGGTAGTCCCGATCGATTGCTCATTTAGGGTTTTTATTTATTTTGTGGAATTTTGTTTTTTTTTGAAATTTAGGGTTTTTGTGAATTTTTTGTGGAATTTAGGGTTTTTGTGAAATTTATGGAATTGTGTGGATTTTTTGTTAATTTTGTGGAATTTTGTGGAATTTATATACTAATTTTGTGGATTTTTTGTTAAATTTAGGGTTTTTATATATATACTAATTGTGGAATTTTGTGGAATTTATATACTAGTATACTAATTTATATATAATTAGGTATACATATATTTAGGTATATATATAATTAGGTATATATATATTTAATGACGTATTTTATTTTTGTGTGAAATTTATGGAATTTTGTGGAATTTTGTTTAATTTTGTGGAATTAACAAAAAAATTTAGGAGGATATATATATCTATATATATATATATATATTTCGGAATATATATATATAATTATATATATATATATATAATTAGGTATAAATATATTTAGGTATATATATAATTAGGTATATATATATTTAATGAAGTTTTTTATTTTTTTTGTGAAATTTAAGGAATTTTGTGGAATTTTTTTTAATTTTGTGGAATTAACAAGATTTTTTAGAAGGATATACATATATATATATATATATATATCTATATATATATATTTCGGAATATATATATAATTAGGTATAAATATATTTATGTATATATACATTGAATGAAGTTTTTAATTTTTTTGTGGAATTTTTGTGCAATTTATGGAATTTATATACTAATTGTGCAGGAAACCGCCGCTTTGTAGACCGATGGCTTGGCAGACGGACCGAGAGCGACCCCGACGCTCAGGCAGGAGCCAGCCGTGGGGGGAGCGGATCCAGCGGTCGTCGGGGCCTAGGCCGGCCTATGAGTCGACGAGAGGAGACGTTGATGGGATTGACCCCGAGCGATCCACGTGGGGGCTCCTCGTATGAGTCGACGGGAGCGGGCCCTGACTCGAGTGTCGGAGGAGGACGCAGAGCCACCAGACCCCAGTGCACTTCAGCACTGTTCCAAGATCGGTAGCCGACCCCACCGCGCGCCGATCTGGACCCTCCAGAGATGCTCCCTGTCCCCCCACAGCGACAGCGTCCACAGCTACGGGGCCCACCGTCAGGGGGATCAGGCCCCTCAGGGTCCACGCCCCGTATGTCTCCGCCATCGGGGATGTACATGGTCCAGTTCCTCCCTGCCATCCCTGAGTACGACGCCAGGGGGAGGCAGATTTGGAGGCACGACCGGCCCCACGAGATTCCCTGGGAGGAGGCCTACGTCTACAGTCCTTTCGACTCAGAGGACTGCCGCGGCCTGTGGGCCGTTCGTGAGAAAGACAAGCAGTACAACGACGCAGGTAATTGGTTAGTTTAATTAATTATTTAGATTGTTTAATTAATTATTTAATTAGTTAGTTTAAATAATTATTTAACTATATCTTCATTTTAATTATGAAACAGGCGTCCTCGTCAATAAACCCGCGGGGACGAGACGGACCAGAGGGCCAGCGAACATGTCGACCCTGGAGAGGGAGCTCGCCGGTGGGATCAGAGAGATCCTGCCCGGTCCCGGTGAGGATGGACGCCCGATTGAGAGGAGAGACACCACCACCAAGTATATCAACGCGACGGGCATGCTCGTGCGGGACAAGGTCCCACTGTTGTGGCCCGACTGGGGCTCTGTGCCCGATGACATCAAGGCGCGAGTGTACAATGCACTGTCGGTGAGTTAAATCGTATTTTTATTATAGAAAATAAACATTTATGAATTCAGTCCTTATAACTATATAAAAATATTTTCTAATTAATTTATAATATTGCAGCAATGGTTTAGAGTCCATCCTACCTTGGACTGGTGGAGAGACGAGCAGCTGAAGAACAGGTTATGTGTTTCACTTTTTTTTGTATAAATATATTTATTGACAGTGTACGAATATATCTAACAGTTGTGTTTTGTTAATATAGGTACTCCGAGTGGAAGAACGAGCTGGCGACGCACTACAGGACGTATGTGGAGCAGCGCTTGGGGCGAGGTGCAACCCCCCACGAGTTCCGGTATAGGGAGTATGAGTGGCTATGGCTGGTAGCCTACTTCGGGAGCGACAGGGTCTCGGTAAGAAAATTTAGCCTCCTAGTATATAACTTTTTAATGTTATTTAATAATTAAATTATGTAGTTACTTAATTAAATTAATTAGTTAGTTAGTTATTAAATTAAGTTAGTTAGTTAGTTACATAGTTAGTTAGTTCGTTACTAAATTAAATTAAATTAAATTAAATTAGGTAGTTAGTAAGTTAGTTAGTTACTAAATTAAATTAGTTAGTTAAGTAGTTACTAATTAAATTAAATTAGTTAGTAACTAAATTAGTTAATAATTTTATTTTGGTTAGTTCCTAATATTTTAATTTAGTTACTAATTTATATTTGCGTTTATATGTTTGTTGTTATAATACAGAAAATCTCGAAGACGAACAGCGACAACCGGAAGAGGAACGAGCACCCTCACCACGGCGGCGCCCGCTCCTGGAGGCAGTGGGCAGAGATGGCGAGGAGGGACCGACCGCTGAGGCCGTTGTCGTGGATTCATGCGCAGATGTATCCGGAGCGTCCCGACCAAGTGGTAAGTATTCGCCCATATTCAATAAAAGTGTTTCATTAAATTAATTTATATATTTTTTTTATTAATTCGTTTATTATATTTTCTTGTCAATTAGGCGGAAATAGATGCGGAGACCGACGCGATCACCTTCGGGATCGCGCGAGACACCCTGGGGGAAGGGGCGTCCGACGAGGCGATCGTGGAGTTTGCCTCCACGATCGACACCCTTGAGCCGCGCTTGGCCTCTCAGATCATGCACGCGGCGGTGGGGACGGGCAACAACTACTTCTACCAGAGAGGCCTAGGCGCGGCGGGAGATGGGGTTCTCAAGTACACGCCGGCCAATCCCAGCAAGCAGCGTGCGGCTTCGACGAGAGGAGATTTGCAGACGCAGCTGCAGGGGACTCAGGCGGAGTTGGCGAGGGCGGTGGAGGCGCTCGAGCAGGCGGAGTTGGCGAGGGCCGCGGAGGCTTCGGCGCAGCAGGCCAGAGACGCATCTGTGGCGGAGATGTACCGATGGATGCAGCTATCTTGGGAGGCCCAGCAGGCTGGACTCCAGCCCCCGCCTCCGCCACAGATGCCCCAGTTCGTCGTCCCCACTCCCCACCCGCATCGGAGTACGCCAGGCGATCAGGATAGCCATAGCCACCGGAACTCGAACGATCCGGTCGACGACGCTACGCGTTTAGGGGGTGATGATGAGTAGATGACTAGTTAGCTAGGGGGTTAATTTGTACAGTAGGTAGGATATTATGGATTGATTGATGTGGATATTTGTTGGATATTTGGATGTTTGTTTGTGGATTTTCTGCAGCCAAACCGAAGACGAAGTGAAATTGGGCCCGAGTTAAATTTTTAAATTTTTTTAAATATTTAGGGGTTATAGCCGACGAAATGGGCCATATTTCGTCGGCTATACCCTCCCGGCTTCCGGCAAAAAAAAGCCGTTCCTGGTACCGGCGATTGTTATGGCCGACGATTAATTCGTCGGCTATGCCGGAAGTATAGCCGACGATAGTGTCGTCGGCTATACTTCCGGGTTAGGGGCAATTACGTAATTGTTGAAGCCGACGATCCTGTCGTCGGCAATGTTCGAAGTATAGCCGACGACGCTTTATTCGTCGGCTATACCTCGTGTTTTATAAGCCGACGACTTACCCTCAGTGTCGTCGGCTATACTATAACCGACGGCGCATTCCCGACGAGAGAATAGCCGACGAAGTATCGTCGGCTATGACTATAGCCGACGATTTAATGAAAACGGCCGACGAGATGGCGTCGTCGGCTATAACCCCTTTTCTGGTAGTGCACTAACAAGTTTCTATTTATTTAACTAACAGAATCCGTTAAATCGTAATTACAAAATTATTTTTTACTTTTTTTTACGACATTGTTGAGAATCAGTAGCATTACGCAATTTTGAGGGTCAATAGCATTACGCGATTTTTTAGGGTCAATAGCATTATATGATTTTTTAATGGTCAATAGCATTACACTGAATGTAGATATATAATTACATACTGGCGCTTAGTAGTATACTGACTCTCAGTATGATTAACATTCAAATAGTTTACAACAATGTGGTAAGATCAAATATACTCATAGCCTAGATGTAACTACTGATCCGTTAATGATACTGACCCTTTAAAGTTGGTGGAATACTACTGATCCTAAAAAATGTGTAATTCTACTGACCATCAGAAATACGCAATACTGCTGACATGTAGTAGTGTCATAAAAAATGGTAATTTCACAATTTATGGATTAACGGATTCTGTTAGTAGTGGATGTAAACCTGCTAGTCGTAATTTTAAAAAGCAATCTTGTTATTAGTAATTATAGACTGAGAATTGTATCTATTGGTAATTTTTTATAATTTCAATAGTTGAGCTTTATCTCGGCTTAGTTGCAGTGTAATCTATGCTAGATCGATATGGTTGTTCTTAATTTCTTATTATTAAGTTGCATGAGGTAAATTGTCTGATATTGAGTCAGTATATGCTGCTTGAGGTATTTCAAAACAGTTATATATAGATTGCTATTGGCCTTAGAAGGAGTATCGATTTATCAGAGACTACAACCATATACTTACACAAAAAAGGGACAAAACCGGCCTAATTGTGTCACTCGTTCTTGTTTTTCCCGAATTGGATTCCATCAGACTACCTTTGGAGAGTTCTACATGTTAGATATGGCCTGGACAATCATTAGACTGGAAGTAGAGTTTGGAAATGAGTAAATACTATATAGTTAATTTGCCAACTGAAAGTCTGGAATCCCAAAGCTATGATGCTTCACACCATGAAACGAGTAGTACTCGTCATCCCACTCTGCTCAATTTTGCTGACTAGCACCACCGTTTCCCAAGCCACTACAGCCTATCCTACAATTACTGTTGTTGAATGCTCCCTCTCCTCCAACAGTCTGATTCCACCTCGCCGTGAAGTGTACGGAAATGGTTGAATCATTGACATTACCCACCTGTACAATCCGGATATGCCCTCCTATCATTCTGTGGATGGGGTGGGGCAGTTCCTGTGGCTCCTTGATGGCATGAAGAATGGTTCGGTTGTTAATATGTCTGTGATGAAACTGCTAGCTCACTCTGGCACCCTGTTGATTCCCCTAGCCATGTCTTTGATCACTACTATGATGGAGGGTTTCATACGGATACACTTGACTTGGATGTGCTTAATGGTAATTATTATATTGAAAGGTTTGAGTGAATCACATAGCATGTGTTCGACAAAAACTCTTGTATGCATATTTTCTATGAGATTCAGATATGATATTCATGGGGAGGAAAGTAACAGATTGAGAATTTACGGTAAAATCTGTCTCACGCCTACCACTCTTGTCTTTCAGTTTGGATTTAGTAGTTTTGAAGATAAAATTGACTTATCCTACATTTGTTGATTCCCTGTGCCATCCTGTTTACAAAATTCATGTTTTTGTGGAAGATAGTTTAGAGTAACCAGCTTCGTATATTCGGCTGTAAACTTTCCATCACTAATATTACTTTGAGATACGTATATGTGTTTTTGCTTATAGGTCCAGCATTGTTGGTTGATGTTCCGAGGGATACAAACATAACTGGTACGTATCTCTCTCTCTAACATCATATTCCTACACTTGCTGAAGACATCCTGTTGGTTCAAATTAGAACCTGTTTCTTAATATTTCTAGGGATGCAACCTCAGATATGTTGACATGTATCATTTTCTGTTTCATCCTTTGAGAGAATTGAATTCATCGTGCATATTCATGAAACACATGCTGTTTCACTTGATATGACCTTAGGCTTTCATCACATTCCGCATATTTACATAAACAATGTCACACACTTAAGCAAGTAGAATTTCAGAAAGTAGCCTCTTAATTGCTAAACAAAATCTGTTGCTGAGGATAGCATTTCATGTATTCTAGTTCCTATAACTTGTATACTTATCGCAGCTGAAGTGATGAAGTCCGTAAATATTCCGAAGGGAGTACGTCGTGTGCTCTTCAGAACATTAAATACTGACAGGTATTGTACTTTTTAAATACTTTATAAAGATTCAGTTTTGTGTAAATTGATAATTTTGGACTTATAAATACAATCAATTGAGCTGTGAGTTTTTGTTGATGTTATTATTTGCATCATATATACATATACAATGTCAAATATATGTTAATGTCAGGATGCTTGGTTGCCCTGAGAAATCCTGTTCACATTTTCCTAGTATTCTCAGTCTCTTTGAGAATCCTGAATCCTTTGTCCTCTAAACCTCTTTCCAAAAGTAATTATCCACTTTCTAAATCCCACATCAGTCCTACTGCTATCCAAAGTCATGTGAGTTTGTCCATTAACGTACCTGATGTGCCAGATATAAGAGTTGTTTCATAAGGGGGTGAATCATAGAACTATACTTGATGCAATTTGTATCTTACTATGGAAACCAGATTTCATGTTTTAGTTTAGGATTTGTGGATGCTGTTTTTTTTTTTGGCACATTGTGGATGCTGTTTGGGCACTGTAGTTTGATCAGCTACTCTTCAATTTCTAGTACATGATGATTCTCACACACAGTTTCTTACTTGTTTCTATCAGTAATTAACTGGACTACTGATGTTTGTCCTATGTAGTAGTTCAGTTTGATAGTCTTAAAATATATCTGTGAACATTAGCAATATTGCATTTAAAAGAAGATTTACATTAACTAATACTTACTCCAATTTATAGACGGCTTATGTTCAAAAGCCAGTTTGACACAAGCTATGTGGGATTCATGGAGGATGGAGCCAAGTGGTTGGTGGAGAACACTGACATCAAACTTGTTGGTGAGATACTAGTTGTTTTTAGTAACAATATATTATGAGTCCATATTTTTCACCCTAAACCAATGTGCTCAAACCCTTGTCAGAATGTCAGGAATCAACTGTTTTCTGTGAAACATTGGCCTCTCCTTTTCCTTTGTGCAAGAATCTTGAACCTATGTTGAAATACTAGCATTGATGTCTCCGACTGTCTATGAAATCTAAAATACAACAATACGTACTGTTTTCGCTTTTATAATTGACCTTGTCTCAGTACTTCATGCAAGGATCAGTCACAGATCTCAGTTGGATTCTGGAGCTGCAGTTGAGGAAAATTTAGTTTTCTATGATAATTCAAATTTCATGGCTATTATAAAAGAAAAGAAAAAAAAAACTCAGAATGAATAGATCTTGATATTCATTTGAAACGGTAACTGTTTGTTCAGTGTGCATATTTATATTGGAGAGCTTATACTTATGTTGAACATTTCCTCAGTGGGAAAAAAATAATTGTCTGCTAACTGCTAAGGACTATGCTCAGTCATTATAATCTATCTTCTTTCATTGAAACTGATGTTCTTGTCTTTTGTGAAGTGTAGGAATTGATTACTTATCTGTTGCTGCATTTGATGATTTGATTTCATCCCACCTTGTTTTTTTGGAAAGCAGGGTAAGGAAATGTTTCTTTTATGATTCATGAATGATAGTTTTTCTCATCACCTGCATTGCTGTAATTGGGATTAGGTCCACTTGATAGATCATTTTGAGTAGTTTATTGTTCATCAGTGCTAATGCAGGACGAAAGAGAGCCAAAATTAATAAAGAGTGAATAACTTGGGGTGAAGTCTTGAGTATTTGATTAAATGGCCATCAACTATACCTCTCCCTTACACAGAGAAACATTGATCAGATCTAGTTGATGAAATCATATATATTAGGTGCAACTTATTTTTGCCATCGCCATGATTCTGGCGGAGTACTAGCTTTTCACAATGCACAACAGGAAATTTGAGTTGTCTAGTCTGCATTTCTGATGAAGCGTAAGTACACTGTCAAGAGTTGGTCAGCACTAATATTGGTTTCAATGTTTCAGGAAATCATTCTTGTGGAAGCCCTGAAACTTGATGACATCCAAGCATGAATATATTATGTCCATTGCTTACCTTTAAGGTTGCAGGGTGCAGAAGGATCGCCAATCATATGCATTCTTATGAAATGATATGCAGACTCATTTTACATCATTGTGAGTTGTTTATCAATGATTTGAAATTCTATTAGAATCCTTAAAGTGATGCAAATTAAACTAGTTTCTGGTCAAACAAATGCTGGTTGTTTGTTGTATTTCTTTCACGGTTTCCATATGCCATATATGTCTGATGTTGAAGTTGGATTGCTGCATTTAGATGTGATCTATACCAATTTTTAGTGTTACACACTCACACCTTGAACTACTTCTTATATACATGTTATAGGATACAGCAAAGCCCCAGGAAAAGATGCACTGCATCGAACAGGACACAATCCAAGTTCTTGCAAGGAATTGAAAACACAAGTGAAGAAGAGAACACGGTACACCATCTGCAGACGAATACCTTAGTAGTTATGCTTCATAGCCTGTATGCATTTTAATGAAACAAGAAGTCAAGAAATATAATGTCATGTAATGTGACTGAGGGAGGTGTTAGGTGATTCCTCTTCATTTAAATATAACAATCTCCACCTTACAAGTCATTTGTACTTCTGTAGCAAGACCAATTAGAGTACAAGTCAGTTGTACCTTAGCACCCTTATGTATCTCCCTGCACAGTATTTTCACGAAGCAGAAAATTAGCTCGAAAATAGAATTATTCGTGGGTTACGGTCTATGTACAATTTGTATTGAGCAAAAGCCTATATTTGATATAGAGTTAGTCGACTCCATGAACTAATTTGATTTGATTTCATGTTTGTCTAATTCTGTATTGAGCAAACCTAGTTTGAATTGAACTCAGTTATCTGATGTCTTGGACAGAAAATAACTAACAAACGTGAACTATCTGAATTGTCAGTACAAAGGGTGCGAGTGTGTGACTAATTTATCTGCAGGTGAATTATTTAAGTTATCTTTGGGCATCTAGAGTGTGACTAGTTTAAGAATGGATAAGTTGATGGTTTATCTGAACTACTTTTTTCTGGCATTTAGTGTGACTAATTATGAACATTTTGTGTTGTATAAGATTAAAAACTCAGCAGAAAACTGTATCCAAAATTCAAAGTAGTAACACTGATCGGGAATATGTTGTCTCGTATGAAACTACAAACTCATCACTGAAGTCTCTTCAAATACTAACACAAACTCATTGACTCATATCCATCCCAGGTTCCCAACTCAAAATCCCAAACTCCTCCTACCACTCTCACTCTTTCTCACCATGAATCCAATCCTCCTCCTTCTCTTCTTCCTTTGCTCCGCTCCGGCCACCCTCTCCGACCCCACCACAGCCTACCCTTCAATTCCGGGCACCACCCCTGTCGGCGTCTCCTCCGGCGCCCCTCTCATCCCTCCTCGCCGTGAAGTCTACGGTAACGGCCGAATCTTCGACATCAGCCACCGCATCAGTCCCGACATGCCGGCGTTTGGCTCCGACGACGGCGTTGGACAGTTCCTGTGGCTCCCCAAGAGCATGAAGAACGGCTCCATTGCTAACAACTCGGAGATGAAGCTCCCCACTCACACTGGGACCCACGTCGACGCCCCTGGCCACTTCTTCGATCACTACTTCGACGCCGGCTTTGATGTCGACACCCTCGACTTGGATGTCCTCAATGGTAATTTACTCACTTTGAGTTCATGAAGTGATTGTTAGTTGTTATTGAGTTTGTGGTTTGGTTTTACCATCTGGGTTTTCTGTTCTGTGATGTTATGTATTTACCCAATAAAAAAGTTTGTAGCTTTTCATATAAACGATAAAGCTTGAAACTTTTGGTCGTTATGTGAATACTAATTTCGAAAGTTTGTTCCTTTTTGGTATATCAATAGGTGCTGCGTTGTTGGTTGATATTCCGAGAGATAAGAACATTACTGGTATGTATTACTAAGTATAGTGTTCTGTTTCAAATTAGTGAAACTTTTAAAGGCTAGAAAAGTGGTCTTTTTGGTGGATATACTAATATGAAGTGATACAGAAGATATAATGGCTTCTAATTTGTGATTTCAGAGTTTGACATTGATTTTTTTTTATAATTTCAGCTGAAGTCATGGAGGGGTTACATATTCCCAAGGGGGTGAGTCGTGTACTTTTCAGAACTTTGAACACAGACAGGTGAGTTCATGTGAAGCATCTTTGTGTACAATTGCCACTGTTGGGTCTGTTTATCATCAATGTCATATATGAGTTTCTGTTGATGTTCTTGTGTGGAAGATATGTGTATGAGTGTATGACAGTCTTATATTACATGCACACAAGTCAGACACCATACTTCTGTACTATTTATATTGTACTGTTGTAGTGCTTCTTGTCCACTCCTTGTTTGAGGATATATGCAGTAGCAATAGGTAGGTTGGAAAAATGTTATCCTCTTTCGAAGTTTGGTCCAGGAAAAATGCGGATAGAAATTTAGGAATCATTCCGTTAGAAAGAAAATGCAAATACGTCTAGCCAGTAACCTCTACCGGTGTTTTTTGAGGCAATGCAAGTCGTTAAAAAGACTCAACTTCTCTCGAGTTTTCTGAATCTTGTAAGAGTTGATGTTAGTTTCTAGTAGTCATGATTATTCATGTGAACAAGATTGTCTTGCTTATATATTTAACCAGGTTATTGGACAAGCGAGGAAGTTTTGTGTCAGGGTTCACCTATTCTATTTTCTATCACCACCGCCATTCATCTTCCCAATATGCAGTGAAAAGATCATGGTTTTATCAATAAGTGCATTGCTGTTCTTCTACTAAATCATGTTGATATTTAAGATTGTACTGTAGATGTTGCTGAATATTCACACACAGTTTGATACAAGCAAGTTTATATTAACAAGCTTATTGCAATTTCAGACGGCTTATGTTCCAAAAGGAGTTTGACAGCAGCTATGTGGGATTTATGGAGGATGGAGCTAAGTGGTTGGTGGAGAACACTGACATCAAACTTATTGGTGAGGTTTACATATCTTTTTCCTTTTGCATAGCACTACTGCCCCACCCTGGGATGAGGAATTAAAAGTAATCTCTCGCAAGTCTAAAATGGGGGCCGAGGATATGGCCATTTGGGGTGTAGAAATAGGCCAATTACCTCTCCCTTAAAGTCACCTTATTTTTCCTTCTGTGCATGTGTTTAATCTATGTTGGCTATCAGCGCTTCTCTACCATGTAGTTTATAGATGGTGTTTACTGTTCTTATAGACATATATGACATCTCAGTATACTATACAATGGTCACGGAAAAATCTCAGTTGACTTATGCAGTTAAATACCCATAAATATTTATGGATGATGCAAACTGCATTTCAGTTCATTATACTTCTGTTCAGTGAGAATTTGTCTGCCAAATCATGGTGTGTAACATGCATTTGACACTGTGACCCTATTGTTCATTGTGCATCAATGGATAATATTGTTTCTTTTTAAAGTTTCTCAGCTTGTTGTTTATGCTCTTCATTTGAAGCTGATCAAATTGTGTATTATGAAATGTAGGAATTGATTACTTATCAGCTGCTGCGTACGATGATTTGAAATCATCTCACCTTGTTTTGCTAGAAGGCAGGGTAAGAAATTTTTGTATGATGAATCATGAATTAGTTTTTCTTTTGATCCTGGCTTGTTTTAATCACATTAGTTACAGTTGCTGATTGTTTCCATACAATCACTTTCGATCAGTGGTAAATTTATCATGAAAAGAAGGTGCAAAAATGATTAAAGAACCACACAGCTTCTCATACTGAAATGATTTACTATTCAACAAAAGTTGAGTGTATGTGATCTTCCATCTGGGCCTCTTTATCTTCTATTGTTAAGTCGATGAAACCATATCTACTTGGTAGAGCATAAAGTTTTAACTTTATGATTCTTGTGCTGAAAATACCTTTACATAAAAGGAATATTGAATTCTCTTATGTAGATGTCTATTTTGAAGTAGAAATGCAGTTATCATTTCTCAAAACTAACACTTGTTTGATGTTTCAGGAGATCATTCTTGTAGAAGGTCTAAAACTTGATGATATCATACCAGGAATATATTCTGTCCATTGCTTACCTTTGAGGCTGACTGGTGCAGAAGGCTCACCAATCAGATGCATTCTTATCAAATGATGCTTCCCCTTTTATTTGCTTGTAAGTTCTGTATCAACATATAATCTGAAGTTCTTGAACAATTCTTACCACGACATATTTAGTCTTTGCCACAGTGATATTTGTGTTGGACGTGGCAATGTCTCAATATGATTACTTTTGTACATTATCAACTACCGTTGAACTTTTCCATTACAGGTAACGATGAATTGCCCCCCAGGAGTGTTTGATTGAACAAGACCTAGTTTGAAGAATGACCAATGAAGAGACACTTCAACATTCCTGAATGTATATCACCTAGTATTTATATCCGTAGTTTCATAGCAATGTAATAACTTATCCTGGTTGTTTATTCTTATGAGTCTCAAGTAGTTTAAAGTTTCAAAGGTGCTCCAAGTTAAAGTTGAGCATTCACTGAAGGAGTGTGGTGATTGGCAAGTTATATCAGATTTATGGCCATTCAGGTTGGAGTTGGTGTGACTAGTATAAATAAATAGCCTGCTTTCCAGATCAATGTTATTTTTGGGTACATTCATTTTGAAAATACTGCCTTATCACACCAACTAGTTTGAGTCCCAGGATCTGAAACTTGTTTTCGGACAAATTGCCACAAGTAACTTACTAACAAGTTTGATGTCTGTTTTTCACGCACCAATACATGAGTAGTAGGCATGGTTATGATATAACTTTTGTATAGTGCAATCTCAGGCGGGAAGGAGTAGTGATGGTATCACAACATTGTAACCTTTTATATCAGAATTTTCATCTGATAAGGAGGGAAGGAGTAGTGAAGAATAGAAGGAAATGGAAGAACAAAAGAGAGAAAAGGAAGGAAGATCGGTAGAGAGATGGGAGAAATACAAAATGTGACTGAGAAGGAAAAGAAAGTTGCTCCAATATTGGTGCTCACCTCATTAGATTAGGATTAAGGATGAATAAGGAATGTTGTTCCTATTGCTAATATCAGTAGTATGCATATGAAACCTTTACTGGGAAGGCATCTAAACTAATAGGCCTATATAAGGAACCACTTGGTGCCAGCAGTTAGCTATCACCACCACCACCATCACAAGCAAGACAATACATTGCTCTGCCCATTAGAGAACTCCCATTTTCGATACTACTAGAAGTTGAGCTAAAACTAGGTTACGAATTTCTACCATACCTGGTAATCTCTCGTCCTCCTCCGTCACTAAATTTTCCAAGGATGGCACTATCAACTTCAAAGTTCGTTAGAGAAATTGCTATCTACAATAGTCACTACCAGATCGGACATAATAGCCGACGAAAAAAATTTCGTCGGCAATTCCAAATTTTCGTCGGCTAATCCTTCTACCACGAAAATTTCGTCGGCTATAATTCGTCGATAAAAGGCCGTCGGTAAAACTAATGGCCGACGAAAATAACGAAATCGTCGGCTATTATCGAGTATGGCCGACGATTTTACCGACGAAAATTAATTTTGTCGACCAAACCTTGGAAAAATATCCGACGAAATTCGTCGGATATTTTCGAGTATGGCCGACGATATTGTAAACTATAGCCGACGAAATTCGTCGGCTATTTGTTCTGAAATATAGCCGACGATTTCATCTATTTCGTCGGTTATTTCGTCGGAACATATTAATATTTTAATAGGCATTAATTAGTTATAGCCGACGAAATAATGTCATTTTCGTCGGCTATAACGGTTATAGCCGACGAAATTTGGTAAAAATCCTCGGCTATTCTTAATTTTTGGGGAAAAAAAATTAAATTAATTTCTAAATTACCATTCCAAGCAACCTGCAATTCACAATGACAATCCATGCATTTACACAAACAAGAAACACGTCTAAATGACTTATTATTTAATTTGTTCCAATATACATAAAATATAACCCTAATCATCACCTAAAGCACTAAAGTCCACCACGTCATCCCCAGCATCCTGCTGTCCATCATGCTCGTCATCCTGCTGAACGAACTCGGGAAGTTGAGGCATTGGAGGTTCAACTAACTGCTGAAACGGGGGCGGAGGTTCAAGGCCTTGTTGTTGTGCCGCGAACATAGCATACAACCAGTCTTGTTGGACGGCGTAGTTGTGTCGCCGAATTCTCTCGCATTCAGCATGCCAACTGGACATATCCAAATGATACTGCTGTGTTCTGCGGTGTTGCTCCTGTGATCTCTGGAACTCGGCCGCCAATCTTTCATTTTCTTGTACCAATCTCTGCATTTCCCCCCTCATCTGTTGGCTGTCCCCGCCTCCCTTCTTTTGAGCTCCCTTAGTGGTCTTCAGGAACCCTATTCCAGAACTTCCCAAACCCCGGCAGTAGTATTGGTTTGACCGGTCTGGGAAGGCTGCGTCGAACATCCTCGCTGCCGTTTGAACATTCGATCTGTCGACCTGGCGCAGGGCTTCTTGCAGATCTGCCTCTGAAATGTTCGGTTGTGTCTCCCGAACTACTTCCTGCAACACTTCTACTTCGGCCCGGTTCACCCTCTCCTAATTGAACGGGAAAAAAATAATAATTAATATTCTAACAAATATATAATTAAGTAAAATTAATAATTAAAATTTTAAAATCGTAATCAACAACTTACGAACTGTTCTGTCGCTTGTGGATAAGTCTTCTTAAACGTCTTCACGTACGGGTTGCTATCAGGATGATCTCTAAGCACCTCTGCCTCCTGATATTGTGAAAACAGCCTAGAACCAGCATGATGGGGGGGTTGTGTTACGGCGGCGGTTCGCAGAGTTTATGCGAGACCGTTCCTTCAAACAAATAATAAAATATTAGAAAAATACATAAAAAAATATTAGTGTAATAATTATAAAATAATTAAACTAATAATTAAAATATTAACAAAATAAACATTTATAGTTAAGTTTAGTATTTACCTGCATAAGTGGGTTGTTGAAGTCTACTGTCTTCAACCAACGCCACTCGTACTCCCTGAACAGGAACTCTCTTGGAGTACCCATACGACCAGGTCTGTCGTATTCGTTAAAGTGGGTACGGAGCTCGTTCTTCCACTCTTTGAACCTACGGAAAAAACAAAAGTGCATTAGAAATATTATTCATATCATAAAATATTTCAAATTATAAGATGAGGAATTCCCAACGTACCTCGAGTTCTGTATCGCGTCCGCCCAATCCTGCTTGTGTTCGGCAATCTCGAAGTATGCCTGAAAGATAATATTTTATTAGTTTTACAATTATAACAATACCGAAAATTATTAAATATTACGATAAAGAATTTAAGTTTTAAATTACTCACCGACGCCGCGTTATTAACCTCCCTCTTAATTTCTTCCGGCACATCAGCCCACTGGGTCCACAACATAGGGACTCTATCCCTAATTATTGCCCCCACGCAACTCGCGTAATCGCAGCGTTTTTTGCCCTGAACCTCCTGATTAGGGGGTTCGTTGATCTGGATCCTCCCCCTGCTGTCAACAGTTCTCCTGAGCGTGTCAAAACATATGACACCTCTCGTATTCGGCCTTGAACTGCTAGCGGCTGTCCCTATCACATAAACGACGATTGGTTAATAAAATTAAATATTAGTGCTTTAATTTTAATAAAACATTTAATTAATAAAATCAAATGTTACCTGAACTGGATGACCCGTCTGTCGACTTTCCTTTTCTCCTCGCCGAAATCAGGAGGTCAGGTCTCTCAAATGGTTGCTGATGGTATGCCTCCGCAACACTCACGTACTGAGGCATATCAGGCCATATGGGCACACCACGAAAGTTGACCTCGAGTATCGCAGGAATGTTGTACGGGAGGTAGAGTTGATTTGGGAGAGTAGACCCCTCAGTCGAGTCAGCAGCAGACGTCGCCGGACTCGTCATCGGCTCCCGATGAACCTCAGGCATACGGACCTGAGGAACGTCTGGAGCTATCTCGTCCTGAAATAGCTGCCTACTGAACCTCGGAGCATCTGGCCCGAGAGGGGGACGTGAACTGCTCGACGGCCGCCCCGCCTGGAGAAGGGTCTGGTGCCGAGAACTCATACTCCTCCGCGGCTGGGATGAATCCACAGTCCTCCGCGGCTGGGATCAATCCACACTCCTCCGCGGCTGGCTGATGGTCCTCTCAGGCTGGCTAAGGGTCCTGTCGGAGTCTGCGGAACCGGCAGAACTTCCAGAACCCCTAGATCTGGAAGAACGACTGCCTCCGAATAACTGTCTGAGTGCATCGGCCATCTGGAGCTTGAGGCATTAATACATTAATTAATATTAAATTATATTACATTAAATAACAAATTCTAATTAATATAATAACCAATAATACTAACATATTTTAAAACATACTAACAAATTAATATTTAAATTTTAACTAATTTTAAATAATACTAACCATTAACATAAATATAACCATTTATATACAAATATAACTATATTTCATCATTAACAATTTATATAATTAATTACCTACCTCGATTTATTAACAAATATATTTACAAATTTATATAATTAACAAATATATAATTAATTTATTAACAAATATATAAAAATTTATACAATTTATATAATTAATATTAACAAATATTATATAACAATTTATATAACAAATATATAAAAATGTATACATTAATTTATATAAATAACAAATATATAACAAATATATAATTAATTTAGTGCATATTAGAAAAAAGGGCTATCCAACTATGAAAATTAGAAAAAAGACTCATTCTTTCTCACTTTATAAATAAGGACATTGTTTTAATATATTTATTATAAAAACCTCTATTTAATTTCAGTAAATTATAAAAAAAGGGCTGTTTATAGTTTAGTTTGTGACTATAATACCTTTTTTTTGTTTTTTTCTTTTCTTTTTTAACATGATCCGATCTCTCTCTCTGAAATGAAAAGTCAGAGCTGGTGTTGAGTGTTGTGGTTTTTTTGGAGAAGAAGCCGGCAGGAGCCGTCGGAGTAGGTGTATCGGTAGCGGCAGGGGCTGTGGAGGCGGGTGTGGTTACACGGGTTCGGGTCGGGTCGGGGGAAGAGACGGCAGGTGGAGTGGTAGCAGTGGAAGAGGGAGAAAGTGGAGGAGTGGCGGGGGAGGAAGGCTTGGCGGTTGTTGGAGCAGTTACGGCAGTCGGGGTCGGAGCCGGTGTCGGCGACGAGGAGGAGGGGCTGGGGAGGGGAGCCAAGGAGGAGGTGGACAAAGTACTGGCCGGACCCGGTGGATGCGCCGGAGACGACGGGGGAGGAGGCAGAGCGGCGGCGGCGACGGTGGTGATTGTGGAGGAGGGAGAGGAGGTGGGTGTCGAAAGAGAGGGCTTGGGTGGGGGGTGGGGGAGGGGGAGCTGGAGGTAGTGCTGGGAGTTGCAGAGAGTTGTGAGGAGGAGGAAGAAGAGAGAGAGAGAGAGAGAGAGAGAGAGAGAGAGAGAGAGAGGTTTTGTGATTGGAATGTGAACGAGGAAATGCCGATTTATTTACTGTGTAAAGGGAGGAAATTTCAGGTTGTTGCGAAAGGGTGTGGGTGGGAGGAGTTGGTAATGGTGTGTGAATCGGATACTGTGGGGGATGTGAAGAAGATGGTTGAGAATTTTGCGCAGGTGGAGAGTGAAAGAATGGTGCTTTTTCGGGGCGGAGATGATATGGTTCGTCTAGATGATGAAGGGAAGCCAGTTGTGTTCTATGATGTGGTAGAGAAATCTACGATTTGGGTACTTGGATTGGCTATGAATTTGACAATCAAGATGCCACAGTCTGGAGATGTGCTGACCCTCAGTGCTTATGGGGTCAAAACTGTAAGGGGCATCAAGTCTTGTATATTTGAGAAGATGGGGATCCCATTTAACTGTCAGAAGCTTTTTCATAGAGGGGTGTTTCTGGTTGATGAGGATGAAACTCTAGAATATTACGGCATTGTAGGTGTTAATTGTGATGTCTTTGCAACTTTTGGATCAGGAGATGAAGATCTTGAAAAACTAAATTTAAGTTTCAAGGGTGATCCCCTTGTGCATGTGTTCAAGGTGAAATGCTTAACTTGTGGAGAATCCGAAAGCGAGTCAGATGATGAAGAATCAGATGAGGATTTATTTGATATAGAGTTGAAATCTTCAAATACCATTTTGTATTTCTGGAGTTGAGATGCATATTTGGGCTTGCTTTTGGGCTTGCTTTTGGGCTTTGATGAGTAGGAAGTGGATTGGGCTTTTTGTTCCATAACTATCCAAGTAACTAAATTCAAGTAACTAACTGAGTAACTATTCAAGTAACAACTAACAAGTAACTATCGAAATAACAATCTGAGTAACTATCAAAGTAACTATCGAAATAACTATCTGAGTAACTATCAAACTAACTCTGATAGTTAGTAAGATAGTTACTTAGATAGTTAGTACAATAGTTACTAAGATGATAGTTACTTAAATAGTTAGTAAAATAGTTACTAAGATGATAGTTACTTAGATAGTTAGTAAGATAGTTAGTATGATGATAGTTACTTAGATAGTTAGTAAGATGATAGTTACTTAGATAGTTAGTAAGATAATTACTAAGATGATAGTTACTTAAATTGTTAGTAAGTTGATACTTACTTAGATAGCTAGAAAGATAGTTACTAAGATAGTTAGTAACTATATAAATAGTTAGTAAGATAGTTAGTAACTATATAAATAGTTAGTAAGATAGTTACTGAGATAATTACTTAGATAATTAGTATGATAGTTACTTAGATAATTAGTACGATAGTTAGTAAGATAGTTAGTAAGATGATAGTTAGTAAGATGATAGTTAATAAGATAGTTACTAAGATGATAGTTAATTAGATAGTTAGTAAAATATATAGTTAGTAAAATAGTTACTAAGATGATAGTTACTTAGATAGTTAGTAAGATAATTAGTCTAATGATAGTTACTTAGATAGTTAGTAACATAGTTTCTAAGATTATAGTTAGTTTAATAGTTACTTAGATAGTTAGTAACATAGTTACTAAGATAGTTACTAAAATGATAGTTAGTTAGACAGTTACTAAAATGATAGTTACTTAGATAGTTACTAATATGATAGTTACTTAGATAGTTAATAAGATAATTAATCTAATGATAGTTACTTAGATAGTTAGTAACATAGTTTCTAAAATTATAGTTAGTTTGATAGTTAGTAAGACAATTAGTTTAATAGTTAGTAAGATAGTTACTAAGATGATAGTAAGATAGTTACTCCGACAGTTACTTTGATAGTTACTTCGATAGTTACTGAAATAGTTACTCTGATAGTTACTGGAAAAGTTACTTTAATAGTTACTTTGATAGTTACTCCGATAGAAACTGAGATAGTTACTTAGATAGTTAGTAACATAGTTAGTAAAATAATTACTTAAATGATAGTTAGTAATATAGTTACTGAGATAGTTACTAAGATAATAGTTACTTAGATAATTAGTAAGATAGTTACTGGAATAGTTACTCCGATAGTAACTAGTTATTTCGATAGTTACTCCGATAGTTACTTTAATAGGTACTCCGATAGTTACTTTAATAGTTAATAACATAGTTAGTAAGATAATTACTAATATGATAGTTACTTAAATAGTTAGTAATATGGTTACTGAGATAGTTACTAAGATGATAATTATTTAGATAGTTAGTAAGATAGTTACTGGGATAATTACTCTGATAGTAACTAATTATTTCGATAGTTTCTCCGATAGTTACTTTAATAGTTACTCAGATAGTTACTTTGATAGTTACTCAAATAATAGTTATTTTAATAGTTACTTATTACTTAGATAGTTACTCAGATACAAACTAGAATTGTACTTGAATAATTACTCAGATAGTTACTGAAATTGTTACTCATAATCAACTATTTTATAGTCATTGAAGTAATTACATAACCAATAGCTTCATATGCTTCCGTCCAAGTCCACAACACTTGCATACCATGAATTTATAACTGAAACAGGCAACCTTGATAGATATGGATCGTTCCTGCAAGGTGTGCTCAAGTTCAGGACAATTGAACAATGCACATAAAACATAAGCATTTACATGCACTTGTAACAAACTGTAACCTGAAAATATCTTGGAGTACACGAACGCTTGATCCGGTTGTAGAGATGGAGAATTGAGGATACAGAGGCAGGACAACGAGCCTGGTTATTCTGTCTTTCTTAATCTGGCACACATATTGAGAGAAAAAAATTTCAATAAATTTAACCATTTGAGTAGAAACAATACACATAAACTGACACTCTATTTTCTCACATCCCCTTCAGATTGACTGGACCAACCACCCTATCCATTACACATTATATCTACAAGGATCTCAGAACACTCACTTGCTGAACTGCTTCCTCAGTGAATGGGAACCAGTACCGCATTCCGACATAGACATGCACTGGAATATCCTTTGATTCCAAAGCCATTTTCAATGCATTTGCCTGTAATATCACACAGTAAATTAGCTTTTTAGCTAAACTTCATGAACAGAATAAAACTAGAAAAAAGCAATATACAAATATATTCATTATAGTAGAGCAGTACAGATTACGCAAACAAAAGTTAAATGAACAACGTCAACAAGACTTAAACCACATTTTCTCTACCTGCTCATCTGTTATCTTACACAACGGCGAACCACCTCCTATAGAAGCATACCCTTCTTTGCTCTTAGGAGCTCGAAGCATATAAATCAACTTGGCCAGTGGCTTCTGAAGAAACCGAAACAGCCTGGGTAGACGTATGATATCCTATCAAACAACATTGCAATTCATCATGAGGAAAACCACTCAAAAACAACATAAACAGACAACAGACTCATCCAAGGCATAAAGAGTAGCAGACGAACATACAGGGTCAGCAAACAGATTAAACAGAAACGGCTGAACATCATCAAGTGTCTCGGGCCCTCCAAGATTCAGCAGCAGCACTCCAACCTTCTCTTCAGCGGCGTGGGAGTGAGAAGTACCACCATAAGTTGATACACCCGCAGCAGCAGCACACAATGTCTCCCCAACAGGGATTCTTTTCTCACAATGTGAACCCCCAAACACCATTTCACTCCTCTCATCATCTCTCAAAGCAGTGCACAAGAATTCAACCTTTTTCGCAGTGATTCGCAATCCCTTATTGCAAGACAGAGCCCCAATCGACTTAGCATAATTGAACGAAGACCTACCACTAACAAAATCCAATTGCTCTAATCTCAATACAAAATAAAAATAGTCAACCTTTATTATATAAAATAGTCAGCTTTACTGATCGGAAATTCAAAATCCATGAACGGAGGACTTACATCGGGAATCTATGATCCGAGCGGGAGAGGTCGGCACCGGAGAGCTTGAGTTGGGGAAGGACACCGGAGCATGAAACGGCGGCGTCCATGGCGTTTTGGTTGGTTGAGCGTGAAATGAAAGCCTTGGTTCTTTTTTAATAGAGAGATTAGTTTCTCTCTTCTGCCTCAACCAACCAACCAACTACTACTAGCTACGACGAGCTCCTCCTCATCTATTCTATTCCTTCCAATTTGCTTGCTTTTGTTCTCAAGAGAACCCCAAAGCCGCTGCCGCCGCCGCCTCCGGTCGTCCTAAGAATGGAACCGGACCTCGTCTGCCACCCTCCGACCCCGAAAATGTCACCTCTCGTTTTGTAAATTTACAATGACATATTTCATAATTATGTAATGTTTTTTGGTTATTTGTTAATTAGTGTCCTTTTTTATAATGAGTTTAAAGTTTAGGCTTTTTTTATAATTTGGGACTTTCAAATGCCCTTTTTTATAAACAGCCCATTAATTTATTAACAAATATATAAAAATGTAAACAATTTATATAATTAATATTAACAAATATTATATAACAATTTATATAACAATTTAAGTATACAATTAAAATAAATTAGAAAAAAAAAAAAGGTAAACCTAGCTCGATCGGAGGAGGAGGGGAAGGAGGAGGAGGAGGAGTCCGGCCGGCCGATTTGAGGAAGGAGGAGGATGAGGAGGAGGAACGGTGGAGGCGCCGCCGATTTGAGGAGGAGGAGGAGCAGAGCGGCGGGGAAGGAGGAAAGCTGCAGCCGATTTGAGGAAGGAGGAGGAGGAGAGAAAAAAGTCGGCTAGGTTTCGGTCATATCTTATTTCACGACTTTTTTCTGTTTGAAGGATGAAGCAATGGTTTATCGTTAGTGATAGAAAATGGAATATGGTTATTTTTTGTTTTTTGTTTTTCTAAATCATAGCCGACGAGAGACTCGTACTCGTCGGCTAATCTTTTGTCGTTTTCTGTCTAAAATAAAATATGTATTTTTTCAATATAGTTATCACCGACGAAATAATGAATTTTTCGTCGGCTATTATGAGTACAGCCGACGAAATAATGCTTTTTTCGTCGGCTATTATGAGTATAGCCGACGAAATAATGCATTGTTCGTCGGCTATACCATGAAAAAGGTAAAAGAAAAATCAGTAGGTTTACACCTCTCGTTTTCCTATTTCCTGTTCATATATAACCAAAATTGAACATCAAGAAAACAGAAACCCAGCAGTCAACATATTTCAAAATTTTTTTTTAAGGGGTTTGGAACCCAGCCTAGCTGGGAGGCTAATCCCCACGCCCGTTCATTAGAAATTAGTGGATTACAAATGAAAGGATGACATCATCTACATTACTTAATCCGTCGGATTGTAATCGGAATCATCGGATGAGTCTTCTTCGGTTTCTGAATTGCTCGATAGGGGTAATCTATGTTTTTCCTCACCACTAGAGTCCTCGTTAGTTTCTTCATTTGGATCAACATCAACAAGCAGTGGCTCTTCACGTCGAATTCGCACCGGCGTGTCTAGGCGAATAAAAGAGGAGTCAGGAATACCGTTTGAGTTGGGCTCTTGATACGCGGTGCCACCTTCCTCCTTCTCTTCGCCACTCCAAGTGTAGACGCTCGGTAAATGTTGCGATGGTGGATAGTGTTGACTACTTTCCACGGGTCACCCTTGGCGAGATCATCAAGATAAAACACTTGTTTCACCCATGTGGCTAAAACGAACGGGTCATCCTCATACCATGATGTACTAGTGTTCACAGAAGTTATGCCGTATTGATCGGTTTTCATGCTCTGCGGCCGTGTATCAAACCATCTACACTTGAAAATGTGCACTTTCATGCCTTCCCCATAATGCAGTTCCACAACTGAATGGAGAACACCGTAATAGTCAACTCCATCATCCCCACCATGTGCCATAACTCCTGAATTTTGTGTTTTCAGTCTGACGTCTCTCTCTTCACATCGAAATAACACACCATTCACCTTGCACGTCGCATAAACTTTTGAATAGACCGGCCTCATCGCTAGAAGTCTGAGTTCGTGCGACCAATTTGGGTGATTATCATTTTTAATAAGGTCCATCTACAACCATCAGAATCAACTATAAATATGAATAATTATACACAATAATATATAAATACATATAGAATAATGTGAAACTTACGTACCCAGCGGCCGAAATACTCTGCGAATGTCTGGTTGTGGTAATCGAGATCACCTCCTACTTGTTCACAGTTTAGATGCATGTTCTTCCAAAACTGAACTTCTGGACAGTTAATTAGTACCCACCAATGTGCAATGGCTACCTCATAATCTTTCAACTTGTAGGAAACTGACATTTTTCCACCAAGTACAACATCGTCGGAGAGTATGGAAAGATTGAACTGTGAAGGTACATCTTCCGGTATGCTTTCCTGTAACGCTCCTAAATACAGCTTCATGTAGGTGACGCACTCGTGCGCAATATATGCTTTAGCTATACATCCTTCAGGTGCGGATCTGTTTTGGACAAAATCACCGTATTGTCCAAGTTGCCTATAAATCAAGTTTTTAAAGTGTTATGATAATACATTAATACTAAATCACATATATTGATGAGGAAATTAACATAAGGTGTAAAATACGTACCTTTCCATCGGATACATCCAAGTGAAGTGCACAGGACCGGTAAGCAACAACTGCTGAGGAAGATGGATCATGAGGTGAGGCATGATGTCGAAAAAATTTGGAGGAAATATCATCTCAAATTTACACATGATATGAACGATGTCTTGTTGCATTTCCCGGAGGTCAGATTTTCTCACTTCCCGTGTGCATACCTTCTGGAAAAATCTTGCCAACGCTACTAACGGCTCCACAACGTGACGGGGAAGGAACGGTCGAATGAAAATAGGGAAGAGACGTTGTAGCAGGATATGATTGTCTGTTGACAGTAGCCGCAGAGAGGCTACGGCAGGCCCACAGACCCGCAGCAAGTGCACCAGGGCCCGGCCCAAGGCTCGGGACCGGATCACCAGCACCCGGCCTCGGGGTCCAGCACTCTATCCTGCCTCCAGGGACCCTGGGGCCGGGGGCGCCAGCCTGCCAAAGAGGGCACCAGAATGTACAAACAGAAGGGAACCAGTCCCACATCGAAGGGTGAGGGTCAACCACCTATATAAGGGCCCCAACTACCCTCTTTAATAGGTAACTTATCTCTCTCCCTGCTTACATACGTGCCTTGGTTATATATATTCCAACTATACTAACTTAGGCATCGGAGAGGAGAAGACCGGCCCGCCCGATATTCCCCTTAGTGAGCAGGATTGCAGGAGATCAAGTTGGATTCATCGTGTATCTACCAGACCCCCGGGTTTAGGCAGAAACAATTGTCATGACTTTTCAACCCGTAAAGATTGTTGAATTGTCTGTTCACACACTTGGCTATATTTCCAGCAAAGCCTGAAGGATACTTGACCCGACTTATCCAATGGAAAATTTCTGGTTTATGCTCAGGCTTGACGGTGTAAGGAGCTTGAGGCATTTTTCTCTTCCCTTGTTTCAACCATAGTTGTTTTCTGATATTCATGTTTTGCAGATCAGCGCGAGCCTTAGGACAGTCTTTCGTCTTCCCCTCCAAGTTCAACGTTGTGTCCACCACACTTTCAGAAACATTTTTTTCTATGTGCATAACGTCTAGGAAGTGACGGATCAGCAACTCACACCAGTACGGGAGTTCCCAAAATATACTCTTATGTGTCCAGAATTTGTACTCCTCAGGTCTTTCAGGTATTTCCGCTACAATATCGGGATGATTGCTGAGGGGCCCAAAATCGTACTCATTAAGCACTGCTAAAATTTCTCGTCCCGTCCATCTTCTGGGAGGACCACCGTGTTCTTCGGTTCCATCAAATGCGGCGGACTCGTAACGCCAGTGGTGATCCGCCGGAAGGAACACACGATGACCCATTCTGCATATCTTGTTGCAATGAGGGGTGCTCCCATAATCGCTGAGGCACACTGGACAAGCCTTGTATCCCCTAACAACGCTGCCCGACAACATCCCATAAGCAGGAAAATCACAAAAGTGCATTAAAAATATTATAAATATCATAAAATATTAATAATTATAAGATAATTATAATATCATAAAAACAAATGTACCTCGAGTTCTGCACGGTGCCCGCCCAATCCCGCTTGTGTTCGGCAATCTCGAAGAATGTCTGAAAAATAATATTTTATTAGTTTTACAATTGTAATAATACCAAAAATTATTAAATATTACGATAAATAAATTAAATTTTTTAAATTACTCACCGACGCGGCGTTGTTCACCTCCCTCTTTATCTCTTCGGGCACATCAGCCCACCGGGTCCACAACATAGGGACTCTGTCCCTAATTAGTGCCCCCACGCAACCCGAGTAGTCGCGTTTTTTCTTCCCCTGAACCTCCTGATTAGGAGGTTCGTTGATCTGAATCCTCCCGCTGCGCTCAACAGTTCTCCTGAGCGTGTCAAAACATATGACACCTCTCGTATTCCTCCGTGAACTGCTAGCGGCTGTCCCTATCACAAAAACGACGATTGGTTAATAAAATTAAATATTAGTGCGTTAATTTTAATAAAACATTTAATTAATAAAATCAAATGTTACCTGAACTTGATGACTCTTCTGTCGACTTTCCTTTTCTCCTCGCCGAAATAAGGTGGTCAGGGTTCTCAAATGGCTGCTGCTGGTATGCCTCCGCAGCACTCACGTACTGAGGCATATCAGGCCATATGGGCACACCACGATAGTCGACCTCCGGTATCGCCGGAATGTTGTACGGGAGGTAGAGCTGGTTTGGGAGAGTAGGAGCCTCAGTCGAGTCGGCAGCAGACGTCGTCGGACTCCTCATCGGCTCCCGATGAACATCAGGCATACGAACCTGAGGAACGTCTGCAGCTATCTCGTCCTGAAATAGCTGCCGACTAAACCTCAGAGCATCTGGCCCGACAGGCGGAAGTGAACTGCTCGACGGCCGCCCCGCCTGGAGAAGGGTCTGGTGCCGAGAACTCACAGTCCTCCGCGGCTGGGATGAATCCACAGTCCTCCGCGGCTGGGAGGAATCCACACTCCTCCGCGGCTGGCTGATGGTCCTCTCAGGCTGGCTAAGGGTCATGTCGGAGTCTGCGGAACCGGCGGAACTTCCAGAACCTCTCTATCTGGAACGACGGCCTCCGAAGAACTGTTTGAATGCATCGGCCATCTGCAGCCGCGGCCATTTTAAATAATACTAACCATTAACCTAAATATAACTATTTATATACAAATATAACTATATTTCTTTATTAATATATATATATAATTAGACTACTAATTTATATATATAATTAATTTAACAATTTATATAACAATTTATATAATTAAAATTAAATATATAACAATTTATATACCTAAATTATAACAAATATATAACAATTAAATTTATTAACAAATATATAACAATTTATATAATTAAAATTAAATATAATTAAGCTATATATATAATTAAGCTAAATTATACAATTAAGTTACCAATTTATATAATTAAACAACCAATTTATACGTATAAATTATACAATTACACCTAAATTATACAATTAAAATTAATTTTAAAAAAATTACCTAAATTAACATAAATACCTAAAAATTACCTAAATTAACATAAATACCTAAATTATACCTAAATTAACATAAATACCTAAATTATACCTAAATTAACATAAAAACCTAAATTAACAATTACATCTAAATTAACATAAATACATAAATAAATTATATCTAAATTTACATGAATAATTAAATAAATTATATCAAACTTAACATAAATAAATTAACCTAAATTAACATATTTAAATTAAAATAATTTAAAAAAAAAAAAAGGTTACCGGATCGGATGGAGGAGGAGGAGGAGCAGAGCGGCGGTGCGACGCAATCTGAATTGCTGCGGAGGTGTACGGAGGAGGAGAAATATGAAAAATGTAGAAAATAGAGGCTAGGGTTCGGCAGTTTCAGACTTATACCCGATAGAATAGCCGACGATTAAAAAAGATTTCGTCGGCTATAGTAAATAGCCGACGAAATCTTTAATATCGTCGGCTATACTTTGAATGTCGTCGCTATTCTTTGAATGTCGTCGGCTATACTTTAGGCGCTCAGTAGTCGTCCGATCACCCCCATCCAACGGCGGACAATGAAAAGGCGCGGATCGCAAGAGTTTAGCCGACGAAATTCAATATTTCGTCGGCTATTCTTTGGACAATCAGCAGCCGTTGGATCTGAGCCATCCAACGGCGGACAATAAGCAAATCACAAGAGTTTAGCCGACGAAATAGACTTTTCGTCGGCTAAACCTCTAAACGCTTTAAAACGGTAATTGGCCTGTCTAAATGACGTTTTTTGGCCTGATCTTCAACAGAGAATAGTTTCAAATCCATGAGACGCGACTAATCGTATAAAAATTTTCCTCAAAATATTTACCGACCGTCAGGCTACCCATAGGAAAACGGAAGTAAAAAACAGTTAACCGCAACATTCGGCACACAGATTTTGTCGGAATCTTCTCATTTTTCAACCGTTGACGTATTTCAATATTTCGGTCATATCTTATTTCACGACACATTTGCATTTGAAGGATGAAGCAATGGTTTGTCGATAGTGATAGAAAATGGAAGCTGCTGTTTTTTTGTTTTTTTTTTAATCATAGCCGACGAAATCAAACCTAGTACTCGTCGGCTATTCTTTTGTCGTTTTCTGTCAAAAATAAAATATTTATTTTTCAATAAATTTATGGCCGACGAAATAATGAATTTTCGTCGGCTATTATGATAATGGCCGACAAAATAATGAATTTTTCGTCAGCTATTCTGTGAATGGCCGACGAAATAATGCATTTTTTGTCGGCTATTATGTGAAAAAAATAAAAAAATCTGTGGTGTTACACCTCCTGTATGCCTATGTCCTGTTCATATATAACCAAAATTGAACATAAAAAAACAGAAACCCAACAGTCAACATATTTCAAAATTTTTTTTAAGGGGTTTGGAACCCAGCCTAGTTGGGAGGCTCATCCCCACGCCCGTTCATTAGAAATGATCGAGTGGATTACAAATGAAAGGATTACATCATCTAAATTACTTAATCCGTCGGATTGTAATTGGAATCATCGGATGAGTCTTCTTCGGTTTCTGAATTTCTCGATAGGGGTAATCTATGTCGTTCCTCACCACTAGAGTCCTCGTTAGTTTCTTCATTTGGATCAACATCAACAAGCAGTGGCTCTTCACGTCGAATTCGCACCGGCGTGTCTAGGCGAATAAAAGAGGAGTCAGGAATACCGTTTGAGTTGGGCTCTTGATACGCGGTGCCCCCTTCCTCGTTCTCTTCAGCCACTCCAAGTGTAGACGCCCGGTAAATGTTGCGATGGTGGATAGTGTTGACTACTTTCCACGGGTCACCCTTGGCGAGATCATCAAGATAAAACACTTGTTTCACCCATGTGGCTAAAACGAACGGGTCGTCCTCATACCATGATGTACTAGTGTTCACAGAAGTTATGCCGTATTGATCGGTTTTCATGCCCTGCGGCCGTGTGTCAAACCATGTACACTTGAAAAGGTGCACTTTCATGCCTTCCCCGTAATGCAGTTCCACAACTGAATGGAGAACACCGTAATAGTCAACTCCATCATCCCCACCATGTGCCATAACCCCTGAATTTTGTGTTTTCAGTCTGAGGTCTCTCTCTTCACATCGAAATAACACACCATTCACCTTGCACGTCGCATAAACTTTTGAATAGACCGGCCTCATCGCTAGAAGTCTGAGTTCGTGCGACCAATTTGGGTGATTATCATTTTTAATAAGGTCCATTTGCAACCATCAGAATCAACTATAAATATGAATAATTATACACAATAATATATAAACACGTATAGAATAGTGTTAAAGTTACGTACCCAGCGGCCGAAATACTCTGCGAATGTACGGTTGTGGTAATCGACATTACCTCCTACTTGTTCACATAGTAGATGTATGTTTTTCCAAAACTGAACTTCTGGACAGTTGATTAGTACCCACCAATGTGCAATGGCTACCTCATAATCTTTCAACTTGTACGAAACTGGCATGTTTCCACCGAGTACAACATCGTCGGAGAGTATGGAAAGATTGAACTGCGAAGGTACATCTTCCGGTATGCTTTCCTGTAACGCTCCTAAATACAGCTTCATGTAGGTGACGCACTCGTGCGCAATATATGCTTCAGCTATACATCCTTCAGGTGCGGATCTGTTTTGGACAAAATCACCGTATTGTCCAAGTTGCCTATAAATCAAGTTTTTAAAGTGTTATGATAATACATTAACACTATATCACATATATTGATGAGGAAATTAAAATAAGGTGTAAAATACGTACCTTTCCATCGGATACATCCAAGTGAAGTGCACAGGACCGGTAAGCAACAACTGCCGAGGAAGATGGATCCTGAGGTGAGGCATGATGTCGAAAAAATTTAGAGGAAATATCATCTCAAATTTACACATGATATGAACGATGTCTTGTTGCATTTCCCGGAGGTCAGATTTTCTCACTTCCCGTGTGCATACCTTCTGGAAAAATCTTGCCAACGCTACTAACGGCTCCACAACGTGACGGGGAAGGAACGGTCGAATGAAAACAGGGAAGAGACATTGTAGCAGGATATGATTGTCATGACTTTTCAACCCGTGCAGATTAGGGGTGGGCGTTTGGGCCCGAAAACCTGAAAGCCCGGCCCGAAAGCCCGAAAAAAGACCGACACGGGCCGAGCCTGAAAATTTTTAGGACCGGCCCGAGGAAGGACCGGCCCGATATTGGAAAAATCGGTCCGAGTTCGGGCTTGAATTTTTTTGGGCCCGAAAGCCCGGCCCGGCCCGAGGGTTTAATATATATGAAGAAAGAAAAAAAACCTAAGTATCCTATCCTTTCCAGTTCAGTCGTCTCAGTCAGCCTAATACTCCCACCTCGAGTCCTCGTCTCCTCCTCTGAGTCCACCGCGGCACAGCCCACCTTCGACCTCCGTCTCCTCGTCTCCGTCTCCGTCTGTCTTTGCCACTGGCCCTACAGATGCTGAGGAGCATGGCGGCGGCGTCGTCTTGGAAGCTGGGGGAGGAGCCGAAGAGAGTCTCGGCGAGGTAGGGAATGGTGCCAGAGTCGGCGACAAGAGGGTGGTTGTTGGCGTCGTGCTTGGTGATGAGGCGGAGCTCCTTTAAGGCTTCAGATCGGGTATGTTCGGAGACGGAGCTGAGCTTGGAGACTAAGGATTGAGCTGTTCGGAGCTTGACCTCTATTTTCAGATGGAGCTGAGCTTCGGATCGGATCTATTTGGAGATGGAGATCGTTTCGAGCACCGCCGCTGACCTCGCCGGCGTCGACGACGATGACGATGAAGATGGGCCGATCTACCCTACCCTAGCTGCTTCTTCGGCGGTTTTGCTTCCCACTCTGCTTCAGCCACGTGTGGTGGTGTTCGATGGGGTCTGCCCATCTCTACCATGGAGGTTGGGTTTCATCAAGTTTCGATTTGTATGTTTCTGGGCGTTTGTTTTGGTTTGATTGCTAAATTGGATTTGGATTTTAGAGAATTTTTGGGGGATTTGGAAAGGGTAATAGAGATTTTGGGAGGAATTCACGGTGAGAATTTGGAGGAGTTCAACAAGCTCTTTTTGGGCCCGAAAAAGCCCGAAAACCCGGCTCGGCCCGTCGGGCTCGGGCCCGGGCCGGTCTTCATTTTAGAAAAAGCCCGGCTCGGCTCGGACCGAGGGAGTCGGGCTTTGGGTCGGGCTTTGGAAATTTTGGGCTCGGCCCGGCCCGCGCCCACCCCTAGTGCAGATTGTTGAATTGTCTGTTCACACACTTGGCTATATTTCCAGCAAAGCCTGAAGGATACTTGGCCCGACTTATCCAATGAAAAATTTCCAGTTTATGCTCAGGCTTGACGGTGTAAGGAGCTTGAGGCATTTTTCTCTTCCCTTGTTTCAACCATAGTTGTTTTCTGATATTCATGTTTTGCAGATCAGTGCGAGCCTTAGGACCGTCTTTCGTCTTCCCCTCCAAGTTCAGGGTTGTGCCCACCACACTTTCAGAAACATTTTTTTCTATGTGCATAACGTCTAGGAAGTGACGGATCAGCAACTCACACCAGTACGGGAGTTCCCACAATATGCTCTTATGTGTCCAGAATTTGTACTCCTCAGGTCTTTCAGGTATTTCCGCTACAATATCGGGATGATTGCTGAGGGGCCCAAAATCGTACTCATTAAACACTGCTAAAATTTCTCTTCCCGTCCTTCTTCTGGGAGGACCACCGTGTTCTTCGGTTCCATCAAATGCAGCGGACTCGTAACGCCAGTGGTGATCCGCCGGAAGGAACACACGATGACCCATTCGGCATATCTTGTTGCAATGAGGGGTGCTCCCATAATCGGTGAGGCACTCTGGACAAGCCTTGTATCCCCTGACAACGCTGCCCGACAACATCCCATAAGCAGGAAAATCACTGATGGTACCAATAACCATGGCATGCATCTGGAACGTCTCCTGCTTGTACTTGTCAAAAGTGGGATGACCAACGTCCCACAATACCTTAAGCTCTTCAATCAATGGTCTCATATACACATCGAGACATTTCCCTGGGTAACCAGGCCCCGGAATCAACAACGTCAATATATTATATTCCTTCTTCATGCACATCCACGGAGGAAGGTTGTAAGGTACCAAAACCACCGGCCATATACTGTATGAAAGACTCATGGTGCCGAAAGGGTTGAACCCGTCGGTTGAGAGCCCGAGCTAGCCTGACGTTTCTGACATCTGACGCAAAATGAGGAAACTCATTGTTTATATGCTTCCAAGCCGCTCCGTTAGAGATGTGTGTCATGATATCTGCGTCTCCCGCGTCCCGCTCACCGTGCCATCTCATAGCTTTTGCGGTGGTTTCTGACATGTACAACCGCTCAAGCCTATCTCTCAATGGAAAATACCGAAGCACTTTCACAGGTTTCCTATTGCCTGCTCCCGTCAACTTATATCGGTCAGACTGACATATCCGACATGCGTCAAGGCTAGCAAGGTCATTCCCTTCTGCATCTTTACCCCAGAAGAGAACGCAGTCAAATGCGCATGCATGGATCTTAATGTAGGAAAGCCCTAGATCTTTGAGGATGCTTCGGACCTTACGGTGATTGGTAGGATTACGATGACCCTCCTCCAACAACGAAGAAGTGTACTGTAGATATTCATCCACTTGCCTGATGCTCGATTTTGTCTCGACTTTAATCCTCATTACCTCCATCACACTTTCAAGAACTGTCTTCTCAGAACTTGAAGACACAGGGGTCTGTTGCAATGCAATCAGTTTGTTGTACTTGTCAAAGGCAGCAGTGTTGACAACTTGTGGGAACGGCTGCACCGGGTCATGCATATATTGTTCCCCACGTACACCGCTTTCAAAAGGAAACACGTCGTTGATGAATGCCATTGTTGGATCGTTGGATGTACTACTACTGCCCGCCTCAAAAAACTGCCCATGATCATGCGATCCATCTAATGATGGCTCACCGTGATATATTCAACGTTTGTACTTCGGCCAAAACCCATTACTCTTTAGGTGCTCCCATACTGTCCTAATCGGAAATCGACACATATCACTGCGACACTTACATTTCTTGCACGGGCAATAATGGTATTCCTTCCCGTTTGCATTTTCCTCGACGAACTGCAAAAAATCCACAACTCCTGTAGTGTATCGTCGGTCATGCCTTGGAAGCGAAATCCAACTCTTATCTCGATCCATATATAGCCTGATAATAATATATATGTATAACTTTAATTAATAAGAAATTAATTAACACATATATATTACAATATATATTATTATCAACATCAACTCATATATATATATATATATATATATATACCATTAATTAACAACCATTATTTAAGTTCATTACACTATCAACAACCATTAATTAACATATTTATATATATATTAACACTAATTAAAATAACATCAAATTAAAACACATAATTAAACTCTAACTGAAAATCAACTCAACTACAACTCAAAATCAACATATATACATACATTCTAACACTAAAACAACAAAAAAACAAAAAATCACTTACTATATCAAAATCACTAAAACTCAAAATCAACTCAATTAAAACTCAAAATCAACATATATACACATATACGTACCTATATATAGCTCCACAATGTAAGAGAGGACGGATTTCAACAATACCCACAGATTTTTCACTCTTTCTCCCGTTTTTTTTCGTTTTTTTTTAAATGAGCAGCTTCTGTCCAGATCTGAAAATATAAAGACTTATAGCCGACAAAAATTAAAATTTCGTCTGCCATACTTTCTAAAGTTTTCGTCGGCTATACTTTAAGAGAAAGGCCGACGAAAATTCAAATCGTCGGTCATTCTAGGGGTATAGCCGATGAAAAATATTTTTTAGTGACGAACGAAAAAATCGTCGGCCATTCTTGGGGAATAGCCGACGATTTTTTATTTTTACCGACGAAAGAAAAAATCATCGGCCATTCTTGGGAATAGCCGACGAAAAAAGTATGTCGTCGGCCGTTTTTTTTTTTCGTCGGTAATACTGTTTTTTCTGGTAGTGACTACTGCTCAATGGCTATGCAACATTGAATGCAAAACGACAACAATTTGATCGCTCATGTGCACATATGAGAATATAGAGCACATAAAATATGGAAATTATGCTAAAGCTGTAACTAATACTATCATCTACATATTAACAATTGCATCGTCAATCTGAAAGACAATTAGGGAGGGGTTGCGGCTTCATTTTATTACAAAGTAGTGTCTAATGATAATATATATTTATATAGAAATTTTCAATTACCAGAAAGTAATTGAAACAACGAAAGGATATGAGGCATGACTCTTAATACTTCTCATAGTATGAATTCACATCTAACCATGAGAGATTGAAAGAAGAATATATTTTAAAAGTGAAAAGAAGATAAGAAAAGCAGAGAAGAAGAAAACAAATTATTCTCTATTGTTATTTATTTATTTGTCTTTATCTGTCATTTCATAAGAAATAATAAGGTCAAACAAAAATAGAAAATTAGTGGAGGTGTACAAAGCAATCTTGGAGGTGTAAATAGAACCCCCTTTCAAAAATATTTTAACGAACACGTTTTCACTCCATTTTCATTTCCAACTTTACCGAAGAAATTCATTAAAATATTAGTAGCACAAAATCACCTATCACAGTCAAAGTCCGCCATAAGTTTCATGTAGAGTTTTATTGCAGAACGAACATGATGGGCTGCACGTACTATTAATCTCTCTAATTGTAGAGAAGATCGAACTTTCATGTCGTTTTCTGATAAAAAAAAACGTACGTAGTCCAATTGCTAGCCGCGAAGAAGACAGTTCCGACGAAGCAGCGGGAACTAGCAAGGGTATTTCCGTCAGAACACAGTAACCTAAAACCTTAACCCTAAATAAGGCAAACAGTGCAAATTAAAGGTCCTCGATCTACTCCTCCTATTTCTCTCTCTAGTGTCTAGTTCTCTCTACAATTCCAAAAGACGACGTTGATGGCAACTCCAAAACCTGATCGTCAGCCGTTCCCGGACTATTTCGTCGACGTCATCGGCACATACTTCGCGATGGGTGCCGTCGGAGGATCCGTCATCCACTTCCTCAAAGGCATATACAACTCCCCCAATGGCGCACGCGCGCGTCTCGTAGGCGCCTCCCATGCCGTCCGCATGAACGCGCCGCGCGTTGGGGGCCGCTTCGCCGTCTGGGGCGGCCTCTTCGGCACCTTCTCCTGCACCTTGGACTACATGCGCCAAAAAGAGGACCCCTGGCATCCAATCATTGGCGCGGCGGCCGCCGGCGGCTTCCTCCGGATGCGGCAGGGACTCGGCGCGTCGGTTAGACTCGCCGCCATGGGAGGCATTCTGATGGGTCTGCCCGATGTCCTCGAGATCATGGTCGACAAATTCATGGTCGAGCAGCAACATCAGATTTTGTTTGGTTTCAAAGAGCCTGAGGAGGCGGCCAGCAGCGGAAGCGAGACGAAGGCAGCCAGCAGCGGAAGCGAGACGAAGGCAGCCAGCAGAGGAAGCGAGACGAAGGCGGCCGGAAGCGGAAGCGAGACGGAGGGTGGTGCTGGCTTGCTACAGCTGTTTGATTAGAGTAAGCTAAGCTGGTTGGTTTGATGGGTTTATGTTAGTTAAACTATCAAGTGGAAATAGATGTAGAGGTTAAAGCTTTGTGAAATATCAGCTTCTCTTTTTTATTTTGGGTATCATCCACAACACAAAAAAGGGAGAAAATTCCTTTTTTTTCTTTGTTCTGTGAGTTTAGATGATCGATCGTATGAAGGGTAAAGAAATGGTCGAGTTTGTTGATGATATATGTTTAGAGTAATCTCTCTCGAACTGTAAAGATTATACAAAATGGTTTACATTATACTGAGAATCAAGAAAACAATAAGGAAAACCTCAACTTAATAATACATAACTCGGTAGGAAAAGAAACACAATGATGAACTGTTGCTTCTTCACACAGCTAAGAAAGAAGTTGTTACAAGTTGAAGAAGTTAATTAAAAGTACGTTTTTGTCCAAAATATAAATTATGGTATGTTATATCACATATATATATAGCTAACTGAAAGTTTATATGTCATGACGTTTTTTTACCCTCCTCCATATTCTTGATGCATGTAAATGTTATAAATAGGTCTTGATGTATCTTCAAGAATTTACTTTGAAGATAATTGAAGAAGATCCAGAAGAATCCAACAGCTCATTGGCTTGGCATGGCTATAAGGTTATCTGGTTTCATGTTCATGTTCATGTTCTTCCTGATTTTCTCAACTTCAACTTCGTACAAGTGTAAGTCTTTCATAATCCTTCGTAAATTATTTTAAAACTTGCAGTGATAGATGTAATTAGAGTCTTCTGATGAATTCTGCAGATGTTGACCCAAGAACGCACATATGTTATAAGGGACACAAAGAGGGTCCAAAAACACTATGTATGAAACAATGGGTCACTGGATTTGCATATTGTGTTGAAGAGTGCAAGAAAATGGGTTTCCCTGCTCCCAAAGGAGCGTGCAGTTTAGGATTTTTCGGTCTAGGGGACAGATGTTTATGCATGAAATCTCTACCATGTAAAGACCTTTAAATTCAGAAGATATGGTGAAAGTTATGGATTCTAAAAATAAAACTCAAGTAGAGAGGAACAAGATGTTCGTATGGAAGTACGTTATTTCCTACATATCCTCAGTTTAATAAGAGAACTTATTAGTTATAATTAAGTTCACAATCGATCGAGAATACATCTTGCTCACTTGCTGGTGATCCTTCAAAACCGATCAACCTTGAAGCATGCAGGCAAAAGAACGTAAACTATATTCACCATTAATTCTAATTTGAACTCTCAACAAGAGTTGTTTCATGAGCCATGATGTCGATTAGTCCTCTTACCAACCTCATTGAAATATTTTAATTGATTGTAATATTCAACTATTCAAGAACAATAACGATGAAGCTACGAAGCTTACACTGCCATATGCATCCATAATAGCACAATGAATGAACTAAATGCAGCAACAAAAGCACTGCAAAGCTTATATGTCAGTGAAAAGCATATATATTTAATTAGAGAAGCTGTGAAGGTTCTGTAAATTTTCATTTTTGCATTGGTCTTCAAAGAGACCTGATCAGAAAGGTATTGTGGAGATACCAATTTAGATAGGTGATAACTGATAAGACCATCAAGATCCAAGAATTTGTCTGCATGAGATACCGTATATAGAGATCCTTAATTGTGTGGATATGTATAGCTATGTTTATGCATGAACTAAACATACGTACGTACTGAGATTAGTAAGAAATATTAGCATACAAATCAATCAACAACTCAATTAAGTATCATTCTATAGCTATATTTATTGGATTGAGGACGAAAATAATTTAATATACTGACTATAAATCCCAAAATGCTTGGGAAGCAGCCAAGCAGGGGTAACCAAGGATGCCCAAGACGAAAAAAAAGCCTAACAATTTGCAAAACAAAAGATCAAGAACAAACAAGACACGTCCATGATGATATGAGTTTTATTTTTGCGATTAGCAGCAGGCTAAACCTTAAATCCAAGCGATTATTTGATGAGGATGCATCTTGGTGGTGATCCATCAGAACCAATCAACCTTAAAGGCAAGCAATGGACAGATGAGTATATTCCTGCTGGAACTCCATCGAGCTTTAAAACCTCAACAAGAACCATCTCCTGAATCACATAATTAGCAACAGTTTAGTTACTCGTACTCTGATTTTGAATAATTTACAGCTTCAATTAGTTATAAATTATAATCCATGATGGGATGAATTAAAAATCTCACCCGGCCTTGTAGAAACGCATAATGAACTGGTAATACATCGACGGAAGCTGCGACGTTTAAGTAATCAAGCCCTGCATCAATCATGTGGATAAAATAAAAGGAATGCATCGGCTAAATATATATATACCAATTAAGAACAATTTATACGTACTGTTTACTAATTAGTTAGCTCCAACTAAAAGAAAAATTACTGCAAGGGTTGATTAAAGGTGTTACCAACAAGTTTAATATCTGTGTTGTCCACCAGCCATTTCGCCCCATCCTCCATAAACCCTACAGCGCTTGTGTCAAACTCTTTATATTGAGGCATCTAAGGGATCCTATTGAGGCATCTAAGGGATCCTATCCTAATTAGTTGGAGTTTGTTATCTTCACGTCATTGTAACAGATATTGTGTATATCATATATCCCTCTTTCCTTTCTTAGTTAGCTAGAATCAAGGAGATTATAGTCTTTTGATCTTCTGCCTCCGTATATATTGTAAACATTCTATTGAGATCAAAATACAATCACGAAATCTTCAATATCAGTTTCTTCATGGTATCAGAGCCTCCGTGCTCTTGAGACCTAACCAAACACAAACCCTTAAACACAAAACCTAAAACTACAAACCCTGCCGAAACAATGGGAGGTGAAGATCAAAAACCAACAGCTTCAGACAAAGCTCCGGCATGGGAGAATTCCAATCATCCCTTGCACATCCATCATACAGATCAGCCTGGAGCCATCTTGGTTCCACAACTTCTTGCAGAAGACAACTTCAGTTCATGGATAGACAGCATGAATGCAGCTCTTCAGATCAAAAACAAAATAGGGCTCGTCGACGGAACCTTACCTAAGCCTAAGAAGAATCCTGACGAACAGAATCAATGGAATCGATGTGACATTTTAGTCAAAACTTGGCTGAAAGCGTCGATGTCTAAGGAAATCGGCAAGAGCTTTTCTCACTGCAAGGATTCAAGGACGATATGGCTTGAATTACACGAAAGGTTTGGACAAACAAATACCGTTCAACTCTTTCATATCGAAAATTTGATTCATGACTGCCAGCAGGGATCTCAAAGTGTCACCACCTTCTTCACTCAGCTAAAGAGCCTTTGGGATGAGAAGGATGATCTCTGCAACATTCCTGCTTGCACTTGTGAGGCAGGAGATGAACTTGAAAAATATGTTGAGACTCAAAAGATCATGAAGTTCTTAATGGGGTTGACAGATGAGTTTGCTACCACTCGAAGCAACATTATTGCTATGGATCCACTGCCATCATTGAATAAGGCGTATTCGATTTGTCTCAGACATGAAAAACAAGCTGCTGTCGCAGCTAACAAATCCATAATGCAGTCTTCTGAAGCCACTGCATTTCAAGTTCAACATCAGTACGTGCAGGAACCTCCTTCTGAGTCTTTCGCTGGTCACACACGCAAAGCAGTGCGTGGTCCTCCCAACAATAACAATCGGCCGAAGTGCACAAAGTGTGATCGAACCAACCATTCTACTGAAAATTGCAGGGCACATTTGCGTTGCAACACTTGTGGCTATAAAGGGCACACAGCTGATAATTGCAAGGCTCACTTGCGCTGCACCTTCTGCAATTATACAGGCCACGTAGTTGAAGAATGTAACAAAAAGAAGAGATTCATGCAACAATCTGGAGAGGGTTCAAGCCGAGTGAATCATATCTCAACACATTGCACAAACAATGATCAATCTGCCAAGTCTTCCTTACGGGCGCAGCTACTGGAACTTCTCCAAGAAGACCAATCCCTTGCAAATGCGGTGAATCAAGCTGGTAAAGTGGTCAACTATGAAGAACTTTCTGGTAAGGCTGATTCCCTAGCAAATACATGGATTATAGACAGTGGTGCAACAGATCATATTGTCTGTAACAAACAATTACTCACTTCATTCAGACCTGCCATACATCATGCTGTGAAATTACCTTCTGGTTCTTCTGCACTTGTTACGCACATTGGAACTGTGCAATTCACATCACAGTTTAGGCTTGAGAATGTGCTATGCGTCCCTTCATTCTACCTGAACTTGATATCTGTTAGCAAACTAGTCCGTGACTCATTTTATGTCACAATATTCTTAAAACGAGTTTGCTTTGTGCAGGACCTACGATCGGGGAAGATGATTGGGACGGGAACTGAGAAGGAGGGACTATACTGCCTTAACATCTACCAGGAAGCAACATGCAGTATGGCTCGATCTCAGACATCAAATCTCTGGCATGAACGGCTAGGTCATCCATCAAACCGAGTTTTTTCATTATTTCCTTTTTCCAAAGACAATTGTGCACCTAATAATTGTTTGATTTGCCCATTGGCTAAACAAACCAGACAACCATTTCCTTTGAGTACTACTTCAAGCAAAGATTGTTTTGAATTAATCCATGTGGATATCTGGGGCGGTTACCATGTTCCTTCATTGAGTGGTGCACAATATTTCTTAACCATTGTTGATGATTATTCTCGGGGCACATGGGTCTATCTCATGAAACACAAATCCGAAGCACGTCCACTTCTTGTCAGTTTCATTCACTTAGTCGAAAATCAATTTGATAAACGTGTTCGAGTGATTAGGAGTGATAATGGTCCTGAATTTGCTATGCATGAGTTCTATTCATCTAAAGGGATTGAGCACCAAACTACATGTGTAAACAATCCTCAACAAAACGGTGTCGCAGAAAGGAAACACCGACATCTTTTAAATGTGGCTCGTTCCCTCCTTTTTCAAGCCAACCTTCCAAAACAGTTTTGGGGGGATGCCCTTTTGACAGCCAGCTACCTCATCAATAGAACTCCCACACCACTCTTACATGGAAAAACACCTTTCGAAAGACTCTTCTCTAAAGCACCAACTTATGATCATCTTCGAGTTTTTGGTTGTAGGTGTTTTATTTCCACTCATCCATACAAACCTAGCAAATTTGATCCCCGGTCAATAGAGTGCATTTTCTTAGGCTATCCGCATGGTAAAAAGGGGTACAAAGTCTATGACTTAAAGGGCAAGAAAACATATTTCTCTCGGGATATTCTCTTTTATGAAACAGATTTTCCCTATCACTCCATTATCTCCACAAATCCCTCCATCAAATCTCGTTCAACTCATTCTCTTGATTTTGGCACATCCATGCGTGATCCTTGCCCTACACAGTTGGCAGAAAATTCCCATGTACAAGCTGATACTGAGAAGGACTCAATCACCATATCATCCACATCTAGTCAAAGTTCACAAGCCGAACTCCCACATAATTCCATCACTTCATCTTCCGCTGCAGAATCTTCTGACACTACTCCTTCTCCCACAAAGACAACGTTCCCATCACAACCTCACGAGTCTACCATATCTCCACATTCACAACATTCTCTCGAGTCTACCATATCTCCGGATTCACAAAATTCTATCGAGTCTGCTGCCCTTCCTTCACAAAATCTTCGTCGTTCCACCAGACCTACACGTACATCGAGTCTACTGCATGACTTCCATATTGAGGCGGCCCTCCCCTCACGTACTGGCCCATCATCGTCACCGACCGAGGTCTCAGGTACTCCTCACTCTCTATCACATGTATTGTCTTATGATAGACTTTCTCCTACACATAGAGCATTTACTACTGCTCTGACCTTGCATAGAGAGCCTACATCTTATTCACAGGCAGTTCTTGATCCAAACTGGCGAGATGCAATGAAAGCTGAAATACGTGCGCTCCAAGACAACCGTACTTGGAGTCTTGTACCATTACCTGCACACAAGCGTCCTATTGGCTGCAAATGGGTATATAAGATCAAGTACAATCCCGATGGGAGTATTGAGCGATACAAAGCTCGTCTCGTTGCTAAGGGATACAGTCAGGTTGAAGGAGTCGACTACCGTGAAACTTTTGCCCCCGTTGCCAAGCTTACCACTGTTCGTCTCCTTCTCAGCTTATCGGCTTTACAAGGTTGGCATCTTCACCAACTTGACATTAGCAATGCCTTCCTGCATGGAGATTTGTATGAAGATGTTTACATGAAGCTTCCTCCTGGCTTTGGAGGAAAGGGGGAGACAAGGGTCTGCAAGTTACACAAATCATTGTATGGACTCAAACAGGCCTCTAGACAATGGTTTATAAAGTTGTCAGAAGCTCTCAAGGCGACTGGTTTTCAGCAATCATGGTCAGATTATTCTTTATTTGTCAGAAATTACATGGCCATTTCACAGTTTTATTGGTATATGTTGACGACATCATCCTAGCAGGTAGTCATCTTGATGATATAGCTATGGTGAAGAAGTATTTATCTGACAAGTTTAAACTCCGAGACCTAGGAGTGTTGAAATATTTTCTAGGCATAGAGGTTGCACGTTCCAAGCACTGAATTGTCCTCAGCCAACGGAAATATGCGTTGGAAATACTAGAAGATTCTGGTTATCTTGGCGCAAAATCTGCCACCTTTCCTGTGGAGTACAACACCACCTTGACTCAAGGAGAAGGAAAATTGTTATCTGACCCTGCACAGTACAGAAGATTAGTAGGGAGACTAATCTACCTTACCATCACGAGACCTGATATTGTATACGGGGTTCACATTCTTAGCCAATTCATGGACAAGCCAAGAGAACCACATCTTGAAGCTGCACATAAGGTGCTACGGTACTTGAAACATACACCAGGCCAAGGCTTGCTGCTGCCTTCTACTGGAAGTTTACAATTGAATGCCTACTGTGATGCAGACTGGGCAAGATGCAGAGACACAAGAAGATCTGTTACCGGTTATTGCATATTCCTCGGTAATGCGCCTATCTCTTGGAAAACCAAGAAACAAGGAACTGTCTCCAGATCCAGCGCAGAAGCTGAATACAGATCTATGGCTTCCACTTGTTGTGAGATTACTTGGTTGCAGAACATCTTAAGGGATTTGAATGTGACAGGTACACAACCAGCTTTCCTCTACTGCGACAATCAAGCTGCACTTTACATTGCTTCAAATCCGGTTTTTCATGAACGAACAAAACATATTGAAATTGATTGTCATGTTGTTCATGAGAAATTACAAAGAGGGCTTATTAAAACTGCACACATTAGAACTTCGGAGCAACCTGCAGACATGTTTACTAAGCCGTTGCAGCCAAAGCAGTTCCATGGATTGTTAAGCAAGTTAGGTGTAATCAACATACACTCTAACTTGAGGGGGAGTATTGAGGCATCTAAGGGATCCTATTGAGGCATCTAAGGGATCCTATCCTAATTAGTTGAAGTTTGTTATCTTCACGTCATTGTAACAGATATTGTGTATATCATATATCCCTCTTTCCTTTCTTAGTTAGCTAGAATCAAGGAGATTATAGTCTTCTGATCTTCTGCCTCCGTATATATTGTAAACATTCTATTGAGATCAAAATACAATCACGAAATCTTCAATATCAGTTTCTTCACTTTATTCCACATAAGCTTCCTGAAAATGTAAAACACTATATTTTTCTTACGGTACTAGCTAGCTAGTAATACCTAATACGTATTCTATGAAGAGCAATTCCCTGCGCGCTTCTTTCTTTGCACACATACTGACTTATTCCTTTGCACAAAGGCTGGTTAATTTAGCCACTGCAATATTGGTGACAGACAACATGCATGCAGTTGATTAATTTAGTTCTACCCGAAGAGACAATAAGATATCATACCTGTCGGTATTAAGGGTTCTGAAAAGCACACGGCGCACCCCTTTAGGAATATTCAAAGCCTCCATGACTTCAGCTGATAAAGGTGCAAGGTACTTATAAATCTCTAATCAAATTTACAAAAGGATAATGAATAGTAACACGTACACTACACTATCCTAAGAAACTAAGAATCAATAACACCTTCATGCATGTATACTGTGATGAACAAATCAAAACATTGTTGAGAGTTGAGCATACCAGTTATGTTCTTATTCCTCGGAACATCAACCACCAGAGCAGGACCTAATCAAAAGTAGTTCAAGAACATCAAACGCCATCATCACTAATCCTCAATATATATATGACCAAGACTAAACATTTAGGCAAGAGGCTCACTACTGCATATCAGTATTGAAGCGATGAAGAAACAGAACGAAGAAAAAAAATTTGTCGCTTGAAGCCATCCAAGCGACGAATATTTGAATCGTCGCTTCAAAACAACGAGCGACGAATGTTTCCTAATACTCGTCGCATAGAAATTATTAAAGCGTCGAATATTCATAGTTTGTCGGCTCCGTTTATCGTTTAGGAAAATCTAGCGACGAAGATTCATCGCAAATTATTGAAGCGACGAAGTGCAGTAATTTCATCGCTCGAGTATAAACGAAGCGACGAAAATTGGCCAATCTTCGTCGCTTCGCTTTTTTTTGCATCTGCCTCTGTACTTCGTCATTAATGCAGCCTCTATATATAGGTAAAATTTAGGGGTACTGTTTCAGTCGGGATCTGTTGCAGTTTTTGGAGGAGAAGAGGGAGAAGTTTGAAGAATTAGAGCTTGGAAGGCTTTTGTTGCCAATTCTTTGATTTTTAAGTAAGGTTAGTGCAATTTTTTTCTATTTATCCCTCTTTGTGAGCATATTATGTATTAATTAAATTGAAATGGTTGTTTATGTTGGTTAATGAAAGTTGGATGATGTTGTGTTGAATTTTGTGTTTTGTTGTTGTTTTAGTGTTAGAATATGGAAATTGTGATAAACCATGTTTTGGGTTCATTGAAAATGTTAGATTTTTAGTGAAATTTAGTGAAATTGAGATTAGCTTAGTTTGTGAAATTGTGAAATTTAGTGAAATTGAATTTTAGTGTAATTTAGTGTAATTGTGATTTAGTGAAATTGTGAAATTTAGTTAAATCCAAATTTAGTGAAAATGAAATTTTGTGAAATAGTGAAATTTAGTGAAATTAGAATTTTATGGTAGATTAGGTTGAAATTATTAATTAATGATGTAATTGGTTTGTGTTGTGTGTGGATTGTGGTAGTTATGGTTTCTGAAACATGCGAGTGACTTAGTGAGGGAGTGTGATGCCGTGTGTAAATTTATGGTTTCATATTATATATAATTGTGGTGTTTATCAGCGTATAACTCCCGTTTGAGAATCAACAACTCATCTAGTTGATCGAGATGAGTTGTTGATTTTCGAATTGTCCCATTTTTGGACACTTTAGGTGAACACGACTTTATTGATCCTTTTGCTATTCATGTGGTTTTAGTTTCAGTTTTGGGATATAGTTTCGACAATGTCTCTTTACAATGTTCCTCGAGTGCAAATTAGGTTGTTTAAATTTTTGTGCACTTGAGGAACTGTAGGGAGATGCTACCGAAATTTTCCAAAACTGTAACAAAAACCACATGGGTGCAAGAGGGTTAACAAAAGTCGTGTTCTCCTGAAGGGGATAGGACCCAACCTGGAGGAATAAGGAGAAGAAGTGTTGGGACTTGTTTTGATTGTATCATAAATGTTGTGTGCTAACCTTATGCATATTGTCTATTTATGTTATGACAGGAAACATGAATGATGTCCCAAAAAAATCTTTTATGAATCATCATTATACACACCCTGACTACAGAACAGGCGTAGTTAACTTCATCAATTTTGTGAAGACTCACACTATTGGAACCCAGTATCTCTCTTGTCCGTACTCAATTTGCAAAAATGGTCCTTATTATAAGGAACTCGTAGAGATTTATCATCACTGCATGCACTGTGGTTTGGATCCAACTTACACAGTTTGACACCTACACGGGAAAGTTTCTGGTCAACCCGCAATGATCAGTCGACGGAGATAGTGACTTCAGGACAGAGTCGAGGCTTCCACTGTTGCCGGTCCTTTAGTGATCTCGCCTGTGGAGATTATACAAAATGTATTTCCGTACTATCCTGGATACTATGGAGAAGCACCGCATAATGTTGTTGAAGAAAATGCTCAAATTCACTTCAATGACATGGTAGATGATGATTATGCTAAGTATGAAAGGCTACTAAGAGAGTCGCAAACCCCATTATATGAAGGGAGTGAAGAAACTGTATTAAGTGTCATATTACACGCAATAGAAATTAAAGTTGAAAATTGATGGTCGGATACGAGTGTTGATAAATTATGTGAATGGTTGCATAAGTTTTTTAAAGGGCATAATTTCCATGTGAGTTATTCGAGAATTAAAAAAATCCTCAAGGATCTTTCTCTTGGATATAAAAAAATTTATGTTTGTGAGTTCAACTGTTACCTATTCAGGGGGGCTGAAAATAAAACTCATAGGACTTGTCTAGTATGTGGTGCTGAAAGATATAAGCCAGATACGGATGACATTCCAAAAAAGGTAATCTGGTATTTCCCTCTCACTCCAAGGTTGAAACGCCTATTTATGTCTCCACACACCGCAAAATATATGCGATGGCATAAGGAGAGGCGACCACATGAAAGTACCCTCCGGCACCCATCTGATAGAGAAGCATGGCAACATTTTGACAGGTCATTTCTAGGTTTCGACGACATTAAGGGAAGAAATGTGCGGCTTGGAGTGACAACTGATGGTTTCAGTCCATTTGGAACAATGACAACCCAGCATAGTACATGGCCCATGGTTGTGATGCCATTTAATCTACCCCCTAATATGTGTATGAGGAAGGAATATAATATGATGGCCGTGTTGATTCCTGGCCCTAAATCTCCAGGAAAGTTCCTTAGTGTCCTCATTCGTCCATTGATAGACGAGCTCAAAGATTTGTGGAAAAATAGAGTCTCTACTTTTGACAGAGTAGACAATGATGTATTCACGATGAAGGTAGCGGTGATGTGTACTATAAGTAACTTTTCTGGTTTAGGGATGCTTGTGAGCTCAACGGTGAAAGGGTACAAGGCGTGTCCAATTTTTCTGGATGATCTGACAGCGGAGCATATTTATGAAGGGCATCGGATATGGCTCGACGAGAATAACTCGATGCAATCCAGTTTGGCATTTAACGGGAAGCCAGAGTGGGGAAAAAGACCAGCTCATAAGGACAGAGATGAAATTTTGGAGGAAATTAGGTCACACAGTTACGCCACTCTTAGCCAGCATCCAGATTTTCATATCCCTTACTCAGCACACAACAGACAATGTTGGACTCACGAATGCGTATTTTGGCTTCTTCCCTATTGGTCATCGTTGTTGCACATGTACTGTTTAGATGTCATGCACATTGAAAAGAACGTGGGTGACAATATCCTTGCCACCATTCTTGCAATTGAAGAGAAGACCAAGGATGGTCCAAGGGCTCGCGAAGCGCTGGAGAAGAGGAAAATCCGCAAAAGTCAACATCAATCGAAAGTTGAAAAGAAGACGGAAAAGGTTCCTCATGCACCCTTTTTAGTTAAAGAGGATCATCGTGAAGAAGTATTCGAATGGTTTCGCGGTGTTAGGTATCCACTTGGCTATGCGGGAAGTTTGAGAAATAAGGTCAAACTAACCGATAAAAAGTTCTATGGATTGAAGACGCATGATTGCCATGTTAGCTTCAACGTCTTCTTCCAGTGGTTATCCGAGGATTTTTACCAAATAACGTCGTGAAACCATTGATAGCATTGTCAAATTGGTTTAGGAAATTATGTGCTAGGGAGTTGAAGAAGGTAAATGTCCAACAGATGGAAGTTGAGATAGTGATGATTCTCTGCAATTTGGAGTTGATTTTTCCTCCATATTTCTTCACCTCTACGGTTCATCTCATGGTTCACATTCCCTAACAAGTTATGCTTACAGGCCCAGTACATTTTACATGGATGTATCCGACGGAAAGGTATATGCACTAACCAAATATGTTTTTTTTTGTTAAATCTAAATTTACACTAACTATATATATTCATCATTTTATAAGCAATTAGGTGATTATAAACAGTCAATGAGTAATACAAGTTACCCGGAGGGGAGTATTGCAGAAAGGTACATCTCGTCGGAGTCGGTGAGGTACAGTAAGTCTTCTCTGCAATTGGAAGAACATGAAGAGCCCAATCCTCCAATATGGAATATTAGTTGTGTTTCGCAGTTAGTTCAACCGTGTACTATGGATACCACCGGAAATATCAGGTTAACAGAGGAGCAAACGGTTGAGGCTCACTGGCAAATTTTGACGGATACAGAAGAAGCCCAATATTACGTGGACACTCATTTGCAGATGTATATAGCAAAACATGGTGATGATTACGACGAGCACCTCATGAGGAGGAGTTTCAATCGATGGTTCTTAAGATATGTATGAAAATTGAATTTTTTTTTTCTTGTACATAGATCCTAAACCTAAATAGTATAACACTAACACCATCTATTTTTCAGGCAAAGAACCTGCATGATGCTGAAGGCCTTAATTTTAACAGGACAATATGGTCATTGGCTCGAGGTCCGCAATTCACCCGGATTTATAAGGCGTGCTATGTGAACGTTATCAAGTATGTCTCATTCGATAGAGATCAAAGGCTCGTGACTCAAAATAGCGGGGTGATGTTAAGCACAAAAGTTGAAAACCTGTCCCAACACCTCTATTGCCATCTTGACTATGTAGTCGAGGTATGTTATCTAGACAATATGTCGGTCGTGTTGTTCAAAGGTATATGGCACAACACCACTGACGATCTGGATGCCGAATAAATTGACACCATCAAGGTAGATCATGGTCTGATATCAGTGGATACAAACACTAGTTACTATGAGAATTCACCATTTTGTCTTGCTATCAAGACAAAACAAGTGTTCTACTTGGACGATCCTGTGGTGGGTGATACTTGGAAGGTGGTGCAAAAAATATCTCACCAAAATGTATACAATGCCGAAGTACTGGCAACAGAAGATAAAAGGCCTCCTTTAGGGAATCAAATCACAGAGCCTTACCAAGAGGACACACTAAGTTCAATGAAATTTTACCATATTGATGCATCTAATCTCCAACTCGATTTAGAAGTACACGAAGAGAATGAAGAATCAAGCGACGAAGTTTGAACACCTTTCGTTGCTTCACGTGATCTGAAGTGACGAAGTTGGGTCTCACTAGGTTACCCTGTGAGTTTTATCTTCGTCGCTTTAACATTTGAAGCGACGAATGTTTATATTGTCGTCGCTAACTTAAATACGAAGCAACGAGTTTTGCCAAAGTTCGTCGCTTCAAATAGATGATTATATTTGAGCGAATCTCTGTTTTTCTTCCTCTGCAGAAGCGAAAAACCCTAAATTTGAAAACCCCAATCCCTTATATTCAGCCTCGAAACCCTTAAAGCTCTTCACAAAAAACCCTGAAATCGAAACCCATAATCTCTCTCATTCGATTTCAAGAAATTCACCCCTAAATTCGAAACCCCCAAACCCGAAATTCCTAACCCTAACCCCTTCGATTCATCAATGGCACCAGGTTCTAGTGCCCAGAAGAGGAAGAAGGAGCTCGAGGCCAGAAGGGAGAGGAAGGCGCCCGAAGCTGCAGCTAGAGCGGCGAATGCGACGGTGACACCAGAGGCGGCGAATGCGACGATGAGACTAGAGGCGGGTATTTTGGTACATGTCCCGTCGTTGGAAGATACCACCCCTTCGGGGTTGGGGGCTGCTGGAAGCAGAGCTGGCGGTGGCGCCATTGGTGGCGTTAGAGTTGCCAATGTGGAAGGGCACAATGATGACGGTCCTCCAATAAGTATTAGGACCAAGAGGGGTCCTCCGGAGCCGGGTAATTTCTTGTTTATTTCTGCTTCTCTGCTAAAGAATTGGGTGAGAAAGCTACTACCTTACTGCAAGTTTTATAATGATGTGGGTTAAATAGCTATGTTGTTCATCTTTGTTATCAAAAGATGATGGAGAAATCTTGATGGCCGAGAGGCAGGGGACTGCCCAAGATCGATTGGTTTTTGAGGTCTTGGTGTTGGCTTTTAGGGTTTATGAGCTGATTTTAATGTGATTCCTTTGCTTCCTATGTAAGGTTTTTGATGTAATATGTCGACTTGTCCTAATAATGAATAATTGGGATGCAATTGGAGTTCTTGTTGTGCACTGTGTATATGGTGATATTTCAAAGATGCAATCTTTTAGTTCAAGCCTTATGGCAGCCTTATTTTGAGCTTGTTCTGTTTGATACTTTGTGCTTATACTTTCTTGTGAGTGATGTTATGTTGGTTGATATCTACATGGACTACGCAAAAGAGTAGCTGCACTAACAATAGTAGCAATATTTTTTTTGGCTGGTAACTAACAGTAGCAGCCTTATTATGATTATATCACTAGGTAGCATATCAATATATGGAGGCTGAACTTATAAGAGGAGGGGGGGGGGGGGGGGGGAGGGGGGGCTGAACTTATGAAGTACAACATAACACTTGTTGTACTTAGCATTGGGGTTAAATCTTTGGTTTTATTATTGAATGTAATGTAGGTATTCGCTGTGATTGTTAATATTATAAAGCACATAGCTCCTAGCATTCTTGGTGGTCGATCCTCCTCTCTTGTATAATTTTGTTATGTAAATTTGGTTTGGTTGATATGGCAGAGGTGGTTGATATGGCAACGGGGAAGAAGGTGAAGGGGCGGAACCTTGAGAAGCTTGGCGTCGTCACGGCCACAAAGACTGCATATTTGAAGATGATGAACAACAACCAGCCTTTGAAGGTTGAGTACGCCGAAAAACACAAGGGTCACAAAGAATTGAAGTGGAGGACTTTGATGTCCCGAGACATCGGGAGCGCCTTCCAGAGTAAAATTCTGATGCTTGCGCCTTCATTTGCTGAGCTGGATGAGGAGCACCAAGATGCATTGACCACTTATATGGAGGTAAAACATTAATTTAGAATAATTTCGAAAAAAAAAAAAAATCAGTCACATTATATTCATTTTATGATAATGAAAGGCTCGTTTGATTTTTTTGAATTGTTTTTTGCTAGATGTTCTATGACCTCCCTCCCACCGAGACAGGCATGTGGAAATACATCGACGAGACCGCTGCAAAGATTTACAAGGATTAGAAACACGACTGCCATACTCACTACCTTGAAGTATCAAAGGCGACGCCTGCAGAGTTCATCCACCGACTTGAGCAGTGGGAGTAGCTGAAAAGTCACTTTGAGGACGACGATTATTATAAGGTAATAAAAATTAATTATCGGTTTTCGCATTTCATATAATAACTTCTTACTCTCATATGAAATGTGTTAATATATATTCGTACTTCTTTTTGCAGGCAATGTGTGCCCGGAACGCCGCTAACCAGAACAAGAAAAAAGAAAAGGGGTATGCAATTAACCATTACTCCGGCACCACTCCCTACAGCTACCGGGTTGCTGCAAATGAGGAGAAATGGCATCCAACGCCTTTACTCCAGACAGTCTGTGATGTTTATCAATCATCACAGAATGCGCATGAGAAAGTGGTGAGTGACATTGTTTTATATGCAGTAGTTTGGTTTTTAGCTTGTGATTTTGATTTTTAAAAACTATACTAACAAAAACCTATTGGATAATGTTTTTTACAGGCAGCGGTGAAGAGGAAGATGGATGAGCTGTGTGCTAGTCGAGTAACTGATGAAGCGGGCGGGAGTCACGTGACGGGCCCCGTTACCGTCGAGGAGCAGATGGCGGTAATAGAGAAAGAGCTGGGTGGGAAGCCGGGGACGAGGGTCCGAGGTATTTTTTTTTAAATGTTTTATCTTTTACATTTTGTGTTGTGTTGTGTTTTAATTTTTATATATGAAATGGTTTTTAATTTTACTAATTTTGCAGGGCTAGGCGGTGCATTAAGACGCGCGCCAAAACCAAACCGGTGGTTGAGGATTTGCAGAGGCAACTAGCAGTCGTCACCGAGCGGTGCATAGCCTCAAAAATCGAGAAAGAAGAGCTGAAGCAACGTATGACGAGGATGGAGAGTGCCCTCAATGACGTCATCTCTGCCCAAGGCAATCCGGGTGTCAATGCCGCCGCAAGAACTCCGTCTGTCGCAGATAAATCCTCGTGTGCTTCATTACGTATTCCCGAGGATGACCTTGATTAGGACCATTTCTTTTCATTTTAATTTGATTATTTTACATTGTTGTTATAGAACATATTCTCGGATTTTGACGAAATTTACGTATTTATAAAATGTAGTGTGTTTGTGTTATGTTGGATGTGAGTTTTATGTTACTTGAATGCGTGTTTTCTGTTATTTGGATGCAAATGAAATAGGTTCAAATTGGACAGAAACCTGCTATTCTTCTCAGTAACACTACATGAAGCGACGAACATTGATCAATCTTCGTCGCATCAAAATCTAAGCGACAATCAATCTTTGTCGCTTTAGTGTTATATGCCTAATTTTTCTTCTCAGTAACGGTTAATGAAGCGACGAACATTGAACCAAAGTTGGTCGCTATAAATAGTAAGCGACTACTCAAACTTCGTCGCATCGAATTCCAAGTGACAACTCAAAATTCGTCGCTACACATATAAAGCGACGACCCAAACTTCGTCGCCTAGAATTTCAAGAGACGACTCAAAGTTCATCGCTCATTGTTTAGTGACGAACTTTGGTGTCGTCGCTTGAAATATCCTAGTGACGAAATTGAAGCAAAATTTGTCGCTTGGAATCGAAGCGACGACATCCAAGCGACGACTTGTTGTCGCTTGGGTACTGAAGCGACAAGTTTTGTGCTGAACCAATGAAAAAAAGTCGTCACTTCGATTCTTTGCTGGAGTAGTGGCTGCTAGCTATTCTAATTATCATTTAATAGTTCAAGGTCAAGAGCATCAACATCAAAGCCAACATCATAGTAATGGTCGAAGACGTGACCCGACGCGTCAACATGGGTGCCGGAGTAACACTAAACTTCATCACGGAAACGTTAGCGTCCGAGCCGTTTTTGATACTCATGCCAAGCGACAGGAATTCCCCGAGCCCGTCGTTTATGCCGTAACTTGGCATGTCAGGGGTGTACCTGTGACCAGGGACGTAGGCAAGAACCAAGCATTGGTTGGGCTAATTTATTGGTGCCCCTTATATTTGTGCGGAGCGCAAAAAAATTTCTGATGTCATTGTAACCTAACCTGCTGAAACGATGAAATCAATACAAGTTAAGAGTCTGAATATGCAACTCCATGTCTTGTCTTCTATTATTAATTATGGTTCGACCAAAATCAAACAATGTCATCAATCGATGAAAGTTGAAGTGCAGTTCAGTAAGTAATTTTTTTTCCTTTGAGCTATAAGCTGAGATACATATATACCTAGAAGTTTTTTACCCCAAATCTCCCTTGGGCTGTAGCCCAACCAGCCCTTGACGTGGTTACGTCCCTGCCTGTGACTGATGTCGTATATTCGACTGTTATCATACACCTCTCTTCGTATGGGCACTGGGACTTCATCACCGGACACTGAGCAGTCCTCGGTGAGGGTGGGGTAGGCCTGGTTGGCGGAGGATGAGGCAGCGATGGTGATGGTGTATACTGGGGTGCACGGTAGCAGAATAAGAAGGACGAGGTGGTGGAATAGGGTGTTATTCATCGTAATAAAAGGGAAGAACAAGATAAAATGAGTGGTGAAGTTATGCATTGTGTTAAGTTACTATTAGTGCGTACTTATAGTCAGAAATCACAATATTGTGGGGAAATTGTTGGGAAGTTCTTGTCGTCAGCTTCGTTAACCCTCCCCAGGTAATTTTTAAGTAAAGTTTAGGCTCCTTCTATGCTCTTGACTCTTGAGGGGATAACTTTTTCAAATGCAAAACAAAGTTATCGTTTCTCATACGGGTCTTCATCCTCTTTCTCGATCTTTTTATATAGATAGATCATCGTTATATCTCAGGTATTTAAGTAATAATCTATCAATTTCTTATTTCTCTTTTGGTGTTCGTAGTATATGCAGTAGTAGTCTTTTCAAGTTGTGAAAGACATATTTGAACCCAGTCTAGCTAGAACACTTTCAGGTTGGTAAATAGAGATTGCGGGGAAAATGTATTGTGGGGGTTTCCTAGAACCAGATTTTTTGTGAGATTTGATATGTTTAGTGAAATTGACTCCTCTTTCATTGTTTCAACTTGCAGACGACGTTAGGATTAATTGTTTTCGTTGATAGGGCGGGAAAGACTGAAAGAGGCATATTGCCTCCTCTTGTCCCTCTCTCTTTTGTGTAAAAAGATAATATGTATTATAGTACCAAACACTGCATGGAGGGTTAGGAATCTAATGTATAAATTAATGGACTTCATTGCTCGAAACTGCACAGACCGAACTGAACTAACAATATTTCTAGCTAATAAGCTTGTTTCACAAAATAAGAAGCTCTTTTGTTGTTACGTCTCACTCACAGGTTATAAGAAGCCATTTTCACATTCAAGGTTTCTTGATCTTTTTCTCCTTTTCTTTTCTTTTTTACCCAAAGAGAGTACCAATAATTAGGACTACCAAAAACTCTAAAAGTGCAAAACTTGTCTTACAAGGCTAGGTTTCTCATTTTGGATTGAAAAACGTTGAACGGTGAGAAAAGAACCTCCGTATATATCATGATTGTTCTCAACAACTCAAATTATACTCCCTATATTACACTTTTGTTCTCACCAACTCATATCACAAAACCTTTTTCATATTCCATCTTGGCCAAAATCATGAACCGAACCCTTCTCGATCTTTCCCCTCTTGCTCACATTCGCTTATTTTTCCCTTTCTTACTCCTCCTCAGTCAACCACGGTCACGGCGACACTCCGAAACCCCTCAGGAGGGAAGTGTACGGAGATGGGAGAATCTTTGACATCACCCACAGGTACACACCGGAGATTCCCGTGTACGGTTCAAAGCTTGGGATCGGACTTTTCCGGTGGCTCCAACTTAGCATGAAGAATGGTTCACTCACCAACAACTCGGAGTTTAAGCTGCTTGTTCACACCGGAACTCATGTTGATGCCCCTGGCCATGTGTTTGATGATTATTATGATGCTGGGTTTGATGTACATCAGCTTGACTTGGAGGTTCTCAATGGTAATAATGCATATTTGGCCTCATTTTTCTTTGACAAAAGGACATTGTCCTATAGTTGGAAGTTTCCTATTCTCCTTGTTTGGTAAGAAATTTCACTCATATCATGAACATATATTGATCACACTTGGGGGTTCAAAGTTTCACAAAGTAGACCCCTCTAGGTAATTTGTTGATGATTATGTACAATGCTCACTGGTTCTAATTACTCTTTTGAATAGGTCCTGCCCTTGTTGTTGATGTTCCCAGGGATAGCAACATAACTGGTACGCAAATCTTACTAGTTACTACAACTTCACTCTATATACTTCAAATCCCTGCTGGTTGTTTTATAATCCCATTTAATTTACAGTACTTGATCAATTCATTGTTAATATTTTGCAACTATGAGAGAAATTTTGAAAAATGACCATAATTCCAGTATCCGGTTTCAACTATGAAATCAAAATTGTGTTCCTCATGTTTCAGTTTCAATTTTTCTGCATCTGACCAGTTTGTCTTGGCATACCTTCACAGCTGAAGTGATGGAGTCCTTAAACATTCCCAAGGGTACTCGCCGAGTCCTTTTCAAGACATTAGACACCGATAGGTAAACCATACGGATCTTTTGCTTCTGTTTTTTCTTTCCTAGTTACATAAAATGGTCTCCAAGTGAACTACCATGCCACTCCAAGGTCTATTTCAATTTAGGTATGACCCCCTTAGCTTATTAGGGGTGTGTGTATATATATATACAGTCCTTCTCGGCTACGGACGTCCGCACGCACTGTTCACGGTGCGGATGCGGCGTTTCCGGCCACCGGCGAGGCGGCGCCGGCGTATCCGGCCGGTGGGTTTTACTCGTCCCACGCCGGCGACCCCGTCTGTGCCGGCCCGAGCTCGATCGCCGGCCGGCAGCCCGGCGGAAATCCAGAAAAAACAGAAAAATGGACGTCCGCACCTGAAAATCACTTTATATATATATATATATATATATATATATATTCACCATTCAAACGAAAAATTGTGTTTCACTTTCACAAGGAAGGTTTGGTTTGAACGAGAGACTTCCTATTACATTGTTGTACAAGTAACACATGGTATAAATACGACCTCCTTTCAAAGTATGAGTATATAAGCGCGCTAAGCCTTAGCTAGGTCACCACTCACCAGGTTGACACAAGAACACAAAACACAATGAAAACTTCAAAATCCATCTCTCCCATCAACCTTGCCACTCTTCTCCTTGGAGCCAGTACGACCCAGTTCGCGCCTTTCAACTATTCCAAAACCCTAAACCCTTACCCTGCTTCAAAACCCCAACCCCAGAAGCCCTTTAGCTACTCTCTCCTTTACTACGAAGTCATCATCTCCAAGCTCCTCCCCGACAAAATGTTCGACCAAACAGACCAAATCCTCCGCCAAATGAAGCAAGAAACCCCGATGCGTACTTACAATATAATGATTCAGGGTTTTTGCATGGAACCCTGATGCGGGAGTGGGGAGTTGGATAATGCATGGAAGGTGTTTGATGAAATGCGCAGCAAGCGTTTTAAGCCAAATGATTTGACATTGGCGGCTTTTGTTTACAAGCTTTCGGAGTAGAAAGAGGAACTGGAGCGCGTTTATGGGGATTTCCCTACTGGATTCATGTATGAGAGGTTGATGGAAGGACTTTGAGGAATTGGTGAAATGAGTGAGTATGTGTGCTGTCGGAGACTAGAACTTACGGTAGAATGATTCGTGCGTGTTGGGATAAGAAGGATTTAGAAGCAGCATGTAAGTTTTTGGATATGATGGTGGACCAGGGTATACGGTATACCAGGTCCTTCTTTTGGTTACGGTCTGATTATAAGTGCATTGTGCGAAGAAGAGAAATGGAGTGAAGCAAAAAGGTTCTTTCAGATGCAAAATCACAGGTGCTATCTGGATGTGGTTTCGTATCGAACGCTAATTAGTGGACTTTGTGATTGTGATCAGTTTCAGGAAGCAGGATTTTTCCTGGAGGAGATGATCTTTAAGGGTTATGGGCCCCATTATGAAAAAACACATAAACTTGTTGAGGGTTTGTGTCAGGAAGGCAATATGGAGTTCTTAGGCACAGTTATTAGTAGCCTGGAAAAGGGAAATTTGCTTGATGATAAAACCTGGGGACTGGTCGTTTCTACTCTGTATAAGGAGAAGTCGTCAGGTGTCTTTCAGCTCATCGATACTTTGACAATGTAGTAAATTGGGGAGGTACTCATCTCATGCCTATAATTCGGTTTGTAAAGCAAAGGCAGTATGCTGTCTAATGTCACGTATCTCTAATGTGGACGACTTGCAACTTTAATTTTCAGTGACTTGAGTACCTGTTTTCCTAGAAAACGGCTCTTTTCACTGGCCATTCTGTGCGTAAATAGAACCTGAAATTGTTCTGTGAAAAAAAAAAATGAAAAAAGAGAGGAAAAGAAAACTGTAGTATTATAAATTGTTCTTATGCATTATGAAACCTAATGATTGCACGGGTCTTATGCATAAAAAGGAATTTGACTCGAGCTTTGTGGGATTCACCGAGGATGGAGCGAAATGGGCGGTAAAGAACACGGACATCAAACTAGTTGGTACAACATTACTTCATTTTCTAGCTAATTTTAAAGATTGCATCTGATTGCATTCATAGAATTCATCCCACACTTTCTGGCATGGTAATTAGTTACATGTAATCCATTTCTGTGTTTTTTCTGATGCGCTCCTGTTTATCTGTTATGAATTTAGGAACTGATTACTTTTCCATTGCTACCTATGCTGAAGCTATTCCCGCTCATATTGCTTTTCTAAAAGGAAGAGTAAGAGTTCTTAACTTACTCAATAGAAAAGAGAGCTTGTTCCAGTTTATACTTTACATCATCGCGCTATATTAGTAGTTTAGTATAGTTGTTTGCCTGCTTCTTATTCAAACCAATTCTGTCATCTTTATTTAAGTATTTCATTATGATTACTGGCCAAGTTATGATTTAGGCATCAGTGTTGCACAACGAATCAACAGACGTAATATTTGGACTGGACATGTATCTGTGAATTGTTGGTTATTATTACAAAGAACTTGATTTGTTCTCCCAACTTAATTGCCTGTGTGTCTAAGTATTTTGTTACAATGTGATAAGGATTTGATTTGTCTTACACCCTGCAGTTCAATGTTTACACTTATTTTTCAGGAAATCATACCTGTAGAAGGCCTAAAGCTTGATGGCATAAAACCAGGAAATTATTCTGTGCACTGCTTACCTCTAAGGTTGCTTGGTGCTGAAGGAGCACCGACAAGATGCATCCTTATCAAATGATCTAGAACCTATTTCATTGTATGAATATATACTTGCAACCACTGAACCAAACAGCTAGCTTTTAACTTTAACCATATGATTGGTTGGTCACGATCTTACATTTTTATGAACTGTTCAACTGCTTTTATGAGTTTCATCATATATACTTCAACTGTGGCGCAAGTGCGCAACACATTTATGCTATAGCCAGTAACATCTTGAGTCAATATGATCGATGTACTAATTAAAACTCCTTACCAATTAACTTGCAGGAGCTGATCGAGATGGCCTACAATTCTACAAAGGCATTGAACAGAATAAAGAAACAGTAGAAGCTATGGATAATTCTCTCTTAGTCGTGCTGTTACTCAAGTTAGTATTTACTATTTAGAGATTAGAGAGAGCTCTGCCAGTTGTGTATGGTATCTCCTACTGCTGGACATGGTACTGAAGGCTCTGAGTTCATACTCTTATATTCTTATTCGACTTCGAGAAATTGTACGTACTGCATGCTCATAAGTGGATAATTCCATATGAAAGTTGCTCTTTCAAACCATATTTCAAAAGAAGCAAAAGAAAATTGACATAGGCTGGGGAATTATATTGTTGAGGGTATTAAACCTTAGAGTGGTTCTTTACTTTCATGCATGCTTGCTGATGGACTATTCGTCTAGGTGTTAGACTAAGCCGTTTTGCAGCTCGTCGCATTAGCCGGTTTATGCTCGTTTCTTGTGATTGACCGTATTAAGCTATATTATCTGCGCAGTTAAACTTTGAGAGGAGATGCTCTACATGTTTGTGCTAAGTGACACTGAGAGAACTAAAAAGTGTTGGATGAAATGTTGCAAATTAAGCTCGGTGAATCTGGTAGTGGCATTGAGTGAATGACAGGTGATTGTGAGAAGATTGATATGCATGGATTTCTGTATTTGTAAAGCATTTTGCAGAGCTATAAATCTTCTTCCCTTTTTTTTCCCTTTTCACTTGTTATCATTCATGTTGCCATATGATCAGTGCCCTTTGTGTATCTTGTAATATATGTCAGCATGTTATCAAAGACAAAATAATGCTTCTCAACTTCTATCACCCACATGAACAAGACAAAAAAACAAAATGCTTCCTTCACTCCATCCCGTCATCTTATTCTATGAACTATTGGGTGTATGGGTCGGTCGGTCTGGTATAATTACTTGAAAGAGAAGTACTGAGAACTGAACCTGCCTAATTTTATGCAGAAGCTTATCATTTAACTCACTAAATTTGGGTTTTAAGTGGTGTAAATTGTTCTGGTGCCTTAACTCATAAACCATGTAGCATGCAAGGTTGTAAAGCTCCAAAGGTAACCACTGAAAGAAGAAAGGGGCACTTCTGCAAAATTTTCTTCACAAGCTACAATATTAGACTTTTGAATCATACTGACTACTGTTATCATATGATTCATGTCATATGAAGCAGCATAATTTCCTCTCCATCTCCATAACTGAACTGAGCAATTCATGAAGGACAATAGGAGAAGAGTAGCATCTTCTAAAAGCGTGCTCTCTTTCCTTCACATTCAAGCGATGCCATTTTCAGATAAAAGCAAGAATAAAAAGAGGGTCAGTTTCAATTGACTATTTGAGAAAGCATGTGAAAGTGGCTTATCAATGAAACATTGACTATACCGAAAGTTTCGTATGTACATATGATCCGAAATGTTAGGAAATTGGCACTCTTGGATCTTATAAATAGAAGCATGCACACAGTGGTTTTCTCACTCATTCATACACAGCAATTCTATTCGAGGGGTTTTTGACTTCAATATGGCACTCTCCAAAATGCATGTTTTTGTTCCAGTTCTCTTCCTAATTCTGATGGGAATGATGACTGAGGCAACTCCTCCAGGAATTGCCAAGAATCCTAGCAATGCAAGGTGTTTGATAAAGAAGTACAAGCATTGTTACAATTTGGTGCATGTGTGCCCTAAGTTTTGCCCCGATCAGTGCACAGTTGAGTGTGTATCATGTAAACCAATCTGTTCTGGGGGCTCGACAACTCCCACTACACCTACACCACCAACTCCTACTCCATCACCTCCCATTTACTACCCTCCTCCTCCTACTCCCACACCGCCAACCCCAGCCCCGACACCCCCAACCCCCACTCCCTCACCACCAACCCCAACTCCATCACCCCCAACCCCCACTCCCTCACCTCCAACCCCCACACCCTCACCGCCAACCCCAACTCCCTCACCGCCAACACCCACTCCCTCGCCGCCAACACCCACTCCTTCGCCGCCAACTCCAACCCCAACTCCCTCACCCCCAACCCCCACTCCCTCACCTCCAACACCCACTCCCTCACCGCCAACCCCAACTCCCTCGCCACCAATCTTCTCATCACCTCCTCCCAGTACTACTCCATCTTGGCCATCTCCTCCAACACCATCTAACCCTCCTCCCTCTCCTACACCATCTCCACCTACTTCTTCTCCTCCCCCATCAACTCCTACTCCACCAATCAAAGGAAAGTGCAAGAACAAGAACTACCCCCAATGCTACAACATTGAACATGCATGCCCTACCTCCTGCCCTAGTGGATGTGAGGTGGATTGTGTTAGCTGCAAGCCAGTCTGTAGTAAGTACCTCTAGCTCGCACTCATTTTATTAATTAGCAATGCATGCATGATTTTCGATATTAACAATTAGAAACGAAACGTATAACTAAGAAATTATATCCACTTCTGATGCACATCTTTCTCATTGGTAATGGCAGAGTGTGATCAACCCGGAGCAGTGTGCCAAGACCCTCGATTCATAGGGGGAGATGGCATTACCTTTTACTTCCACGGCAAGAAAAACCAGAATTTCTGCCTCTTATCCGACTCCAACCTTCACATCAATGCTCACTTCATCGGCAAGCGAAATGCCAACATGAAACGCGACTTCACTTGGGTCCAATCCATCGCCATCCTCTTCGGAAAACACCAACTCTTCATCGGCGCCCAGAAAACTGCTACCTGGGAGGACTCGGTGGACCGCCTTGCCCTCTCCTTTGACGGCGAGCCAATCACCCTCGGAGAATATGAAGGAGCCAAATGGCAATCCGAGAGCTTCCCACGTGTCTCATTCGCAAGGGTGGATGACACCAACAATGTGATGGTTGAGGTTGAAGGCAAATTTAAGATCACAGCCAAGGTTGTGCCTATAACTGAGGAAGACTCTAGAATCCACAACTATGGTGTGACAAAAGATGATGCCTTGGCTCATCTTGATCTTGGATTTAAGTTCTTCTCTTTGAGTGACCAAGTTGATGGTGTGTTCACTACCAGAAAAAAGGCTTTTCCCGACGAAATAAAAAAAAACGGCCGACGAAAAAAAAATTTCGTCGGCTATTCCCAAGAATGGCCGACGAAATTTTTTTTTCGTCGCCAAAAAAAAATTTCGTCGGCTATTCCCCTAGAATGGCCGACGAAATTTTTTTTTCGTCGCTAAAAAAAAATTTCGTCGGCTATTCCCCTAGAATGGCCGACGAAATTTTTTTTTCGTCGCTAAAAAAAAATTTCGTCGGCTATATTCATATTTAAGCCGACGAAAATTTTTGGAAGTATGGCCGACGAGTACTAGGTTTGATTTCGTCGGCTATGATTAAAAAAAAAAAAACAGCTTCCATTTTCTATCACTATCGACAAACCATTGCTTCGTCCTTTAAATGCAAATGTGTCGTGAAATAAGATATGACCGAAATAATGAAATACGTCAACGGTTGAAAAATGATAAGATTCTGACAAAATCTGTGTGCCGAATGTTGCGGTTAACTGTTTTTTACTTCCGTTTTCCTATGGGTAGCCTGACGGTCGGTAAATATTTTGAGGAAAATTTTTATACGATTAGTTGCGTCTCATCGATTTGAAACTATTATCTGTTGAAGGTCAGGCCAAAAAACGTCATTTAGACAGGCCAATTACCATTTCTAAGCGTTTGAAGGGTCGACTCACCCGGTTGACCGTCCCGATCGAGCCTTTAACGTTGTCAGATGTAGTTAGATTTTTTTTCATACATGTATTTAATCTTAACGGTGATATCTGACGGTTGGAATAGATTTTCCAAACTTTTATATTCAAAATCGGAACATATGCACTAATGTTCCTTAACTTGTTTACTAAACGTTTAAGTGAATGTATCGTTTCAAATAGTTACTATACGCTGAGTCTTCAAATGAAAATATGTCGTCAAATAAGATATGACCGAAATAATGAAATACGTCTACGGTTGAAAAATGACAAGATTCCGATAAAATCTGTGTGCCGAAATAATGAAATCAGTCAAAACCCGGTTTACTGTAGATTTGGCATCCGGCGTCCGAATGATGATTGTGATACCATTCCGGAAAGGGAACGACGCCAGGAACAAAACTCGTAGCTTTGCCACGACGTGTGGGCTTTTTCGGGCTTTCGAGTTCGTTTAGGTCCTCAAAACGGCATTTTAGTATGTTTTCATAGAATAGCCGACGAAACATTGCAATTCGTCGGCTATTCTCTGAGTTTAGCCGACGAAACATTGTATTTCGTCGGCTATACTCCAAAAAAAAAAAATTTCCAAATCATAGCCGACGAAATTAATATATTTCGTCGGCTATACTCCAAAAAAAAAAAAAAATTTCCAAAGCATAGCCGACGAAATTGACATTATTTCGTCGGCTATACTCCAAAAAAAAAAAAAATTTCCAAAGCATAGCCGACGAATTAATATATTTCGTCGGCTATTCTCTAAGTATAGCCGACGAAATATATTAATTTCGTCGGCTATTCTCCTTCTAAATTTTTTAAATCCTCCCGCCTTTTTCTCTAAGTATAGCCGACGAAATTAATATATTTCGTCGGCTATTCTCCTTCTAAATTTTTTAAATCCTCCCGCCTTTTTCTCTAAGTATAGCCGACGAAATATATTAATTTCGTCGGCTATTCTCCTTCTAAATTTTTTAAATCCTCCCGCCTTTTTCTCTAAGTATAGCCGACGAAATTAATATATTTCGTCGGCTATTCTCTAAGTATAGCCGACGAAATATATTAATTTCGTCGGCTATTCTCATTCTAAATCTTTTAAATCCTCCCGCCTTTTTTCTCTCCTCCTTCCCTCCCCCTCCTTCGGCCTCCTCCTCCTCCTTCCCCTCCTCCTCCTCCGGCCTCCTCCTCCTCCTCCGGCCTCCTCCTTCCCCTCCTCCGGCCTCCTCCTCCTCCTTCCCCTCCTCCTCCTCCTCCTCCTCCTCCTCCGGCATCCTCCTCCTCCTCCTCCTCCGCCTCCTCCTCCTCCTCCTTCCCCTCCTCCGGCGTCCTCCTCCGGCCTCCCCCTCCTCCTCCTCCTCCTTCCCCTCCCCCTCCTCCTCCTCCTCCTCCTCCTTCCCCTCCTCCGGCCTCCTCCTCCTTCCCCTCCTCCTTCTCCTCCTCCTTCCCCTCCTCCTCCTTCTCCTCCTCCTCCTCCGGCCTCCTCCTTCTCCTCCTCCTCCGGCCTCCTCCTTCTCCTCCTCCTTCCCCTCCTCCTTCTCCTCCTCCTTCCCCTCCTCCTCCTTCTCCTCCTCCTTCCCCTCCTCCTCCTTCTCCTCCTCCTTCCCCTCCTCCTTCTCCTCCTCCTTCCCCTCCTCCTCCGGCCTCCTCCTTCTCCTCCTCCTTCCCCTCCTCCTCCTTCTCCTCCTCCTTCCCCTCCTCCTCCGGCCTCCTCCTTCTCCTCCTCCTTCCCCTCCTCCTCCGGCCTCCTCCTTCCCCTCCTCCTTCTCCTCCTCCTTCCCCTCCTCCTCCGGCCTCCTCCTTCCCCTCCTCCGGCCTCCGGTATTTTTTTTTGCCCAAAATGCAGTTATAGCCGACGAAATTGACATTATTTCGTCGGCTATACTCCAAAAAAAAAAAAATTTCCAAAGCATAGCCGACGAAATTAATATATTTCGTCGGCTATACTCCAAAAAAAAAAAAAATTCCAAAGCATAGCCGACGAAATTAATATATTTCGTCGGCTATACTCCAAAAAAAAAAAAATTCCAAAGCATAGCCGACGAAATTAATATATTTCGTCGGCTATTCTCTAAGTATAGCCGACGAAATAGCTCAAATTTCGTCGGCTATAACTTTAAAATATTAATATATTTGACCAAGCATAGCCGACGAAATCATTTTCGTCGGCCATAATTCGTCGGCTATACTTGGAATGGCCGACGAAATTGAAAATTTCGTCGGCCATTGGTATTACCGACGGCGTATTTCCGACGACTTATAGCCGACGAAAAATTCGTCGGTAAAGGGTATAGCCGACGAAATTTTGGCATAGCCGACGAAAAAAATTTCGTCGGCTATTCTCCCATATCTGGTAGTGTGTTGGGTCAGACTTACAGACCCGATTACGTTAGCCGGGTCAATATTGGAGCCAAGATGGCTGTGATGGGTGGCGACAGGCAATTCCAAACTTCAGGACTCTTCGCTGCAGACTGCGCCATTGCTAGGTTTAATGGTAAGAGTGGCTCTGAGAATGGAGCGTCTGTTGAGGGCTTGGAGTTTCCAAGCTTGAAATGTGCCAGTGGGATTGACGGTCGAGGAGTTGTGTGCAAGAGATAGACGAAAGACACATGGAAGAGATCGTTCTGCATGTCGATCTCGATCTCGATCGGGAGACATGTATACAGTTCAAGGAAACAAATAATTCATACGTAATTGGAGGGTCAGCAAAATAGTGTAACTGGAGTGTTTGTCAATTTAATTAATTGACCTCCATATTTAAATACTATACAATAAAATGATATAATTTCACAATTCATGAGTAATGAAATCATTGACAATATTCATTATTCATCATCGTTCTTCTCTTTCTCTCATATTGAAGTTTTTTCGAGAGTATAGCTAGAGATTTATCCCGTACCAAATAGAGCTTAAAACCTTCATAACAATTATACTTGAATGATTTCTTACCGTCTAAGTGTCACCATAACTGTTAACTCTCGATAACCATCTGTGTTTCTTCACATTACCTCCGATCCTAGTAAAGAAGTCTAGCTCTTTAGTTTTTCAATTGAAGTTCTCATCTATAGTCTATGTCCGCTAACATGGAGATTCCTAATCAAGAGGACGTTCACATGGTCAGTAAATTATGCTCATCCATCTTTGAATGTAAATCCAATAGTCAAATTGTGGACACATATAGTTTTGAGTTAACATATTTCGTTTTATTTTACACTTTTAGATGTAAATTACAATTGTACGTAATTTTCTTAGTAAGTTATCAATCACGTAAACACTACCATTAATTCACTAACACACAATATTTCACGGCGACATTTTATCGGAAATATGTCTGTAGCGTAACCGGAAGCGGTAAAAAAAGATCTTGTAAGGTGAAAACTGTAAAGAAAAAGCAAAAAAAAAAAAAAAGGGGCAAAATTGGAAGTTTAGTAGAAAAAATAATTGTAAAAAATGAATAACACAAAATATATAAGCCAAAACGCCAAAATCCGCACAATTCCTATTTCAGTCTCTCACCAAAACCTCAGTGAGAGTCTGAGAGAGAGAGAAAAGATGGAGGGGAAATCATACCAGAGATTCCCACGGGTCAAAATCCGAGAAATGAGGCACGACTATCTCAAATTCGAGCTCCGCGACACCGACGCCAGCGTCGCCAACGCGCTGCGGCGCGTGATGATCGCCGAGGTCCCCACCGTCGCCATCGACCTCGTCGAGATCGAAATCAACTCCTCCGTCCTCAACGACGAGTTCATCGCCCACCGCCTCGGCCTCATCCCTCTCACCAGTGACCGCGCCATGAGCATGCGCTTCTCACGTGACTGCGACGCCTGCGACGGCGACGGCCAGTGCGAGTACTGCTCCGTCGAGTTCCACCTCCGCGCGCGCTGCCACTCCGACCAGACCCTCGACGTCACCAGCAAGGAGCTCCTCAGCTCTGACCACACCGTCGTGCCCGTCGATTTCTCCGACGCCTCCGGTTACGAAGCCTCCGAGCAGAGGTAGCTATCCCCCTTCTCTCTCTCTCTCTCTATTAAAAGCTCAAGTTGTTAGGGTTTCCGAGTTTTTAGGGTTTTGAATTTGCTTCATTTAGTTTGATTACAGTTTAAAATGTTTACTTTTGTTGAATTTTATGTTTAAATGTTGAAATTGGGATTACTTTAAGCTCATTTTAGGGTTAGGGTTTTGTCCGGTTCGAATCGACATTGCCTTGCTTACATTTAGTTCGATTTCGGTTGCGAGTATAAGCTTTTGTGTTGAATTTTGAGTCCATATGGTTAATGTATGTTGAAATTGGGATACTTTGAGCTCTTTTAGGGTTAGGGATTTGGTCGGGTTTGAATCGACATTGCCTCGCTTACATTTAGTTTTCTTTCGGTTGCGAGTGTTAGCTTTTGTGTTGAATTTGGAGTGATGTGTGTTGAAATTGGGATGCTTTTTTGTGTTGTGTAGAGGGATTATCATTGTGAAGCTGCGAAGGGGGCAAGAGCTGAGGCTGAGGGCTATTGCTAGAAAGGGGATTGGGAAAGATCATGCAAAGTGGTCACCTGCTGCTACTGTCACTTTCATGTATGAGCCCGACATTCGTATCAATGAGGAGATGATGGAGACTTTGTCGCTCGAGGAGAAGACTGCTTGGGTTGAGAGCAGTCCTACCAAAGTGTTTGAGCTTGATCCTACTACCGGCAAGGTTGGTACTTTTTGCATCTGTGTTTTATTTGAAGGATATGATAGTTACATTGTGTCAACATTGAATTTGGTTCGGAAACATCTGGTGAAGGTCGTGGCTTTCTATCCCTTAGTGTGCTGCTGTCTGATTTTTGCATAGTGCTTCATGTTTCCTCAGCTTTACCAAGAATGACTAATTGTAATGAATTTGGTTTGGAACCATCTGGTAAAGATCATTTCTTTCTAACTGCTGGTGTGCTGATGTTTAATTTTTGCGTTAGTTGCACAACTTTATAGAAGCTTTAAGTTTTCTCTGCTTTACCAAGTATTACTACAAGTGTAATGAAGTATTAGTGTACATTTGGTGGTTCTAAGGGGACCTAGGAGATGGACACCAAGCTTATTATACTGTTTGCCTTCTTGTGCTGGCATTATACTGATTAATGTGTATGTTGGATAGTTTTGTAGGCAGATGCCTGCATCTGGGTTATGATCCTGCAGTTTCCCTTCAAAGTATACTGGGCTTAGGCTTTTCCCGTGTCTAAATTTGTGTGTCATGTTCTTAATGCTTTAATGATATAAGAAACTGAGCTTTCACAGGGTGAAATCTCAAGACCAGTGTCCATGTGCAAAAGGTCAACAAGTTCTAGGTAAATCAAGGAGTTATTATCTGATATTTATGAGGAACTAAGTACTTCAGGGTAGAAGAGACTATGGACTATCAGTGGATGTATTAAGGGTTTACAACATATAAGTAATTAGCTGGGGAGTAAAGAGTTTTCTGTAGTATATGAGTTTGTTTTTTCTTGACCCCTGGATTTGAGTGTCAAGATTATCATCATATAGTATCTTTCTTTATATAGATTTTTATATTTCCTTCTTTGGGGTGGGGTAGGAAGTTGGTGTATAGTTTTGTTTGGCAGTGTAATTTGTATGAAACAAACTGCATTTTGAAACTTTTTTAAAAGCAAACATCTTTTAATCCTTTAACATGTGAGTTCTGCAAATAATGATCCACTTTTCAAAGGAGTTCAGAGGCAGTTACATCATGGCAGCAGCAGTCTGTGGTTAGATGTTTACTGTTTCTATTAAGCACGAGGCATAAACATTATTAGGCTGCAGAACTGGAGAAAACTTTGTTAACATACTAGATTGTTTGTCTAGGAAGGAACAGGTCATGATGGATAGTATATAACTGAGGTACAATATTTAAGAACAGATGTGGTTTGGTCACTCGGTGTTGAGTTCAGAGATAGTGAAGAACTACCTCTTGAATGTTTCTTTGGAGATTCAGCTCAGCATTGATCATCCCATGCTATATGATCATATGTGAAGATGATATGCTTATGGTGCTATTATTTCACACAGTGTGAGTAGCTTATTCAACTTTCACAGCTGAAAAGGTCTGGAAGTCATTTTCCATCTTTCAAATGAGTGGTGATATGATTATTATAGCTACCATTGAAATATCAATTTTATTTACTCTATATTTTGGGGGGCCTCAATTTAGGATTGAAGTGTTTACAACCGACAGGTAATCCAGTTTCTGGGGTGCATTTCATAGATTATTCTCTATTGTACATATATCTGAATGCCAAGTAAAAATAGTGAAAGTATGATAATCAGTAAATTTGGATCTGTGATTTGTTTGCTAGTCAGTATGAATCTTAGTCTTATGTCATAGCAAGTCGCTTAGACAAGTTAAATTATGGATGCCTATTAAAATCCAAAATCTAAAATCTGAAGTCAATAGTAATTCTTTTTTCTTATTTCCATACTCTGTTCATTGTTGCATCGTTATTTAATAATCATGTGCTAACTTTGGGCCTGTTCTAATTTCTTCTTCTTCTTTTTACCTCAAAGGTCTTGGTGGTTGATCCTGAAGCCTACACTTATGATGATGAAGTGATCAAGAAAGCAGAAGCTATGGGGAAGCCTGGGCTTGTTGACATCACTGCCAAAGAAGACAGTTTCATATTCACAGTGGAATCTACTGGTGCAATTAAAGCTTCGCAGCTGCTACTCAATGCCATAGAAATCCTGAAACAGAAACTTGATGCTGTGCGCCTTTCTGAGGATACTGTTGAAGCCGATGATCAGTTTGGTGAGTTAGGTGCACATATGCGAGGAGGATGATCTAATTGGTAAGAGAAGCTCGAAAATTGATCTTTCTGTGATGTCTATGGGATCAGTTGACTACTATTTTGTATGTCGGAAATGTTCATAACTGCATGTAGTAATTTCGTTAGATTGGATGCTAAACTATTATCCCCTAACCATGCCCTCGGTTATCTGTCAGATGGTCAAAATCTTCCTTCTGAGTGCTATCGTTTGAGCACCTTATGCTAGATTAGCAGTCTCGATGTATGGCCATGCTATCAAGTATTCTGCTAGATTATGAATTGCAATGACAGACTTCTACGTACAAGCAATTTTCTCACAACCATGATGCCTCCTTTAGACTTACTAAATGCGCTGGATGCCTCAGCAAAAGGAATCATTCATGCTTTGAAATTTGAATATGGTCTGCCAAACTTAAACGAACTATTAGAACAGAGTAGTTGTAACTTGTAACTTGTAAGATGCACAAACAAGGAACTAATCGATACAGCTCTTCACAAAGAGAAGACACTTAAATGACTTAATAGGTCGGAATTGGACACCACAAATAAAAAAAAACAAGCTACGAGAACATGCTTTAAGCAAGAACTACAAAAGATAAAAGGAAGGAGGTCAATTTCCGCCCCAAAAATCTAACCCTAACAAAGAGTGACGCACCAACAATCAACAGAAACTTTTACGAGACAAAATGTTCCAACGACATTATCTAAATTTTCTGAGATAATCCTTTAGTCTCCTTAACTTCTTTGTCTTTCGGTCTTTCCATCGTCATGTTTTGGAGAAATTGTCCCCCAAAAAAAAAAAACCTAGAATTACCCACAAGTACCGGGAACTTTGGAAGAAGTTATGAGAAACTTGACAAGTTTTATGACGTTTTCTACAGCATGGTAGAAGAAGTCATTTATGTGTTGTGTTCCATACTCATAATTCCAGGAACTCAAGTGGCAAGTCCCAACAAATTGGTTTGAGATAACTAAAATCTTTGTGATGAATGAAGCTTCTTCTCCTGCAATGTTATCTATTCATCTGTGTTTGTGCCCCAGAAAGAGAGTTGATGGCATACCAACTTTCATCGGTGTACTATGACAATGGTCACGGGCTCTGGTCTTCTGTGGGTATAAAATGTGGACCAAAATGATTAATACCATGCTACATGTATAAAAGCCAGGACCTCTTGTTCCACCAAGACAGTGATAAACTCCAGTGAAGTCTAAAACCCTAGTTATTTCATTGAATTCATATATAGTTCTAAATACATAATGTCTATATCACATTACAAAACATGGGAATTGTGTAGTCGATGTCACCTTATTACACCATATCTTGATATCTAAATGACACCACCAAGGTGCTTCAATTCTTCAGGCAACAGCCATATGAATCATACACACGGGTTCTTGAGGTGGTGGTGGTGGTGGTGGTGGACGTTCTTGTGGTCCTTTTGTAGGGACCTTGAAATGTAATTCTATTTTCTTGTAGGGATACCCTCTAATTGATTGGTTATATGTAATTCCATTTTGTTGTAGAGATACCCTCTAATCAATACATCACGAGATTCATAGTGTCCTTGTTTAGTTCTTACAAATTCCTCGATCGTCTCCTTTTATGTTTGGGTGATTTGACATTGATTGCAATATGTGATGCGACCTAATTGATGGTAATGCTCTACAAAAATTCATTGTGTTGTGACTGTCATGAGATTTGGTTTGATTCGGGGCGGGGATGTTTAAATGTTAGGGTGAAACTACTTATAAGTTCAACCAACTTTAAAAAAGAGAAACACATAAGTTTTTATAAATGCAATTCTATTAACAGTATTCTCGTTTCTCAATAATTTTTATGTCTTTTAACATACAACTTATACATACACTTTTTAAAAGTATAAAATTACACAATAATTTAAATTAAAAGAAATTTGAGTAAACCCGATCGTTTTCTCTTGATTTTAGTTATTTGACTAAAAAAAAAGTCATCTCCTAACATGTCACAAAGAATCGACCTAAATTTATAACCATGATGCATAATCAACAATCTAAACTAAACACATGAGCCTCAATTCCTTCCTAATTCAAAGCATAACATTTCTCTATGAACTGAATATATTACTTGGAACCTTCGATTTCAAAGACCAAAAGAGAGGACTCCTTCCTCCTAGATGTGTTCTATATATAAGTTAAAGGAGCAGAAGTAATGGAGTAGTTGTCAATTTATTCCTTGTCGACCTAAAGAAAATGTCATTCTATTAACCAGTGGATCTTCTATTGGATATTTTCACCTAACACATTTTACTATAGTAAATTTAGAGGGAGATAGACCAAGAGCTTTGAAATTCTAAAGTCCAGATCAGACTTCTTTGAAATTAATACATTTGTTGATAAGAGGGGGTAACTCCTAGCACTGTCAAAAGATACCCAAATCTTTGTCTGAGAAGTCACACACACTCGGAGAATGGTAACCTTTTCGCAGATATGGGACATACCAAGCTTGACCCCCTTCACAACCCTCTAAAACTTCTCTTGTCATTATCTTCTGATTGCATAAAAGGGACTCTAGAGCGGGTGCCCTATGTAACTTTGTAATAAATTTCACCCTAAACAGAAAGAAATAGGGACCATTTACCCCTCTTATCTAGAACCCTATTTGGCTTTGTAATCAAAACAGTGGTTGCAGGTAAAATTTCTGTTTACAACTTCATGGTTAATAGAGAATGTGTACTTATGGTTTGAATGATTGTTATGAATTTGGTCCCAACTCATGTCTTTGGCTGGAAAAATACAATGTTTGTATATACCATTCATGTCTAAAAATAAATTGTACTGCAGTGTATGATTGAGGGATTAGAAATTTACGGCAGGATGTGAAAGAAGAGATTTAAAATTGGAAAGAAGGAGACAACAGGATGAGTGCAAACAATTAGAAACAACAACAGAAAATTCAGGGAGTAGGTTGTTAAAATGTTGAACAGTTCCAAATTCAGTATGTAGTTCTCCATTTTTCGGTGAAATAACAGCTTTAAGTTGAGCAAAATACCTGCAGAATCCATAGATAACAAAGCTCAAGGATTGAGGATACTCTGCAATCTACATCAAGGATTGAGCCTACACTATGAATGTAAGTATCAGGTTAACCAAAGACAGTTTCAATGGTTGCTTAACCAACATCAATGTCATCGCTACGATGCGCGAATGCGCGATGAAGCTCAATCTACTCCTGAACTACCAAAATCCTCTCAATTGGTGTTGCATTAGGCTACATACATACAAGAACTATCAAGACACTACGTACGTAGTTGCATCAGCAAGAACTAATTTCAATCTTGAACGGTAAAACGTACAAACCTATCAAGACACTACTTACATAGTTATTTCTAAGAGAAAAATCAATATTTGGAGTTTGGACCACCCCTAGATCATAAACATTAAGAGTGATATATTAACATAAATTCTATATACATACATAAAGAGTGCTCCTTTGCTATTTGATCTCCTTGATCATCTTCTTCCCCTTGCTTGGACCCCTCTATATATATAGAAATGTGAGTGAGTATGTGACATATGTGGGGAACCCAATTTGGGGCTCATTGAAGAAAGATTTTACAGTAAAATGGTCCTACTATAAGATTTTGGTCTTGTAAGGTTTGCCCAGCTTCCACAATTTATTGAATTCCAGGGTACATTAAATGGTATACAAACCAAGTGGCCATGAACAGGGTGGAGCTCAGTTCAATTAGTATTACTGTCTGGTTGAGCTAGATTGGTCATCAATATTGCCTTGAGAAGCCTTTTCAATGAACCCTAGATTGGCCAACATTATATGTTAGGTGTCGAACCGAACCAACCCTACTTTTCACATATAGATGAATATGTAGGGGTGAAATTGTGGTTCCTGGGTTTGGCAATATGTAATTAGAGACAGTGACCATCACATAGGATGCCCGATATGGTTCTGTGCACCGCCAGTAATATTAACAGTTTAACAGAAGAGAGATGTAAATTGAAGGCCATGCACTGGCCTTTGCAGTTTGGCACTTACAATAATTTGGGTCACGCATTGGATGTGTAGAGAAGCTATATGTCAATGCAGAAGAGAGAGCTGTGGTTGCTGCAAAAACTTGGGGCCTCCCTTTCTGATTTTCTTGGGGCCAATATGGTAGCTGCGCGCATCTCATCATCTAAGCTCTCTGTAGGGCACATCTTATCGAGGTTTGTGAACATCGATCATTGACATGTTTGGTTGAAATGACGACTAGTAATCTTGTGATTTTGTGACCCCTCCATGTAAGGTAGTCAACCCTTAGTCATAATAATTTACCATATTGATCCCAGAAGCTGGAAATTTTGTTTCAGCAAAAGCTGAAGCGAAAATAATGTAATCACTGTGAAACCTTAAACCCTATGTTTGAGCAAGTAATTGCATGCATCCTGTATGTATGTTTAGGGTTTATAAATTGAAATCTTTATAAACTTAGATTAGGACAAGACGCTCGATGAAATATTTCAAATAAGTACAATAAGCAGATTACTTCTGTTGTTATCTCGTTTTCAGAACAGTTACAAACAGTTTAGACTCTCATGCATTGTAGTCTTGTGGATCTTAATCTACATATCTCAAAGTATGAAAGAATTAACCTGATCGATTAATTAATTTCTCAGTAATCACCCAAAAACACATTATGCAGCCACAGAAGTATGGTTTTGAAACGTCAATGTTCATATATACTTGATGATCGATCGAGATGGTATGAAAAGTTGAGATGGCAATCATATTGTGTTTTTCCTTTCTTCTTTTCCTGGAGCATTTCAGTCAAAAGGTCCACTAAAAATCAAGAAGCTGAAAATTGCAGTGGCTAAATAATTAAATCTCTATATATGGAAGTTGTTTGCATGTTCTACAGAAGAACAAATCCCCTGGGCTCATATATATATATATATATATATATATATGATTCATCACAGACCCCACAAACCCAGAATGGTCCTCTCCTTTGTTTTCTTTCCAGCTTTACAGCTGTGGGTAAAAGATTACAGAAACAAGTTCAGAAGCAGAAGAAGAAAGAAGAAGAATTTATTCAACCAATTTAAGGGTTTTTGTTTTTCCAGAACTTAGTTTCCAATTCCATTTCATGTGATTCTATTCAATGAGAGACAATAATTAGTAATATGCAGAAACAGAAGAGAGACCCAGGTCAAGAAATATCAAAGTTTTTAAGAGAGAGCAGGGCAAAGTTAAGCCATCATATTATGCTACAATTATTGGAGTAGGGACAAAATGACCTCAATGATCTTCACCACTCCTTGGGAGCAAGCTGTTTTCCCCTTCCAAAAGAACAAGTATCTCTCTCTCTCTCTCTCATGAATCATTATCACTACTAGCATGCATATACAAACATCCACACTCTACCAACCTTAAAGCATAGAGAGAGAGAGAGAACCAAAAACAATTCTTAATTTTTTTTTATAAAAATAAAGGAACAAACCAAAGACAATCTTGCCACAAATTCAAAGATTTTGTCTCCCAAATTCAAAATCAATTGCAACCCACCTTTTGTCTTTTTGCCTTTTATAGATTGAGTGAGTGCTCCATCAAAATTACTATCCAGAAACATAAACCAAATATCACTCTCTTTGGCAAATTTTAAGCCACATTGCTATACCTTAGGAGGGTTTATGGAAAACATTATGAATAATGGTTCATATCATTATTATATATAGATAGTGATAGGCATTTATAAAAGTACAAGTTTTGACAATGTTTTTTCATCCATGTTCCCCTCATATCAAATTAGAGTGCTGATCTAGTAATATGATGTGAAATGAGATTCATATTAGTCTTCTTAATTAATTAGTTTTTTGAGAAATAACTAAGACATTGCTTTCTAATGAGCATCATATCATTTCAGATTAAGAGCTTGCATGCACTACTTGGACTCATCGATCTGACCAATCTACTAAATAAAATAAAATTCACGTGAAAAAAGCAAAATGATCTTTTCTTTTTATTGTTACCAGGAGGGAAATAAAATCAATTAAAAAGAAAAGAGATCGAAGAAAGAAAAGGGGTGCAATGAGGCATGCACTATTAAGATATCCCACTAAAATGGAGCATCATGAATCTCTACGCAAAGGGACTCGGCCAAGAGAATGTGTAGCTTTATATAGGTAATGGGTGTCGCAAAACTTTGACATTACTTTACCCTGAAAAAGATCCCGTGATATATCTAAGTTAGTCTAATCCGATAAGTACCATACACAAAGGAAAGATTGGATTAGAGAAGAAGTAGCTACGGAATGAATCCCAGAGACTTAAAGCTGGGATAAAGGGGGATTATAGGCATTATATATAGATAGTTATGTACCTCAATTGGCAACTATATCATGCTCAACAACAAAGAGGGAGGCTCAAACTCTTAACTTTTACCCTAACCTAACCCTACCTTTCCATGTTTATCTCGGTTTCCCTTGATTGGCAACCACTGAACTATAGCTATATCCATGCATGATGGGGCTCCGGTGATGAACCTGACCGGTGCGGCATCGGTGATTTGAAACCATGGTTTCGTTTAGGCCAAGGACGTTGTTCATTAGCTCCAATCCGATAACCTAGTTTGGCTCATCTTGTGAATGACACAATGATCTACTGAAAATTGTACGTTAAACACTATCGGTATTTCGTAACTGGTAATGTTTTATGTTCTTCATTGATCGAGTTAGGTCTTTAATAAGCATGTTTTGTGTTATTGATTACTGTTTAATATAGTACATGAACAGAGGTTCTTAAGACACCGGTGTGATACCGTCCAATGAGGCTCGATCGATCATGGACAAAGTAACGGTATAATTTTCTTTTCTTTTTCGGCAATTAAAATAAATTTTACTAAATAAGAAGAATAATACATAATGAAACCAAAATTCCTTACTAGAAACAACAAAACCAAAAATCATACTGCATACATACATAGCGCTGGCAAGGACTGAAATTTAGTTAATTATGTGTACAATCTTGAGAAATTTGTATATGGTAATTTGCTAGAGCTCAAAAAGGCAGAGACATTAAACAAATGGAAGCAACATGAAGGAGAATAGCCTAAAGAAGCAGCTACATGTACAAATTACCCTTTTTATGTAATCCTATTACTAATGTCTACAAAATTTCAAAGTACATCATTTTGTTTTTTGTTTGGCAATCCAATCACATTTGTCGACATAATATATATCTTTTCGCAATGGCACATGCTCACACCTAAGAAATAAGCAGAGGCATCATTTTCACTGCAGGAGTAGCCAGAGTGATGATTTTGAATAATGTATATGACTGGTTTGGTTTGGTTTGGTTTGGCCTGCAAATTATTTTTGTTCAGTCAATCATAATTGATAGATTAAGATTTTCTGCACTAGTACTCTGTAATCAAATGGTACGAAACTTCGTTGTATCAGAAAAAAGGATCATTCGTACCCGGTACCACACTCATGTGATATGTGCAGTTTTCACCTCACTCTATTTTTCAACCATCCACTATTCCACCTTCATGATGATCGCACTTAAACACAAGAAAAGTATCTCAACTAGTAATTTAGTAACCCATTTTCCATGTTTTACTGAGTTGACCCTCCCAACCGGTAAAGGAGTTGGACATATTATAATCTCGGTGGTTAGGGATTAGTAAGCATTCGATTATGATCTCTCGGGACGAATTAGTTTCTATATTTAAAAAGCATGTAAAAAATTATGTGATCTTGATCAGAAAAGAATATATTACATGTCTATAATAATTTGGCCTAACGAGCCTAACCGATCTCTTATTGTCTTTGTCTAATATATAGTGATTAGGCAAGTCAGACGATGAGGAACTCGAATATGTATTGGTCAATGTAAATTTTAGGAACTCGTACACCATTACGATCTAGTATTACAATACAAAGTACGTAGTACTAAAATTAGAAATGATGGATGTAGCTTAAATGATAGAACAAAGTAAATACTTGGGTTCGACTCATTGTAATACTTATAACGTGTGTTTCTGCCTAAACCCGGGGGCCTGGTAGATACAGATGAATCCAACTTGATCTCCTGCAAACCTGCTTACTAAGGGGAATACCGGGCGGGCCGGCCTTCTCCTCTCCGATGCCTAAGTCAGTATAGTTGGAATATATATAACTTGAGCACGTATGTAAGCGGTGAGAGAGATAAGTTACCTATTAATGAGAGTAGTTGGGGCCCTTATATAGGTGGCTGGGGGTGAGGGCTGGCCTCACCCTTCGATGTGGGACTGGTTCCCTTCAAAGGGCAGTTCTGGTGACCTCTTTGGCAGGCAGGCGCCCCCGGTCCCAGGGTCCCTGGCAGCCGGATAGACTGCTGGACCCCGAGGCCGGGTGCTGGTGGTTCGGTCCTGGGCCTCGGGCTGGGCCCTGGTGCAATTGCTGCGGGTCTGTGGGCCTGCTGTAGCCCCTCTGCGGCTACTGTCAACAAGTCCCCCAAGTTCCCTGTCAAGTGCAATCTTGAATGGGGACTTAAGTCTGTCTTGCTCTTGTCCCGCAGACCCGCAGGGTTACCAACCCCACGGTGCCCAGTCCCCCAAGTCCGCGTTGAAGATTGGGCGTGATCGGGGTGAGTACCAGTTTACCGATGGCAAGCAACAGTTTATAAGTACGTTTGTAATATAAGTAGCACTGTGCTCCAGTGTTGTGGTGCTATGAGCATGGTGTGGGGTGAAACCCGGAGAGTGTATGAGATGATGCCATGATGCCATGCAATAGATGGGTGCATGGAATGATAATGGAGCGTTGAAATCCGCCATGCAATAGATGTGTGCATGAAATCTCGACCGGGCACTCTGCCATATCGGTACGGAGCGGAGTTCACTGGGCCACTACCGGGCGTTCTGCCATATCGAGACGAGTCCCAGGTGAACTTAAGTACTGGACCTCGACCGGGCGTTCTGCCATATCGAGACGAGTCCACATTGCTAGGCTGCGGGGAGATTACCCTGGTGTTGCGGGCTGTTTGAAGCGCCGGTGAACACTTGCTAGTTCTTCTAAGCTTGTGTTGAATAAGCGTTGAGGGAGGGGGGGGGGGGGGGGGGGGGGTGGCGTTGAGGTGACAAGGCTCGCCGTGCAGCCCCACGTTGATCGCGGTTCAATGCGATGCAGGGTTTTTATCCTGCTGGACAAGAGTACATGGGTTAGATGTAAACTCACCCGGGTGTATAAAGCCCATGCCGGTCGAATGTTCTCATGACCGGGGTCGTGCCATGGAACCGGGCGGGACTCGACCGGGCGTCCTGTCATATCGAGACGAGTCCCCCAGTGAAATGCCATGAGGCCGGGTGGATCGCGTTCCCGGAAAATGCTCTCGAGCCGGTTGGATGTTTCGTAACCGGTAGATGGATCTCGACCGGGCGTCCTGCCATATCGAGACGAGTCCCCCAAGAGAGATGCAGCTGGGTGGACTCGACCGGGCGTCCTGCCATATCGAGACGAGTCCCCCAGTGAGATGCAGCGAAGAAGCCATGCAGCCGGTTGAAAGATCATAACCGCGAACTGTCATGGTGCCGGGCGGATGGCTCATACCCGGAACGATGCTCTCGAAGCGGTTGAAAAATCATAACCGGTGAGAGGTCTTCATGCCGGTTGAAAGATCATAACCGGTGAGATGCAGCTGGGTGGACGTCGACCGGGCGTCCTGCCATATCGAGACGAGTCCCCCAGTGAGATGCAGCGAAGAAGCCATGCAGCCGGTTGAAAGATCATAACCGCGAACTGCCATGGTGCCGGGCGGATGGCTCATACCCGGAACGATGCTCTCGAAGCGGTTGAAAAATCATAACCGGTGAGAGGTCTTCAAGCCGGTTGAAAGATCATAACCGCGAACTGCCATGGTGCCGGGCGGATGGCTCATACCCGGAACAATGCTCTCGAAGCGGTTGAAAAATCATAACCGGTGAGAGGTCTTCAAGCCTAGGGAAGTGGAGGGGGGCCTGACGCCTTGGTTCCCGCTCCTAACTACCCTGTCGCCAGCGTGCGAGACAAGTGGCTGACATGCATTTAAGGAGGAAGTCCATCAGTTCCGTCAGTTATGATGGCATGGGCAGTTTACCAATGTTGGGACACGTGCCAGTAGGGAGCGGTCTTGAGATGGAGGGCCTGGATTCACAGGCGTTTGAGTTGTCCTGATTGCGTGTTTGGCGGGATTTATAAGCACCTAGGGCACCGGTCCCCTCTATAAATAGGCCTCTTCTGCTCTCCTTTCTACTTTTGCTTCTTGCTTTAGAGAAACTAAGAGAAAGAGAGAAATCCGGCAGAAGCTCTGAGCCCCTTACCCCACGAGATCCGTTTTCTCGAGCGCTCCCTACTCTCTTCCTACCATTGCTCGCTGCTTTCGCAGGGCGGACTGTCCTCGGTTGAGCATATTAATTGGTAAGTTTGTTGATTTCTTTGCCCCGGTGTTGTTCTTGTTTTGGTTTTGTTGTTTTGCGGCGGGGGAGGGATCTCTGTCGCTGACTGAATTGCTCTGCGGCAAACTTGAAGAGAGGCCGTTGAAGGCGCTGTTGTAGCCTGTTGCTGATGGGCGCTAGGGTTTTGTTTTCTTCCCCTAGGTTAGGATGTCTTCTTCAAGTTCTGACCGGGCTTCCGAATCGGCTGCCAGGGGTCCTATCGTGGACGATGCGGAGAGGCTGGAGGACTGGCTTGGTTCGGAATCCCCGGAGACGGAAGTCACTGACTGCTCCGGGAGCAGGGCTTCGTCTCCGGCTTTGTCTTCGTCTTCCGGGGCTGAATCCTCGGAGACTGAAATACCGCACGGGGTGCGCCTTGCGGGTGCCCCGGCCGTGAGCTACACCATTGGCAGAGGGAAAGGTGTCGTGGTGTGCGATGAACCGGAGGGTAGCATGACTCCTGGAGAGATAGCTGCGCTTCGGGAAACGTGGAGTATCCCGGATGAGGTTCTGCTGCGGCCCCTGAATCCTGGAGAGTCAGCCTGCAACCCGGAGGCAGGTTGGGTTACCGTGCACCAGGACCAGTTCCGGCATGGATTCTCGCTCCCGCTGCCGGATTACGTGCAATACATGCTCAGTGCACTGCAGGTGTCGCCAGCGCAGCTTCCTGGGCTTCAGTGGAGGCGACTACTGAGCCTCGGCTGCCTATATGAGCTGTCCGGAATGAGTATGCCAACGGTAAACGAATTTCGGTCCTTGTACAGGTTGTCCTACTCCAGGAAGCAAGGGTCCCGGGGTTGCCTGTCCTTCAACGCCCGGAACCATCAACCGATCATCACCAATATGCCTACATGGGTAGACAACAGCTGGAGAAAGAAGGTGGTGATGGTGGGCGGGAGGTAGCAGGCGAGGAGGAAGATGTACCGGGTTCCTGGCGCCTTCCAACCCATTGGCGACCAGTCGTTCGAGCTATCCGATCTGGAGTATGAGAGGATCTCGACCATACTCGGATGTTGGGACAATCTGGAACGGAGTTCCTTCAACTTTATCCGGCGAGAAGTGCTGGAATACTGCCAACTCGGGCAGGGTCCCGGTGCGTAGCAGGCCTTAGCGGTGATACTTGTGCTAGTTCTGGCAAAATGCTAACTGTTCGCTTTCCTTGCAGGTGCATCTTCCCGGGCGGTCATCAAGCCCGAAACCACTCTCTCAATGGACTGGGAAGACCTCCTTAACAAGCTGAAGGAGAAAGGCGAGATCGTCTCGCGGACGTCGGTGGACGAGGAGTCCGGCCGGCTCACGACTCATCCGGAACCGAGGGCCATGGATGTTGATGACGGCGCCTACATCCTGAGGCGGGTGAAGACCCATCCTGCTGCGCCCAAAGCGCTGCCCGGAAAGGGCAAGACTACTGGGGGGCCAGGGAGGATTCCCGGTGGAGTGAGCAGGATCCCCAACCGGCCGGTGTCTGTGCCGCACGTGGCACGTGTCGCCCGGGTAGGCGCACGATCTTCTTTTCCGGAAGGCCGGGGAGAGAAGCGGAGGGGCGGGGACATTCCTTCCTCCGCGCTGGTGACGCTCACCGGCGGGTCGTCACGGGAGAACCTGGCCAAACGGTTCAGGGTAACCAGCGGTGCACAACCTACCTCTGCTGGGGAGAAGGCTGCCGCTGCCTGGCAGAGTAGTCCCGCGCCTGCGGAGGCACCGAGGGGAAGCCCGGACAGTGCAATCGTCCGGCAAGTGGCGGCGGACTTGGCCGGCCTTGGTCTGGACAGACCTGGGGTTGCTGGAGCCCTGGCGGGCGGGAACCGCCCAAAATGCAAGGAATCCGTCCTCCGGGTAAGCACTAACTGGTGCCACTACACTGCTTGTAGGTTGTTTCTCTTACTGCCCGATTAACTGTTTCTGCTGTTGTGCAGTTGTTGTACAGTCTGTACCAACCGGACACGAGCGAGGAACTGCCGGAGCTGAAGAGGCAGATAGCTGCTTTATCGGAGGCTCGACAGCGCCTGGAGGTGGAGAAGTCCCGCTCGGATCGGAAGAAGGCCAGATCGGAGGAGAGGGCCAAGAAGCTGGAGGAGCAGAACTGGAGCCTGGAGAAGGAGAGGGCCGAGCTGGAGGCCAAGGTAGATGAGCTCCAGGTGGGAGCCACCGCTCTGCGCGCTGCTGCCGCTGCTACTGCCGGGGAAGAGGGCCCAGGGCAATATGAGCGGTTCGTTCTCCGATACCGAGAGAGCGACGAGTTCCTGGAGAAGGCCAGGGAAGAGGGCATCTCGGATGCGTACACGGAATGGGCGGGGAAGGGGTGGTTGGACACTTCCCTGATGCCGGTTGCTGCTGAAGGAGATATCCATGAGCAGTCGGACATCCATCAGCAGCCGGTGGAGGGGCAGCCGGAAGAAGTGATTCACTCGGACTTGGATTCTTTTACCAACGGTACCCAGTCTCCCCAAGCTAGAGTCGGCGCCGGAACCGAGGTCAACGACGAGGGTACCGCAGGAGAGGCCGGCGGATTGCCTGCTGAGGGTGGAGTCGTGGCTCCTTAGGATTTTCCTTGCTCCTCCTTGTAATCTTTTCGGAACGGTTACTGCTTGTGTACTTGCTTGATTATGAATATACTTGAACTGGCGGAGCCGGTAGAATTTTCTCAAAAGTAGCTTGCATATATTTGTGATATTCTTTACAACGGTAGAACCGGTGATATGCCAAACTAACCGCTCGGAGATTTGGCGGGTTCACCAGGCCTGGTTATTCTCCCGGTCGGGGTCTGCTCTTCTTTCCCCCACGTATTGCTGGAGCTGGCCGTCATTAATCAAGCCCTGCACCGCTGTCTTGAGATCATAGCACTGGCTTGTCCGATGAGTAGCCTCATCATGATAGGAGTAGTACTTGCCCGTCTGCGCCGTTGTAAGTTTCCCCTTCGGGTGCCTTCTCCTGGGCGGTGGGGGGATGACGCTCCCGTTCTCAAGTAAAATATCCTCGTAGGAAGTGGTGAGAGCGGTGAAGACTTCTTGACCGGCCGGTGGTGCTGGCATGATCGCCAGGGGACGTTCTTGGCGGTACGGCACCGGCTTGTGCTCGCTCTGGGGCTTGTCAGGATAAGGCCTCTGCTGCCTTTATGGAAAGTTTCTATTGGGCCGGCTCGGCCGGGCGGCGCGGTTCTCGGTCCGTTGACTGGGCTTGTCCTCTCGACTGGGCGGGGGGTTCTCTTCCCGGGGATGGTCTTCCTGCTGCTCATCCCGCTTCCTCTTCAGCAGGTGGTGCCCATACGTCTCGTGATCGGCCTGAGCATGCTGGATGGCCATTGCCATCAACTCATCATACCCCTGCGGTAGTTCTACCCGGACGGCGTAGGAAAACTTCCCTGGCCGGAGCCCCTGCTTAAACGCCATCTCGGCGATGCCCTTGTCCAGGTTCCGAACCCCGGCCGTTGCCGTCTGCCAACGGTTCACAAAGGTCCTCAGTTCCTCCCCGGGTGCTTGCATACAGTTGAAGAGGATGGTCGACGTCCGGGCTCCCTCGACCCGGAGGATGAAGCGGCCTACGAACCGGTCGGCTAACTGCTCGAATGCCTCGATCGAGTTCGCCGGAAGCTCGTAGAACCAACTGAGCGCCTCTCCAGACAGAGTCTCCTGGAAGATGTTGCAGCATACTGCATCAGAGTAGCCCTTGGCGCAAGTCTGGGACCGGAAACTGTCCAAATGCTGGTACGGGCAGCCGGACCCTGAATAGGTGAGCTTGAGGGACTTCTGGTTGCCAGACCTTCCCGACTCTATGACCCGGTGCGAGAAAGGGCCCAGACGCTCATTAAACCGGGCGCCCTCCATCGGCCGCGCGGCTCTTCTCTCGTTGGCCTCCATTTGGGCCTTCAAGTCCGACACAGTGTCGGCTAACATCTGCAATGCCCGTGCGGTCGGGGTCTCAAATTCATCCACAGACGAAGTGTGGAGCTGCCGGGAGGTTGGCGCGCTCTTCGGCGGACCTGCACCGCCCGGTGATCTTGCTCGCTCGGCATCACGGGGCCGACCGCCCGATGACTGCCCTGCCTCGTACTGCTGAGGTTGGACTGGCGGGGGTGCCGCTTGCGCCCTGTCCATAGCGTCGTTGCGCTGTTGTCCTCTCTCTAAGGCGGCTACCAGGGCAGCGTTCACTGATTCCATCTCTTCGTACCGGGCGTTGGACTTGGCTCTGTCCCTGTCGCCCTCCTCTATTAGACGATTGACCTCCGCGGCCATTGCCCGTATCTTTCCCGCCATACCGCTCTGGTCGGGACTGTACGTAGTGTCCCGGTCACTGTCACAGAGCGGGCTATCAGATCGGTCGCTCGGCTCATCCGAGAATGTCAAGGAGAAGCCCCGGAGCACTGGACTGTCTTCATCCTCTGCCGGGCCTTTCCCGCGCGAGCTGTCGTGGTGTCCTGGTCCCGGCATGCCGGACGGCCTACCACAGTCTCCTCCTCCCTGACCGGTGCCCCGGGCGCCATGCGGATCTTCTCTCGTGACGGCCGGGGTGGAGATGAGCGTTTGTACTACTGCAACACGCCCCTTCTCGGTGGTACCTCTTTCTTGCCTTGCTTCCGAACTCTCGGCCATGGTTGATGCTTACACGGTTTCTTGTTCAAGTTTCCCACAGACGACGCCAATTGTTTCTGCCTAAACCCGGGGGCCTGGTAGATACAGATGAATCCAACTTGATCTCCTGCAAACCTGCTTACTAAGGGGAATATCGGGCGGGGCGGCCTTCTCCTCTCCGATGCCTAAGTCAGTATAGTTGGAATATATATAACTTGAGCACGTATGTAAGCGGTGAGAGAGATAAGTTACCTATTAATGAGGGTAGTTGGGGCCCTTATATAGGTGGCTGGGGGTGAGGGCTGGCCTCACCCTTCGATGTGGGACTGGTTCCCTTCAAAGGGCAGTTCTAGTGACCTCTTTGGCATGCAGGCGCCCCCGGTCCCAGGGTCTCTGGCAGCCGGATAGACTGCTGGACCCCGAGGCCGGGTGCTGGTGGTTCGGTCCTGGGCCTCGGGCCGGGCCCTGGTGCAATTGCTGCGGGTCTGTGGGCCTGGTGTAGCCCCTCTGCGGCTACTGTCAACAACGTGGATCTATATTAAGAAATTACAGTTTTTATACCCAAATTATATAGTTGTCACGGTTCTAAATTTATGTTTGAAGTGCACCCTTGATGAATAAACACTGTCATTTTGAGTTGGCGACCTAGTCTTGTTGTCCAACAATAACTTTCGGTATCGAAACTGTTGTTTAGGTTATGTGAACTGTAACAGTTTAGGTTGTTTACAAAGATTTCATTGGAACAAGTTCATCAGTAATAAAACAGTCAAGAAGTAATTACTCTAAAGACTCATAGTACATCATAGCATATATATAACCGAAATGCACTTGGATTGCTCATGAAAGTTCATGGTGCTTATAACAAAAGGCACTATTGAGCCAAAGAGATTTGTACGAAAGCACTTCCAAATCAAGGAACAGTTGGCAAGTAGGCACACGCTCCTGGGAGTAGCGTGAAGATTGGCCGGCCAGCTGCATTGCATGACCAACCTACACTCGTAGCCAAAAAGCATACAAGATCTAACAACAGCATTTTATGGGGTCTCTTGCTTTTAATTTTTAATATAAAGATTTGATTATGGTCACCTCAATCTAATACAAAGACCAACATTTCACATTTAACAAAATTAAATTCAAAATTAAAATTCAGAGGAGGAAGAAGAAGAAGAAGAAGCTCATTCAACGAGGTCAAACCCCCCAATCAAAAAGTCTCTTCAAAACCAAATTCACTTCCCGACAACCTCTTCCTCTCTTCACATGCAATCCCACCTCCAAAAATTACAATATTTGATTAATTTTCCTCTTAATTAATTTAGAAAGATATCATAAATCAAATATATAACCCATTTTCCATGGTCATATAAAATAAAAATGGAGATGGGATACCTGACACACATTTTTCAGCATCAATTCTGGTTAAGGAGATCGATCGAGCTAATGAGAAGTAAACAGATAAATATTGGAGAATAAGAGATGAACAAAATTGGTGTTTAAATTTATTTATTTAAAATAATATGTTCAAATGGGTCCATAAAGAAGAGACAGAAATGGAAAATATTAAGAGAAGCAGAGCTTGATAATAATATACATTGAGGATTCTTCTTCTTCTTCTTCTTCTTCTTCTTGTCCCTTCTCTTGCTCTAAAATGCCATCCAATCCCCATGGCTCTCTTCTCATCTAGTTTGGGAGTTCTTGCATTTGTTGCAGTAGCACCAATAGTGAAATTGCGATAATAGGAATACGAGGAATGGTAGTTGATCATTTGATGGTTTATTAGGGACTTCCAACAATGCCCAAGAGCCTGTTGAGTGATGAAGCCTCTGCTTTGATCTTTTTGAACTGCGGCTCCGGCGATGAAGAAACCGAAGAGCCAGCGACCCAGGAGTCATTTGAGCTTTCATAACTGAAGTATGCATCAATCACTCCACTTGGGCTCCCTGGGATTTGCTCATGCTTGCGTTTAAGGGGGTTGTTCTTGCAGCCATAGTTTGACATATCAAGGATGAGGGTATAACAGTCATTCACCTTCTCCTGTTTACAATGCAGAATCACTACCTTAAGTACTCAATCAAGATATTAAGCAATAAGAATTAAAGGTTGTTCCTTTGAGCACAGAACTTGAACCAAAACAAAAACAGAAACATACCTTGCTTATTTTGAGGACCCCCAGAAGTTGGGTTTGGTACTCCACAGCTTTACAAGGCTCAACAAGGTCTATGACCCTCATCATTGTAGCAGTAGCCAAAACAGAAGGGAGATAACCAATGCATCTTGAATCTGATCAAAACCCATCAACAAAAACAGTTCATTATACTAACTAAATAAGCCAAAACTCAAAAGTCTATCTCTCATTGTCTTTGTTCTTATCGAAAGCTCTAAGCTTTGATTTGTAACCGATGTGGAGGTTATGCTTACCCAAGACCAAAGACAGAAGCAGACTCTCACAGCGCTTCAGAAACTCCCAGTGAATACTTGTCTTCAATCCAAGCCTTCTTATGATGAGGTCAAGGAAAGAGATTGGAGTCACTGGGTGCATCCTCCATTGAAGAGTTGAGAGCACCAAAAGCTCCATTCTTTGAACTGTTTTGGCCTCAAAGACATACTTGGTATCCTCCACCTGACCCAGAACAAAACCCACATTTAGATTTGGGAAACTCAATCAGAGAATGACAATAAAGATTGAATCTTGATGAACAAATAATGGGTCAAAGATTAAGACTTTACTTGAAGGTCTAGAAGAAGAGGCACTTCGGTCTCTTCCACTTTGGCCGCCAGAGAGATGCAAGCAACAGAGACGAGCTGAACCATCCAAGGCTTGTCTCTCTGGAAATGGACGCTGGAGATGAACCTGTCGAAGTAGTTGACGGCTAGGATTGCAGTGAGAGCTGTGAACCCATAATGGCCATTCACTTTCAGCATCCACTCCACCGCCTCACGGCGACGCGCCACCAAAACGGCGTCGTTCAGATGGGTTCTCTGCTGCTGCTGTTCTTTGGCGAACAGAGAAAGAAGCTCCTCATCCTCCCAAAACAGATCTTGCTCCAACAGAAACAGAGGAAACAGAGATGGTTTTTTTTGGGTTTTTCCATTAATAATGTAATCATTACTGCTGTTTATTTCGTCATCATCACCACCACCACCATTGTACACCTCACTCACTTCATCTTCCTCCTCCCACTTCTCTTCTTCTCCACAGAACAAAGCATCATCCGACAAGAATGAATTGCTTTGTTCATTTCGTGGCTCATTTTGGTTATTCATTGCCATCTTCTTCTAAGAAGAAGAGGTTTCAATCCTCTTCTCATTATACAAAAGAAAAGCAAACCAGCCTCACACCCATTTTTACTCTCTCTAGATTTCTTAGGGGGATGCAGAGAAGAGGCTAGAGAAAGAAGAGAGGAGAGAAAGAAGAGAGGAGAAAAAGAAGAGAGAGAGAGAGAGTAGGGGATTGATTTTAGAGCAGAGTGGGTTTCACGCTTGTCCTTTGTTTATATATATTGGGTTTTGGGGGAATTTCTTTCTGTTTTTTTCATTCTTTTTTTCCTTTATTTCTCTTTGTGCTTTCGGTGTGTTTGGTTTCGTTGGCGGGGAGAAGAAAATGTAACGGCACACAGACCAAGCCGGACCCCCATGAAAACAACCTCTTATATACAACAATGTCTACACAATAAAGAGACACTGTGCTCATTTCGCTCCAGTCAAGAGGGGTGAAGAGAAAGACTATTGTCCTATTGGTAGTAGCAGAACCCCTAGCAGTGTTTTATTTTCTTTGTATATATACTTTTGGGAGTTTTATACTTCCCTGCATTTACGTTTTCATTGCTTTTCTAGTTGAAGACTTGAAACCCTTCAATAATTATTTCCAAAGTCATGGTTAAAAGGAGAGGAGGAGAAACTAGCTATTCACAAGTATTTGTTTGGACATCTTTTGAAACTGATCTCAACAAATCCCACTATTGAGTATTTTCTAATAGGGTGTGTTGACACTTTGAAATATACATGTCAAGCTTTATAGTTTATACCTTTCCTTTTGCCCAATTGCAAAGAAAAAGTTAAAGGGTGTGAATCAGAATATAAGTACTGGCCTTTGATTATGATGTAATGTGCTTGTAGTTTTTTACATCATTTTGACACTAATTGCGCACATACACATACCATAGTTATAGCTCTTATGAGGATTTTGAGGTATAATCAAGTAAAATCTCACATGCTAGAGTGTATGGATGTGGTAACTACACAATTTGTGTCTAATCATGCTTATGATTACATGATAAATACATCAGTCAGTCTTGATTTATTCTACTAAAACCCTTTTTTAAGTTTTCAACTACCAATTGTCAAAGAAAAAACACAAGTAGTTTTCATTGCAACATGTTGAATTCGTAGAAGGAAGATTAGTATCAAAGCGCATTGGTGCCTTTGGGGGCGCTTTGGGCCATGGTTATGACAACAACTTCCGAGCGAGGTAGGAACAGCAGAGTAGGTTGTGCTCTTCGATCATGTGCTTTAAGAAATGTGGGTTCTAACTAAGGTAAATAAGTGCATCCGTCGTGTTGAAAAATCTTGTTACGGACGTGCGATTCAATGAGAACGCTAAAATGTAAACGAAGAAAACAAATGTGGATCACCGGATTCCAAATCATCGATGTCTATGATATTTATAGTAAACCTAGTATAGACCGGCCTTTTGTATGATTTGTACCAATAATATAACTACAGTTTTTTGTTAATCAATAGACTTGTCATGTGATATTGCACTCGACATGACATATTATGATATACACCGTATGAACAATATTGTTATCGTTAATTTCTTAATTGAAAACATAACATGCTCTAATGTGTGCTAGAAATTCTTTGATGATTTTCCCTTTTTCTTTTTTCAATCTTCTTGCATAAAAGAAAGATGAAAAGTTAATCAAAATCACGAGAGGCCGGGAGTGTAGAGCAAGACAATAGTAAATGTGCCATTGACAAACCTAACCCAGCCAGTCCAAACGAGAAAGAACAAAACTAGATATAACGAAAGAGGACCAGCACTCCTCCCACGCGACTCCCTCCAACTCCTCACCATTCCCAGAAAGCCAGAGAAACCAGCTGCGCGCGTCCTGAGCAATCGCGCAGAGAGAGAGAGAGAGAGGGAGAGAATGGCTGGAAGCAGGGTGAAGCTGACTTGTTCTAGGGTTCTGGTGTCTCATTAGAAAGTCGTAAATAATGCCTTCCTGTCTGTTCGAGTCAGTTTTACATAGACGAAGAGAAGAGAAGAGAGAGAGAAGACAGAAGCCATAGTCGGTAAGCTTTTTAGCTTTGACGTGCTCCCACAACCCTATAACAAGACTTGATCGACTCGTAGTAGCAGTAGGGGACTGGCATGGTGCCCTTCCCACCACCACTCTGCCACCACTCGTCTTTTGGCGCAAGGTACACTTTTACTTTTCACTCATTATTATAACTCACTTTCTCTTTTTTGAAAAATTAGGCAACTGTGGCCGGAGATCGAACTTCTACCCTAACTCGGAACAAGTGATGTACGTAGGGGAATGATATACTATACCGGCCGGATATTGTAACCGTCGGAATGTTAGGAGAAATTGTAGATAGTTTGTGACTGATGTAAGTGTACATGTAAGTATTTTTGTACGAGTTTCCGATGTGTGAAATGTCATTAACAATGTCCGATTCATAGCATACATACAAAATATACGTCGATAAAGGGGGAGAATTTGTGTTAGAAGAAAAACAAGTGAAGGGCGGAGACATGAAATCGAAAGCCACTCATTTAAGTAAAGAAAAGGCAAAATATCGAAATGAGAAAGAAAGCAACAAAGGAAATTGTAGAAATTACGATCTCAAAGTACGCATGGAGAACATACCCATAAATCCATAATAGCAGTAAAAGAAAGGCGTGGGATGACTTTGAAATTTCTATAATATATTTTCTCCCATAGGGAATAGCAAAAGAAATACAAGATCCAAAAATACCACTAATGGTGTTCGTCACTTTGCAAAGACTGCTAGCTTGCTAGGTATAAGAGCACTTTCTTTTCAGAAATTTGGAAGGGTTCTTTCTAAAGTTCACAGTGAGAACTGGGAAGTGGAACGAGTCCAGATGATAAACGGGTAGTAGTACTAGTAGTAGTAGAGAAATTCGATTCTAGATATACACTACGCCATTTGTCACCTTAAGCGACGGACATACACTACGTCCGTCGCAGTCAAAGTTACAAAAGCGACGGATACATATGTCCGTCCCATAAAGATAAATCCGTCGCTACAGGTACCTAATGCGACTAATATGGTTCGATGGTTCAAGTCAGTCGCTTAAACCCTTTTAGGCGACGGATTTCAATATCGATGGTTTGTGTCAGTCGCTTAAACCATTTTATGCGACGGATTTCAATATTAATGGTTTGTATCAGTCGCTTAAACCCTTTTATGCGACGGATATTGAAATCCGTCGCTTAAACGTTTAAGATCAGCTATATAACCCTTGGCTTGGACAGATTGCAGAAGAAGAAGAAAACGCAGAAAACACTGTAGCTACCGGCGAAAAATCTCCCCAACGGCTGATTTCGTCAATTTCGGGATTGAAAAGGTTGGGTTTTCTCTTCCAATTGCTTTGTAGGTTAGTATAATCTCTTATCTTCATTGTAATCACCATATTTCGATTTGATTGGTTGATTTTAGTTTTTGATATCTTGAGTTGGATTTTGTTTATAATGTGCTTTGTGTTGTTTTTAATATTGGGTGTTTGAATATATGATCGATTTTGTGTTGATTTTGGTGAATTTGAGATTATTTAGTTTAGTTTGTGAAATTTAGTGCAATTGAATGAATGTGAAATTAAGTGCAATTGAATTTTAGTGTAATTTAGTAGTGAAATTTAGTGAGTGGAATTTTGTGAATTTTATGGTAGAGTAAATTCACATTATTAATTAATGATATAATTGGTTTGTGCTGTGTGTGGATTGTGGTAGTTAGGGTTTCTGAAACATGCGAGTGGCTTAGTGAGGGAGTGTGGTGCCGTGTGTAAATTTATTGTTTGGTATTATGTATAATTGTGGTGTTTATCAGCTTAGAACTCCCGTTTGAGAATCAACAACGCATCTAGTTGATCGAGATGAGTTGTTGATTCTCGAATTGTCCCATTTTGGACACTTTAGGCGAACACGAGTTTGTTGATCATTTTGGTATTCATGTGGTTTAAGTTTCAGTTTTGGGATATAGTTTCGACAGTGTCTCTCTACAATGTTCCTCGAGTGCAAATTAGGTTGTTTAGATTTTTGTGCACTTGAGGAACTGTAGGGAGATGCTGCCGAAATTTTCCAAAACTGTAGCTGAAACCACATGAATACCAAAAGGATCAACAAACTCGTGTTCGCCTGAAGGGGATAGGACCCAACCCGGAGGCATAAGGAGAAGAAGTGTTGGGACATGTTTTGATTGTTAAGTTACATGTTGTGTGCTAACCTTATGCATATTGTATGTTTATGTTATGACAGGAAACATGGACAAGAGTTGGATCGGCTTATCAAGAGGTGATCCGAAGTTCATTCAGGGGATAATTGATTTTTCTGCGTTTGTTCTTCAAAATAGCAGCAGTCACACAGAAGTGCATAAGTGTCCGTGCAAGCGTTGTCGGTTGCATAAGCGGAGGATTACAGTGGATGAGATGTTTACGCATTTGAGGGAAAACGGTATGATGCCTAACTACACTACATGGATACATCACGGTGAGGTGGCAAGCGGTCCTTCATTGTATGAGCAGAGGGAACAATATCTTCGGCAAAGAACCTCTTCTAGTGGTAGTGCGGGTCCTCATATGAACCCCAGTATGGACATTTTGTATGATGCTTTCCCATTCATGGATAGATTTCATGAGGCAGAGAATGCTGGTGGTTTAAATGATTTTTATGATGTAAATGATTTAGATTCTATTGCCAGAGATGCTTATGAGAAGTATAGCAGGCTTTTATCGGAAGGGCAGACTCCGTTGTATGATGGTAGTGAGGAGACTGTGTTAACCATCATCCTTAAACTAATTAAGATAAAAACGGAAAATAGATGGTCAGACAAAAGTTTTGATGACAACATAGAGTTGATCAAGAGAGCGCTTCCTCCAGGAAACAAGTGTCCTGATTCATACAGAACTGTAAGAAAGATCCTAAAGAACATGGGTCTGGGTTATGAGATCATTCACGCATGCGAGCATGGTTGTGCGTTGTTTTACAAAGAGAATGCAGAACTAGACAACTGCCCCAAATGCCATGAGTCAAGATGGATATCTTCTGCACAGGGTATAAAAGTTGCTGTACGAAAGGTTCGTTATTTCCCTCTTACACCCAGGTTGCAACGCCTATATATGTCACCGCACACAGCAAAGGAAATGCGGTGGCACGGGGAAAGGATTTCAGATCCAGATTTTCTTAAACACCCGGCAGATGGGGAAGCGTGGCAAGAGTTTGATAAGGATTTTCCAGATTTTGCCAACGACATTAGGAATGTGCGCCTCGGACTAGCAACCGACGGGTTCAATCCTTATGGTGCATCCTGCAGTCCTCACAGCACTTGGCCTGTTGTGGCGATGCCTTACAATTTGCCTCCTTCAATGTGTATGAAAAAAGAGTTTAACATGCTTGTATTGTTAATATCCGGTCCAAAGTCTCCTGGAAAGTGTTTGAATGTGTTTATGAGACCAGTTATCGATGAGCTAAAGATGTTGTGGACTATTGGAGTTCAGACTTATGACCGACATGAGCAAAAGTCATTCATACTGAGAGCAGCAGTGATGTGGACCATCAGCGACTTTCCCGGATTAGGGATGTTGGGAGGCATCCAGACAAAAGGGTACAAAGCATGTCCCATTTGTTTGGAAGATATTGACTCAAGCAACTTGACAGGGAGAATGGCATACCAGGGCCACCGCAGATGGCTAGACCGGCGTCATCCATGGCGTCGAGCAGCAGATAAGTTTAATGGGAATGTTGAGTTAAGGGGAGAACCACGCTCATGGACTGGGGATGAGATTTATAGCAGTATCCTCTGTCATGACTACCCTGTTCAGAGTTTGCATCCCAAGTTCAAGCCCAGAGCAACTAGAGAGAAACTGTGTTGGACTCACGTCAGTATATTTTGGGAGCTGCCGTACTGGACCACATCGAGAATAAGGTATACCTTAGATGTCATGCATATTGAGAAGAATGTGTACGACAACATCAGCGGAACCATTTTCGGTCTCGAAGGAAAGACTAAGGACGATCCAAAAGCTCGTGAAGGTCTGGAACAACTAGGGATACGAAAGAGGCTGTGGAAAAAATCGAAACCCAGTTCAAGTAAAAATAAAGAGAAAGTATCTCAAGCACCGTATACAGTTGTTCCTGAGGCAAAAACCGAGATTTTCGAATGGATTAGAGATGCACAGTTTCCTCATGGTTATGCGGGAAGTTTGAAGAATAAGGTCAATCTGAATGATAAAAAGTTTTATGGATTGAAGACGCATGACTGCCACGTACTCCTGCAACGTCTTCTTCCAGTGGTTATCCGACCATATCTGCCATATTACGTGGTTGAGCCGTTAATAGCGTTGTCCAGATGGTTTCAGAAACTCTGTGCTAGAGAGCTGAAGAGCCAGGAGGTCCGTGACATGAAGCAAGAAATAGTCATGATTCTTTGTAAATTAGAAAGGATCTTTCCTCCCGCTTTCTTCACCATCATGGTTCATCTCATGATTCACCTTCCCGAACAGGTTCTGCTTACCGGACCAGTACATTTTACCTGGATGTTTCCTATGGAAAGGTGATGCGTTATTTTATTTATTTTCACTACACGGTCAGGATCATATGTATTGTACTAACTATAAAATTGGACAGGCAACTCGGGGACTACAAAAAGACTGTTAGAAACACACGTTTCCCAGAGGGGTGTATTGCTGAGCAATACCTTACAAATGAGTGTGACATACTGCAGTTTTTATATGGATGATGGGACAGGAGATGCTAACGTTGCCAGTGCGCCTCAATTCAATATCTCTGTTGTTTCCGAACTCGTGAAGCCCAAAAGTTTCATAGCAAAGGCTCGTTTAAGTAGAGAAGAACTATATGCGGCTCACTGGAATGTAATGGAGCACTGTACAGAAGCGGCTGACTTCATTCAGATTTACAATAATCAAGTAACTCAAATCTATCCACATATGACTGATGAAGAGCGTATTCAGAACTTTCTTCCATACTTTAAAACTTGGGTATACAATCACTATAATTTGCTCATTATATAAACCACCAGAGATGTCACAGGGCACTAATGGTTTGTATTATTGTTACAGATCACACGACTGCAAGCAGAAGGAAGTTCAGATTATACGCCTGAACTACACATTTTAGCATGCCGCCCTCAAGCACACCGTATTTATTCACAATGTTCTGTGAACGGAGTTAAGTTTGTCACGTGGCAGCGAGACCAACGGTTGAAGACTCAAAACAGTGGGGTCATGGTAGAGACGGAAGGCATCTCATACTACGGGATTCTTGAAGCCGTAGTCGAACTTGTATATTCAGAAGGCATGCAGGTTGTTTTGTTCAAGTGTAAATGGTACAATACTGACCCTGCCGAGCCTGGGTCCGTAAAGTTAGATCACGGTCTTTTATCAGTGGACACATCTACTAGCTGGTTTGAGGATAGACCATTTATTCTTGCCGCCACGGCAAGACAAGTGTTTTATCTGGATGACCCGAAGGCTGGTGAACCTTGGAAAGTGGTTAATGTGATGTCACACAGAGGTACGTACAGTGCTACCACAGTTGCAAGGGAACCTAACATACCTCCTAGGAGGAATGAAATTGATGAACCCTATCAAGAACCTACCGCGGACTTGATCCCAACTTACACTCCTATATTTGGTTTCACCATGGACTTCGGTTCGCTCCCACACATAGATGTTCCCATTCAATGTCACAATGATGAAGAGGACGACGATGGTGACGAGGATGACGACGAAAGTGAGGAAGATGAGGGCGGAAGTGAGGAAGATGAAGGCGGAAGTGAGGAAGATGAAGGCGGAAGTGATAGAGAGGATGATTATGCTGATTATGAGGAAGATCTATCTGATTAATATTGATCGTTTTATTCAGTGTTTTATGTAAACTGTAATTTGTAAACCCTTGTTAGGCAACTGTGTTTTATCCGGACATTAAATTGATCGTTTTATTCAGTGTTTTATGTAAACTGTAATTTGTAAACTATTTTTTTTTGTCTGACCTTCAACAGATAATAGTTTCAGATCGATGCGACGCAACTAATCGTATAAAAATTTTACGATTTAGATTTAAGGAACGGCAGGCTACCTATAGGAAAACGGAAGTAAAAACCAGCTAACCGCAACGTTCGGCACACAGATTTTACCGGAATCTGCCCATTTTTCAACCGTAGACGAATTTCATTATTTCGGTCATATCTTATTTCACGACATATTTGCATTTGAAGAGTCCACGTATAGTAACTGTTTGAAACTATACATTCACTTAAACACTTGGTAAACAAATTAAGGAACATTAGTGCATCTGTTCTGATTTTGAATCTAAAAGTTTAGAAAATCTATTCCAACCGTCAGATATCACCGTTAACATGAAATACATGTATGAAAAAAAATCCAACTACGTCTGACAACGTTAAAGGCTCGATCGGAACGGTCAACCGGCCCGGTCAAACCTCTAAACGCTTAGAAATGGTAATTGGACTGTCTAAATGACGTTTTTTGGCCTGACCTTCAACAGATAATAGTTTCAGATCGATGCGACGCAACTAATCGTATAAAAATTTTACGATTTAGATTTAAGGAACGGCAGGCTACCCATAGGAAAACGGAAGTAAAAACCAGCTAACCGCAACGTTCGGCACACAGATTTTACCGGAATCTGCCCATTTTTCAACTGTAGACGAATTTCATTATTTCGGTCATATCTTATTTCACGACATATTTGCATTTGAAGAGTCCACGTATAGTAACTGTTTGAAACTATACATTCACTTAAACACTTGGTAAACAAATTAAGGAACATTAGTGCATCTGTTCTGATTTTGAATCTAAAAGTTTAGAAAATCTATTCCAACCGTCAGATATCACCGTTAACATGAAATACATGTATGAAAAAAAATCCAACTACGTCTGACAACGTTAAAGGCTCGATCGGAACGGTCAACCGGCCCGGTCAAACCTCTAAACGCTTAGAAATGGTAATTGGACTGTCTAAATGACGTTTTTTGGCCTGACCTTCAACAGATAATAGTTTCAGATCGATGCGACGCAACTAATCGTATAAAAATTTTACGATTTAGATTTAAGGAACGGCAGGCTACCCATAGGAAAACGGAAGTAAAAACCAGCTAACCGCAACGTTCGGCACACAGATTTTACCAGAATCTGCCCATTTTTCAACTGTAGACGAATTTCATTATTTCGGTCATATCTTATTTCACGACATATTTGCATTTGAAGAGTCCACGTATAGTAACTGTTTGAAACTATACATTCACTTAAACACTTGGTAAACAAATTAAGGAACATTAGTGCATCTGTTCTGATTTTGAATCTAAAAGTTTAGAAAATCTATTCCAACCGTCAGATATCACCGTTAACATGAAATACATGTATGAAAAAAATTCCAACTACGTCTGACAACGTTAAAGGCTCGATCGGAACGGTCAACCGGCCCGGTCAAACCTCTAAACGCTTAGAAATGGTAATTGGACTGTCTAAATGACGTTTTTTGGCCTGACCTTCAACAGATAATAGTTTCAGATCGATGCGACGCAACTAATCGTATAAAAATTTTACGATTTAGATTTAAGGAACGGCAGGCTACCCATAGGAAAACGGAAGTAAAAACCAGCTAACCGCAACGTTCGGCACACAGATTTTACCGGAATCTGCCCATTTTTCAACTGTAGACGAATTTCATTATTTCGGTCATATCTTATTTCACGACATATTTGCATTTGAAGAGTCCACGTATAGTAACTGTTTGAAACTATACATTCACTTAAACACTTGGTAAACAAATTAAGGAACATTAGTGCATCTGTTCTGATTTTGAATCTAAAAGTTTAGAAAATCTATTCCAACCGTCAGATATCACCGTTAACATGAAATACATGTATGAAAAAAATTCCAACTACGTCTGACAACGTTAAAGGCTCGATCGGAACGGTCAACCGGCCCGGTCAAACCTCTAAACGCTTAGAAATGGTAATTGGACTGTCTAAATGACGTTTTTTGGCCTGACCTTCAACAGATAATAGTTTCAGATCGATGCGACGCAACTAATCGTATAAAAATTTTACGATTTAGATTTAAGGAACGGCAGGCTACCCATAGGAAAACGGAAGTAAAAACCAGCTAACCGCAACGTTCGGCACACAGATTTTACCGGAATCTGCCCATTTTTCAACTGTAGACGAATTTCATTATTTCGGTCATATCTTATTTCACGACATATTTGCATTTGAAGAGTCTACGTATAGTAACTAATCGTATGAAAATTTTGGAAATTTACTGTTTTTTTTTTGGAAATGCGACGGATATAGAACAGGGTCTGTCGCTTAATGTGTTTTGGAAATGGCGCGTGGCCTTTGCGCCAAAAAATTGGGCTGAAAATTGAAACGTTCTTAAGCGACGGACTAGATCAATATACGTCGCTTAAGCGTGGATATACAGCCCGAAAATCGCCCTTACTGACTCAAACGTTCGACCAGACTTGGGAGTTAATTCAGTAGCCCTACTCCGATCCGGCCCCAATCGCCACCACCCTACCACCACTGTCCCTCTCCATCCCTCCTTCCAATCCGACATCGACGAGATCGAAAACCTAATCACCGCCTCCGTCCAATCGGGCCCCACCATCGTCCTCCCCGCCAAGCCCCCAAGCCCCACCTCCAGTCGTGCCTCCATCCCCGGCTCCTCCTCCCCCTTCATCCAATCCAACCTCCCCCCTCTTCCCTCCAAGCCCAATTCCAAGCCGCCATCTGTCCCCGCCCCTCCTCCCCCAGTCTCCGCCTCCGTTGGGCCCACCGGGTTCGGGTTCGGGTCCCCGCCCACTGTCCCTCTTCATTGTCTTCTTGGGCCTCACTCTCTCTTGGTCTGCCTCTGTCAAAAAGGTCATGATCCATTCTTGCCTGATATTTGGTTTTTTGTTTTTTTTTTACTGAGTTGATTAGGTTGAGCTGATGATCTGATGGTAAAATGGATTTGATGTTTGCAGTCTGAAGTTTTTGCGGTTGCATTTGCGGTACTTGCTGCTGGTGCTGTGATTTTGACATTGAATGTACTTCTGCTGGTAATAATTCTTCTATATCTAAAACTATACTTGTGTTGAGTTGTTGTTGGAAGTCGAGATTGCAATGCCGATAGGAGATCAATGGAATGTGAGAATTCTTTTGTTGTGTGAAGCAATATAGCGTGGTATTTAGACTGTAAATTTGTAGAATCAGGATTCAATGTGCATGTTTAGGAAAGAAATGGTACTTTGTCCTGTAAACATGTATTTCTCTGACAAAGAGGAAAATTTGGAATTCGTGGACAATTACTGATCTCTTACTGATTCCAAGATGCATTTAGAACTTGAGTAATTTACACTTATTTTCCTGAAGTTGGAACTGTGTTTTTGGATTAGTTTTCGCATAAATTCCCATCATATCATCGACATCATTGAGTCATGTTAATTAGTTCCTAGGCAATGTGCATCTATTCATATATTCAATGTTGAACTTTAGCTGTTTAGTGCTGCAAGCATGTCAGCTAATACTTTAGATCAAGAGCAATAACACAATGTTGACTTGACTGGGTAATAGTGATCTGTTTAAGAGAATTATCCACCAAATTACTAGATTAATTAACTGTTTGCTAGACTATCTTATATATGGCACCAATCAAAGTCCATGGTTGATTGTATGTTGATTTAAAAAGAATTTGTATGTGTCATTATCCTTGACTAACCCATCCATATATCCAAGTACAACTTTAGTCCATTTTCCGTGCAACTGTTTTGGTTTTGATGTTTTACCCTAGTCCTCCCACTGCCTTAATTAATTTGATGATCTGTTAATGATGTTGATGGCTCTTAATCTCTTCATTTACTTAGTGGCTTGGTCATCTAGATGGCTCTGAATTTCTTCAGTAATATCTGTCCCCTTTGAGCAACTTTCATCTCTGTTTACTCGTGCTTTTTCCATTGTAATTATGCATTATTCAGTCAATGTCTGATGCCTAGCTGATGGCTCCTTCATCTTTTCCCAGCAACCTGCTTACTGATATAATTTTATACTTTTGTTCATTGTTTATTGTTCTTGCATGACTGGAACGCTTGAACTGGATCGATCGGAACCAGTTGATCATTAGCTAAATCTAGATTTCTATTCATATACTGTCTTGCTTCTGATCATCAAAGAAGTATTGATTTGGTCCAGTAGTAGAGAAATTAAGGAATTAAGAAATTAAAAAAAAATAATGGAAGCTCTTTGAATATCATGTCCATTGTATTGGACATTGACAGTTGCTCTGACTTCATTGTTGGCCTTATATAGACAGATACAAAATCTACTAGTTTCTAGCTAATCATTCAAAATTAGGAATTGACAATCTGTGTTTGCCCTGGATTTATGGGAGTCAAAATTGTGGGAGTCAAAATTGTCATTCTTACTTGTTTAAGTCATATAATGAGTAGGAGACCTAGTGTGACATGGCTGGCTATGACGTTAATATATAAATGTCTTATCTTACTAATGTGCATTAGTTTGTTCCTCACTTTATGTAGAAACTTCTTACGTTTACTTGTTTTTGTTATTTATAGATAAATTTTACCTTTATCTATAGGATCTAAATAGATATTTGGTCTATAGATTCGTCAAGGTTAACATAGTTTATATTTGATGTACTTTGATGACTTTATTATATTGATCAATGTTTTTATTTTAATATCCAATTTTTTTTCATTTTATTTTATTACCTCTTATATCAGCAATGCCTCCAAAACCTCGATATTCGAAGACGAAGAAGACGGTCGAGCTTGAGGACCGTGAGCTTCGGCAGGAGTTGATCAGACGATCACTACGAGCCCCACCACTATCGACGCCGCAGTCTGATTCATCAGGGCTCTCACCGACTTCTCATGCACAGTTTCCTGCAACTCCATCGCTTCCATCTCCCTCAGCTCCTCGCCCTACTGTTTCAGCTCCTGCTCATGGTCCTCCTCCTGGTGCTGCGTCTTTACATGCGCCATCGGCCTTGCAGCTCAGCGCTCCCTCACTCCCATCAATGACGCCAATGACGTCGAGCGGCCCCAGTACCGGTTCTGCATCAACCGGGTCTTCGACGACTGCACGCAGCATTCGTTGCAAGAACTTGGAGACGAGCGGTATATTTCGGCAACTCTCTTGTTTCATTTCAGTACGGATAGAAATAGATAATATGAAAGCTTAGAATATCGGCGCTAATTAAGGATTTAACGTTTATAACCTTATTTCCCCTTTTCTGTGTAGATACACCACTCACAAGGAGGAGAGGTGTGGTGGTCGGACTGAAGACACAGGAGCTGGTCCGGACCACGGGGGGGAAGATTGTGGTAGAGTACGATGAGTACCACAAAGGCCCCAAGGATCCCAAGGTCCGCAGCCTTCTTTCTCGGGACATTGGAAGTTGTGTGAAGGACAGTGTCCCTATGGTACAGCCCACGTACAGAGAGTTGAGCGTCAGTGACCGAGGGATCATTACCGACTACCTCTCGGTAATATTTCCGTTCTTTGGTTTTTGCTTTTCTTACTAATTTGATTTTTGTTATGATTTGTTACTAATGTGGGTCCATTGTGTCTATGTAGCCACACTACTGGATCCCCCCAGATCATGATGGCCTGTGGAAGTATGTTCAAACAACGGCAGCCGATCGGTATAAGGATTGGAAATCCGATTGCCGCCAACATTGGCTGGAGTGGGGGGATGACGTTCCTCTTGAGTTCCTGCATCGTCCGGCGCAGTGGGAGTGGTTGGTGGTCCACTTCAAGGACCCAGCTCATGCGGTAATCAACTCTCTCTCTCGGCTCTAACAATATGTTAATACTCTATTGGTGCATTGTTTAACCTCTACATATAATGCTTGTAAATGATGTGGTGCAGGCCTTATGTGCGAGAATGAAGGAGATCCGATCGCGTCCACAAAAGATGAACCACCACTCTGGGACGACTGCCTTCAGTTACCGGGCCAAGTTGCATCAGGAGCGAGGACATCCAGCTCCGTTTGTCCGTGCCTTCGAGGATGCATATGCAAAAGACCCGGTGGGCGGTCCACACGTGGTGAGAGATCCGAAGTCCTTTTTTGTTCCATTTCTTGTGTTACAATAGCGTAATTATGTATTTCTTATTAACATTGGTTATGTGTGTTATTGTAGGAGGCGATGAAGGCACATGTGGACAGACTAGTAGAAGAAAGGACGACCCTACACCCGGATATTGCCCCCGAAGAACCTCTCCCCGTTGATGAACAAATTGAAGTGCTATCCACTGAACTTGGGGTCAAGAGAGGCACCGAGGTCCGAGGGGTGGGACGGTGCATGCAGCGGTCGCCGAAGAAGAGGGGAGGGGCCCGGCAAGTGGATGTTGATAGCATCGTGGAGGAACGGGTTCGTGTAGTTGAACAAAAATTAACGGCGCAAATGGAAGAGCGAATGGCGGCGCTGCAGGAAGACCGTGATGAGCGCCTGCGTCAAATGGAAGCCATGATTGCGATGCTCGTTGCGCAACAAAAGCAAGGGGATGCGGGTGCAGGTAGTTCTTCTCAGAACCCGTGACTTCACGACTTCGAGACTCTTGACCACTGCTAGATATGTTTAGTATATATAGGTTGTGCTTAAAAAACAGTTTTATGTACTAGCACAATTGAGTTTGGATTGAATGTGTTGGTTTCGGATATTTGAATGAATGTGTTGGTTTCGGATATGTGAATTGAATGTGTTGGTTTGATATGTTTTGGATGTGCAGGTTTGTTTATCCTTGGTTGTGTAAAAGGGCAACACACAGAAGCACATTCTGTGCTCAATCAGACACTCCGCTTAAGCGACGGATTTTGATGTTTTTCCGTCGCTCAAAACACACTAAGCGACGGATTTCTGTATTTTTCCGTCGCATAAAACGCAGTAAGCCACTGACAACATTCAAAGTCAGTCGCTTAACAAACACTAAGCGACGGATTTTAGTGTTTTTCCGTCGCTCAAAACACACTAAGCGACGGATTTCTGTATTTTTCCGTCGCATAAAACACAGTAAGCCACTGACAACATTCAAAGTCAGTCGCTTAACAAACACTAAGCGACGGATTTTAGTGTTTTTCCGTCTCTCCAAACACACTAAGCGACGGGTTTTGTATTTTTCCGTCGCATAAAACACACTAAGCGACTGACAATACACAAGTCAGTCGCTTAACCACACTAAGCGAAACCTAAACCCTAAACCCTAAACATTTAAGCGACGGATATTGGGGATTTCGGTCAGTCGCTCTACCATTACAGTGACGGATAATTGAGTACAAAATCCGTCGCATAAAATCACATTTATGCGACTAACCAAACACGAAAGTCAGTCGCTAAACCTTTATCGCGGCGGATAAATATCAGACTATATGTCAGTCGCTTAAAGGGCTTTAAGAGACGGAGTTTGTCATGTTCGTCGCGCAAACTTTATAGCGACGATACTTAACCGACCTCGGACACGCGACGGCGTGTCCGTCTCGTTAACAGGACTGCGACGGACTTGGATACTGAAGCGACGGACATTGTCCGTCGCTTAAAGTGACAAATGGCGTAGTGATAGAGAAGTTCGGTTTTTCACTGGACGTCAATATAGGATCGATCACTCGGCACTAGCAGCTTTATATATACATAAACAAACAGTGAGCTTGATTAACAAATTAATTACAGATAGTGTTAGTACTTAGCAGTCAAGGCCTCAAGGGTACGTGGGTTTCGATTCACAGAAGTATGCAATGAACGTCAGGAGAAGTATCGTTTACAGGTAAAATAATTACTGTTCCGGCCAGGAGGCGCCATTAACATCATATCAGTTTCGCGCAAACCTGAAGTATGTCATCGAAAAGTTCATCAACAATGTAGTAAATATATCTGTAGTTGTACTCGATCATCATGTGTATTTACAGAGCCTTAAACATATATGCATCTTTGCGTGCATGGCTATGAAAATTTTAATTGCAGAACCAAAGCATGTCCACTAGTACCAATTCATGACAGTACGGATATATATATGTATGTCGGTCTGTATATATGTATCTATAAAATGACAGGTAGTATATATAGCAGGTAGCTGGATAGAAAGAAAACAATCATAGTGGTTAACTATATGGTGTGCATGCATGGCAACCCAGCCAAGCAAAGATTGGTAGCTAGTGAGTAGTGACTGCAGCACAGTTTTCTTACTGTAAATTCTGGTAGCAATCAACAATATTTGAATAGATCGATCATCATCAGCTTGAATTATAATGACATATTAACGACAACTAAACACCCTTTACCTAATGAAGAATCAAATCTAGCTGTTTAATTCTTTTAACCATCTGTTCATATATATATAGTCATCGCAGAGCCCCACCCTTGTTAACCTTTTATGTTTAACATACTTGCTAGAGTTTGAACAAGAAAACAAAGCGAAATTGACTTTTGGTCGAATTATGACAAATGAGTTTCTTCAACTTATCGATCTCTAGCTAGCTCGCTTGATCGGGGACCCTTTTTCACTGAATTTTGCAGTGGAGACTGTGGAGCCATGGCAGCTATATATGCATGGATGGATCTAGAAGCCAGTATTTTTTTGGCTACATATATATCATTGGCTAGTAATATAATTATTGAGTAGGTAAAATGGTAAGTTTCATTCTTGTACCTCTGGTCTTTGGGTTTCAACTACTAGATTCAAGATTAATATATATATATAGTACGTGAAAACACTAATTATCATTATAAGGTGATGGTGACGATTACGATTAAAATCGTTTCTGTCGTGCATGGTGTGTATGCATCGATCAAAACAATTATTCTATTCCAATTGAAACGTCCTAATTAGAGAATGGAATTCCTCACTTTAATTTACTTTGTTCGTGCCTAATTGCCTATCATTTGCATATATCGATCGTATGTACGTGAAAGATCGAGTTTAAACAAGTCTCCACCTAGGCCTTTGGCAATAGATTTTGCTCGAAAGCTAACTTCACAAATGGAGGTACTCACAAATAATAAGAAAACCAAATTTGTCTCTGACTATTTTCCATTCGAGATATATGTAGGTTATTGTATTCTTAGCATTATATGGTTCGTATATATATGATTCTAATCACATCATTCACATGTAATATACACACAAGGACTATGAATCTGCATATTGGTTGGAGGAGCTAGTACAACCAAAAGGTGTTCGATCTCCAAAAGCCCTTGTTCTTTTCCTCCATAGGCAAATTAACATGTTAGTTGCGGATGAAGATATATTATTCAAAGCCTAGACCAAGAGATTTGATACACAAGGACCCAATTTTCGCAGCAAGTTTGTATTTTACTACAAACAATGAACAAGCAGAGTCTAATCATCCATAAAAAAAAGAAGCTTAACCTTGTTTATCATGGAACTGAAAGTCTTCTTCCTCATCGTTAATCAACAATAGTCATTGACAGAATTATAACAACTGTACACAACTTTCAAATCCTCTAATAACTACCCGACTTTTCTAGACTATATGGATTAATAATGTATGCTATGCTCTACTGCTGAGATCAAACAGTGGTGGATTCACATCAAAAACACATGATCGAAGCACTTGAGAATGTGTACCATGTCATCCACTGAAAGAAAAGCTTTTCAAATACCCAAATCATTCTGATATGGCCTTGACGACCAAAAGCAAAGAACCACTTCACAACTAGATGATGTGCAAAGCTTCGAGTCTTTGACTCACATAATCAACAAATAAAAGGCCTTGAACGACTGGGAGAAAGGTTAGCGGAAATGGAGCTAGCATTTACTATTTTACTTCATGCATGCAAATATGGCTTCCACTTCAAATGGTCGATTTTGGTTTCATGGGAAAAAAAAACATACTGATGAAACCTATTAGTACTTGACAGGTTGTAAGAATCCTTACGACCCTGTTTTCTAGATATTCATCATGACCTTCATAATGGAGAACTTTACAAGACTTGTCGATTTTGTTTTGAAAGACCGACAGTTCGACTGTGGTAGAATGATGATCGATGATATCAGTACCCCATGGTCAAGCATAATCTATGTTAGCACCAGAAGGTAAATAGATCAATAATCAATTCAATGTTGTTGTTCAGACCTTAGTCCAATTACTTCATTAGTAGATATCCAAAAGTGAAAAGAGACCGTAAATCTATCTAAACGAATATAGTACCAGCCCAGCAGGTAACATTTTACGGAGAGGATGTGTTTCTGGTCAGAGTCTAGTTCATACAATACAAATCGTTAATCTGGCATAACTAATAGGATACACAGCTTTGACGATTCAACATTATAACAATGTTGATAGAACATTTTAGGTACAATCTTGTTCAAACTCTAGCAGGAAACCCTTATATCCTGTGCAGCCTAGAAGTCTTGACTTCGCTGTCGCACGAACCAGCATCCTCAACACTATAAACCTCACATCACATTCGAAGTAAAAAGGCAAAGGGAAACTAAAACAGATTCATCCATATTAAACCTTTTATATAGATGGACTGTCAACCTTGGGGAAAAAAGTAAGCGCATATTTGCAATGAAATAAAATTCCAGGGCCTAAACAACCACCATCCTATGAGAAGCTATACATGATTAGCCAGCTATCACTACATCTTCACAGCTGCTTCTTCACTTGAGTATCCAAGAGCTCTATCTCAATATGGTGGTGGAGGATATATTCCATACGGACCTAATTGAAAAGCAGAAAACAGAATTTTAGTATCCAATAAGTCATATTAGCTTGCAGCAAATATTATGAACCAAAACACATGGATTTACCTTGAGGTGGAGGGTAAAACGATGAGCCTTGTGGAGGTGGTGGATATGTTGATGGAGGGGGAGGATATGTTGAAAATGGTGGGTATGGTGCAGGAGGATACGCAGCTGGTGGAGGGGCACCGTACGGGGATGGTGGATATGAAGGATTGGGTGGATACCCACCTGGTGCTGGATTGGGTGGATATGAAGGATTGGGAGGATATGAAGGATTAGATGAATAAGAAGGGTATGGAGATGGAGCTGGGTAGGCTGCTGGTGGAGGTGGTGCATACATTTGAGGTGGTGGTGCATATGCAGATGCTGGAGGTGGTGCTCCATATGGTGGTGCAGATGGGGCGTAGCCTGCTCCTGGTTTCTGAAGTGACACAAGCACAGTTATTCAGTTGATGTGCAATACTAAGAATATGTCCAAGGACATTCACCCCACTTATACTGTGAAACAAAACGAAGAAAGAAAAAGAAATGCAACTTACATTAGGCTTTGCACTTGCATTAGGCTTTGTGTAATGCATTATGAGACGCACTTCTCCTGCATATCTACATTGTAAACAGACTGTCAGAAGCAAGCAAATTTTCTTTTCTGTATAAAGCAAGCAATTTTTCTATATAAAGACAACTGTAGTAAGAAGAGATGCAAGTAATATGGATGACCAATTAATGAATCAACCATTTCCTAACTTTTGTTAGGAAGGTAAGGAATGTGAAAAGTAACAGAAGAGCTTATATTGTATAGATGAGACCACTCCCACCAGTCGTTTTCTCGGCTATAACCTAAATGGATGCCAGGACTCTATTTAGCAAGAAGAGTACATTCCATTTCTATTCCCAGATCTTAGCCTACCCTCACTTTCCTGAAAGGCTGACCTGTACTATAGACAAGATTCACTTCCTCACCTTAAACCGCCCCTCTGTTTACTTCCTAATAACTTAATATATATGAACTGAAAAGGTTGCAAATAATTGGCATGGCAAGGCCAAGCAAAGGTAGCAGTGTGATTCTGGAAGTTTAATGATGCATCCCAAATGTCGACCTTGTTATTAAACAACTGATAAACAAGTCTATTCCAATCCCACTATGAGAAGTAACAGTACCACCATGCCCAGCTTGAAAACTACTACATCTAATGGATCCTATCATGTGAAAGATAAAAGGATTGACGACAAAGCAGTGCATTGTTAAAGCAATGAAAATGTGCATGGCTACATATCAGACAAGAACAATACCGAAGGGAAAAGGCCCAAAAGGGCAGTTCATGGAACAGAGAGTTTCCAAAACATGCATGCCTTACAACATTAGTTTGCCATATTCGTATGGATAAAGTATACAAAGAGTTGCAACAAAACTTCAACACATTGGTTTTGCCATAATCGTTTCTGAGCATGCGTTATTTTGACTTGTTATAATGGGAAAGGTAATGTTGATAACTTGATATAGACTCAATCAACTCTATTGTCCAACCCTCAATGTCATTCATCATGTACAAACCCCTCACATAAAAGTTGAAACCACTAAGAATTTGACAATATCATGTATTTACCTGCCAGTTTTAGTCTGAAGTGGCCAAGTGCTATCATCATAACCCTGATCTAGAACCTTCTGAAGTTGAACCCTGAACACATTAAAACCCAATTATAAATACATAAAAGCTTAACCAAGACTCACAGAAAAGGAAAAAGTGTATGTAAACCATATCCCAAAATTCAGATAAATTCAAAGCAAGAAAGGTAAAACATTGACTTACTTGCCCTCGCCAATAAAGTCATCAAATGTGACACTATTGCTGTTCCAGACATAAACATTGATCATCCTAAGCCCTTCAATCAGAGGAATCACGAACTTCTCTTGGAATGTGGGGTTTTTACCTCCATCTACACCATCAAAATCAACATGGGTTTCAGTCCAGTTCGAGTCCAAATTTGATTCTGAACATTTAAATTAATCCAAATATAAAAACCCAGAAATAAAAACCAAAACCTTATCAAACTGCAACCATTAGAAACTCAACAAATAAAAATAAAACAATCCATACCAGTATGCGTTCTTGTTCGGAACTTGGAGTTAGCATATTCAACACAAACATAGGGGTCTTGCCTTGAAATCCATTCTGTATCTTTCAACTTATTACACCCAACAACTTCATAAACAAACACAAACCCAAATCAGAAACCTCAAAATTGAAGAAAATTAAAGCAAACCCAGAAAATATAAACAAGAACCCAGAAGAGAGAACATACCAGTGACCTCAAGAAGCTGGCCTTGAATACCAGAAATCGACATGGGAAACAATGAATAAGGAGACGAAGACGAAGTTGACTGCGTTGGAAATTGATAATATGACATGAACAAAAATTGTGATCTCTGGTTTTAAGAAAAGTCTAGACCTTTTTTTATAGTATATTCAATTCCGCGTCGTTATTTCACTGTTTCAGATATTTACCACGGTGAAAGTGAAATTTCTGGGAAGTGAGATTCTGGGGTTCGAGGAAGGGACAGAGGTAAATGGGCATGAAAATCCCAGTTTCGGGTTTTGAAGAGATGAAAAAAGCGCGTGGGGCTAAGTTCTATTAGGGGGTATAAACGTCATTTGAGCTGGCGTTGACGCGCTTGCTTAGTCTATGTGCGTAGCTATTTTTCTGGGGTACACGGAATTTCCATATCAGTTGACGAAACCAAAAAATGGTTTATGATTTTGTTTAGGGTGCAAAAAACCAATTTTGTTTCACCAACTCATTGACTAAATAGTGATATTATTAATTTTTTCGTTGTGATAATAGTTGACATTGGTTAAAACGTTTTATATAAGGAAAATGCTAAAGACACAAAAAAGTTATACAAAAAAACATATATCAAATGATGTGGCATAAGACACATAATCATCTTAAATCTAATATTTTCCAACATGTATTCTTACATATTAAACAGTTCTGATCTAAAGTGGAAATAGAAAATAAAATCACAAAATTTTGAAATATTTTTTATTAGAAAATTAAATGTGACGAACAATATTAGGATATATGTATTAATGCTTCTTCGTCGATGAAAGCTGTGTTTGAATTAGAAAGATGCATGTACAAATTGGATATAAAAAGCATTATTCTGGAAACTCATGATTTTTTTTATAAAAAATGTCCATTTAGTACTAATTTGACCCCCTCATTACCCATTGTAATGACTATCTTATTTTCTTCCCCTATTCAACATAAGGTAACAACTCCTATTGCCCATTTTAACAATTTTTTTCAACTCTAGTACAATTTTAATTTGTTTATTCTATTTTTGCCCTCACCCCTTATACACTCATATGAAGAGAAAGTGGAAGATAGAGAAGAACCCTAAACCCTAAACCCAAACTCCACTGGCGTCCAATGACCGGTTCCCGGATTCCGGTCACCCAATTTTTTGACGAATTTTTTTTTTTTAAGGAATTTTAATTTGATCTGCCTCTAGACCCGGATCGCCGCCCCTCGACCTCGACGACGAAGCCCAGCGCAAACCTCAGATCAAATTTGATATGGACACCCATCTCTGCTCTCCCCCGATCCGGCGGAGGAGGAACAGGAGGCAGATCGGCTTCGTTTGTGGAAGTGGGCGGCAGTGGCGGAAGAGCTCAGCCTGGGGCGAGACGCGGATGAGTCGCGAGAGGTGATGCGGGCGGAGGAGGAACATGAGGCAGTGAGGGTGGTGGCTTCAGAGCAGCGTCGTCCAGATCTGCGTCGAGGCAGGTCGGCGTCGAGGCAAGTCGGATTTTGTCTTGGGTTCCGACTCTAGTGCCTCTGCTCATATTCAGAGAGAGAGAGAGAGAGAGAGAGAGAGAGAGAGAGAGAGAGAGAGAGAGAGAGAGAGAGAGAGAGAGAGAGAGAGAGAGAGAGAGAGAGAGAGAGAGAGAGAGAGAGAGAGAGAGAGGATATTATGGTTTAGTATAGGGTAGTTAGGTATTTTTGTTAAGATTCATTAGAGTGGGTAGGTAACATTGGAATGAGTAAGTTTTACCCCATTTTTGTGCAAATGGTCATTTTCCTTCTTCTTTTTTTGGCTAGTTTCATATATTATATGAGGTTTGAGCAATGAAAAGAGATATAAAGAAGTTCCTATGAGAAAAGCAACTAGCAACTAGCAATGAACATTCTCAATGAATAGATGATTAAACTACCTTGATGAGAAAAATAGTTGTTCTACAATTTAGAATATGTTTGGGTTTGGATTTATAACAATTCTTCCAAGTATGAAAGATTAATCTCATCAAGTGTTTTAATCATTTAAGGAAACTACCTATTGTTATAATAATTATATTTAAGGTGATAAAATTAATAAATTATAAATTGAAATTAATAAATTGAAGGTGATGACGTGTAAAAACTACGTAAGACGCCACATAATTTAGTATTAGTTTTTTTCATAAATTTTTTGTGCACGTAGCACTACTCTTTATATAATCGGGTAAGTTTAAATGTTGAGAATCGAAAATGTTGTGAACACGGATTGTCAGACTCATATTGAACTGTTCATGACGATTATTGTTTTTGTTCAAAACTATCGTAGTTTGTTTAAACATGTGAGTTATATATTCCAAGAATTTTCGAGGAAATAGTTCTAAATTTGAAATGTTTACAAGAAGTTTGATACTTAAGATTTTTATGGTGTTCAAAACTTCAAACCCTACATTACTTTAAAAAATTGCAATTTTTATGATGCGAAAATGAAGATCAAAGTCGTGACATTGCTATATCCATTCATCCTGATCACTGGATCCGTCTTTCAACTATTCCCGCGGAAAAAATGACAAACCAATCAGATTCAATCATGTATCAAAAATACACAAAGGAGTCAGATTCGATCTGCCAATTCGATAAGCCACGACTTTGCTACTTCAACTTGAGGTTTGGGGTTGATATTAAAATGGCATAATCCAGATCATGCGCAAGAAACAATCCCAGCTTGAACATGTAAGAGTTGAGTCGTTCCCCATTTGATCGTGGCGTATTGAAAACAATGACATAATTAACATGTTGCTGCTACCTTTTGAACTCTTGAATACGTTGGAGAAGTAAACCAGAACGGCAAGAACATGATCATATCGGTTTAAAAAGTCCTTTGTATAGACTAGTTCAGCCAATTTTAAATAGGTAATGAAGAAGCAATTCTGCAGTTGTGGTATGACAATAATGCAACTTGAACTTAGTCAACCAAAATCCACCTAAAACGCAATCCGTGTTACGTTGAAGACCATTCACCTAATCGAATTCGGATTAATGTAGAACGAGTTTTCAGCATCCGAGTTTTAACAAGAGAATGAAGTAGACTTGATCCAAGCCCCAGAACCCAAGTTCATAATCCAAAGATAAACTTATAAACCAGTATAAACTCAAATGAAATGTTTACAGCTTGAAGATGTTCACATACACTCCTAACAAGGATAATAGAAGCACAGAAAGAAAGTATAGGTTTTCTCTTATTCTCTTTTTACAACAAATGAAACGAATTCCAACAATTACCAGCACAGTTTGATCGTAATTATTCGCACGTTCAAGTACCATCTTGCTATCAATCCAACCAGAACCTGACTCCAATTACAAACGGATCCAATGGATTGAAATTTGAACGCACCAACTTTCAGCAACTGGTGAACTTTAAAAAGCTAGCAAACCATGTTATGTACAGATTCTCCAACTCTGAGGCAGTGGTCTCAACCCTCGCTTTCACTCACTTTCATAGTCCTCTTCATCTCCAAATGTGAACACCGAGGCATCAGCGGCCATTGCCTTAAATTCACTTTCAGAATTTTGAGTCTCGAGGCCGGGGACACTTCCAACAGCTGCAGCACTTTTAGGCTCACTAGCAGCAGGGACCTGTTTAGAGTCCGTGCTTCCAATAGAAACTTGTTTGGTTGCTTGCGTTAAACTTGCGACTTGATCTGATTTTGCTGTAGATGAGGAACTGGAGGTGGTACCGGTAACAGTTCCACCAGCTGGAGAAGTTCCTTCAGCTCGCTGACCTTTTGAAGAGCCAGTCTCGTCCGCGTCACTGTCTGAAAACACATCATCCTTATCTTGGATTCCAGGGTTTGCATTATGGGATGGTGGATCAGGTGCAGCTGCAGCTGCAGCTGCTGCTGCGTCATCTGATGGAGGTTTGGTACCTGAGCTTTCATCCGGCTTCTTTGCAGTAGTTTCAGTATTAGGTGTAGGTGTTGCAGGAACATTGCCATTATAATCAACTAAAACCACCTCAAGCTGAAATCCAGGGGAAGGCAGTTTCCTCTGCAGAAGGTCCATCACATATAAGATTACCATTTTACTTTGCTTGGTTAATATTATTTATATAACAAAGAAGCGAGTGCACGTCTCATCAGTACAACATTAAACAAATAAAAAGAAAACAGAAACTTTATCAACGCACAATAACGGAGAGCAGGGTCTCCCAAAAATAAGCAAGAGGAGTCCAATGAATCTATTCAAAATACTAATATACAATCTCAATTACAGAGCACTCCACCTCATCATAGGATGCTCAGCCAGCTAGTTCTCTCAATAAACCAGTGCACCACATATACTAATGAGCACTGGTACAACATTCATATGTTTTTGCTAACAAAAATAAAAATTACAACGTATCATTCATACATCCAGAGCACTACTACAGAAAGTTATAACTTATAAACCATTAATAAGGGAAGTGCCAATGAAAGAAAGTAAAATAGCTTTTTTTCAATCAACATATTTCGTTATTTTAATATTTGATATATAGCATCAAATCTGCCAATTGACATCTATGTTAGATCATCAACTCTCTACACTTGTGATCTATGTTAAATCCTACACCCACCCTATCATCTGCTAATTGACTTATTTCAGTCAGGTTCTAGACTTCTAGGACATACGACATATTTACACTCCTGACTGCTGTAGAGTAAACCTTGAAAATTGAGTTTCCATAGTTCTCATTTTGCAAGTGAGGTATATCTCAAAATTACACTGTGCAATAAACAAAAGATATGTACCTTATCAAATCCATCCAGATCATTGGTGGTTAACATTTTTCTATTTTCTGTCATCGTTGTGTTCAACCAGCTGAAATAATAATGATAGAAATATTAAAATAAGATAAAACCAGTTCCAACTCACACAAAGCATAAACAATGAAGATTGCCAACCAGTAAAAATCTCCTTGACGATCATGAAAGTGGATTTTGAAGTCACCAACTAACTCGGTCAACCCAAGTTCCCCTGGCAGAGCAAAGACCATTACCCCCTTCTTTGGAGCACTAAACCAAAAATCTTCGGGCTGTTAATATGATTGACATGTAAAAACCCAAATTAGTGAGGATAGCAGAGCGCTACAAATATTATTCACAGAAAAATGGGAGAATGTTTCTACAACTGATATCAAACATCACATACCGAAAGGCCTTTGGTTCTTGGATGATCCTTTGTGGAGAATAAAACGCCTGAGAAAGCATTAAAATGAAAACCAACCATCAGCATCATAATAAACTAGCTAACAAGCATGAATATTAAAACTACACATAACTACAAATAACTAAACACAAGATCACCAGATAGTACTTGGAATGAGAAAAGGAAGTTTAACATGAAATTTGCATTGCAGCTACGACGTAAAAACAAAAACACTCTTTGTTAAACAGCACAGTTGGACGGAAAGTTGGGAAACAGAGAAAGCAAGGATTCTGCAACACACCATTATGATCAGAGACAGTGATGGTGGGCCTGACCCAGTATGGGCACCTGTGAAGCCGAAAACCCCTAAGCATGCACCTGAAAATGATGCAAGCATATGTTACTGTAGTTGCAATATAAAAAGAATATAAGATACTAGAAATTGAATCCTGAGCCAAAAGTATACCTGCGCCCAGGAGGGTTTTCACCGTTAAAGTATGTTAAGATACGTTCGAAATATTTGACATATCTCTACAAAAACATACATGAAAGTATTAGTCTTAAGATCTCAAGAGCATGCTGTTCTTCAATATAAAATAAAACGAATAACAAAATACTAACAATCTGACTTGGCAGAACAAGCCCCTTTCCATCAAAACATCTCTTCTGGTTGTAGTAGTCAATAGACTCCTCTGCAGTAGGAAAGAACTGAATATAGCAACAAATAAGTTTAGACTGAAGACTAAGCATAGTACAACCAAACAAGATTTTGAATAATTTATCAACAAGATTCAGTTTCAAATCTTAATACCACAAATAAATATACCTTTAAGTAGAGGAGAAGACTGGATATCATCAATCCGGTCCTTGCCATTCCAGCCTTACAGTGCACAACTACTACATTCTCAATGTCCTCTTTCAGCCACGCATAAGCACTTCGACAAAATAATGATATCAGATGAATTGGTGGGCAATTATGGTCATCGAATGGGAAACTAGCCACCTGAAAACAAATTGATAAATCAAACACAGGAACTAGGAAACTAACACAAATCATAAATATACCACAGAATGCACTTCACTTGGCCTTCTAATTGAATAAAAAGGTGGAGTACTGGGGTGAAGAGCAATTTCAAATTTTCTACGTAAAAAGTGTAATCATCAACATGAGTGGCAATGCCACCAACTATGTTTATTTCAAAGAAAGGAGATACTCTGGAAGTTAAAGATTTAAGTCTTAGTGAAGCATCTCCTATGCATTCCGTTTGAATATTGACTGAGTGTGGAGTAGATTTGTAACCATAACGATATTGTCTTGTGTTGTTTTCATGAATGTTGAATTCAGCTAACAGAATTGTTCTCTGTTCTTGTGAATAAGAGTTGACAAATAATTGTTATAATAACTCGAATCTCACAATTTCTATGAAGAACTCAATCGCCTTGCCTACCTTCTCTATATTTCAAAGATTGAAAATTTGATGTCTCAACTCTTAAAGTGCAATACATACACTATTAGCTATGTCCTAAGCTCTCAGTAATCTAATCCATTTCAGATGATGCAAAATCTCATGACTCTAGGCAGAAGTGCTGCTTTTCTCTAACCGCTCCACTAGATCATTAGTTTGAAAAGATACTGATGTCTCAATCTCATGATGAAAAGAAGTACCGTAGGCACAATACTTTGAAAAGAAACTGATTGTGGTTCGGGGATCTGTCTTGCAATTGCAACATCGGATAAGCACTCTTTGACAGAGTTCAATTTAATTGCAATGATTTCTCAAGCACAAACAGATAAGCTGGACAACAAAATACAGCCTGCTATGATCCAGATCACTAATTTTAAGCAATGACTTCGCACAATAACACATAAGCCTACTACAGTACAGATCAAACATTTTAGTTGTTTAGAAAAGAAATGGTTACCAACCTTTCCTTCAAATAATGATGCATCATATAGCCTTTCTGAACACAGGTTGTACACTTTGTACTTGTCCTGCACATATCACAAGAAAAGAATTATCATTTTGTTTTTTCATTCTAAATAAAATATTCCAATATATAAAATAAGATAAAACTGTAACTAAAATCACATCTTAACATCTAATGGTGGAAGCTTTATGCCAGAGTAAATCAATACAGGATGTAAAAATTCTTCCATATGGAAATTACTCAGATGTATAACAACAATCATAACCTCATTGCAACAGGTAATCTGCACGACTTAGTGGTAAATGAAAAAGCAATGTAAGCTGCTTCACTCAGTTCAGAAGACTGAGATAGGGACACAAGCAATTCCAAGTAAATGAAATAGTATTTGCCCCAATCCAATACTATAGCATGCAAAACTTAAATAGATAAATATGATGCTTGTGAGATCGTGAAATCGTGAGAGTTACTACCTATAATCACTGACATGGGTACGGGCTACGATAAAGGAAACAGATGCTATATGTCTATAGAACGTTTAATAAAATAATAAATTATATATTCTTTAATAACTACTCTTTGAATATTGCATATCTGATTTAATTGCACAAAACATGGTAGACTTCACATTCCGAAGCATAACTATATTATACCTTATGATGAGTTTCAAAAAACTTGATAACTTCCTCCATGTGGTTTCTGTAGAACCCCTGCAAAGTATACAGGTAAATTTAACGTCTTGCAGCAGGATAGTGAAGTCTGATGTAAAGTAATAATTGTGTGCTAACCTCAACATATCCAAAAAAACCAGAGCTCATATCACCAGCTGGGAATCCCATAGCAATAATGTTCTCGGTGATATATGTCATATCTAAATCAAATCCTCCCTCCTATATACACGTCAGAAACACTTAGGTCATACATATATCAAAAACCATTGATACATCCTAGAGGCAATAGTTTTTTTGAGATAACAGACCACTGCATGAAGAACCGAAGCAAAGTAGCCTACAGCTCTCTGCTTTACTACATAAAGGACCAGAGCAGCAATAATTATCAACAAGGGATTCACCTGGTATCTGCGCTTGTTTTGAGAGACAACATGTCGGGCCTTAACCTGAACAGCTTTCACTGCACTCTTAGAAGAGTCAACTATCCCCTTCGTAATTGTATCAAATATACCAGGTTGCATAGCTTTTGAGCTTCCGCTGGGATCATCATCTTCCACCGGAGCTTTTGGAGACAAGCGCAATCCTAATCCACTTGTAAAACGTGCAAAAGTTGACTGTCCAGTAGGAGAGCTGTCTTGTGCTGGTGCTGCCATTGGCTGAGGAATTTTCAGATTCTTGGCCCATGACGTTAAGCCAGAAGTACTTAGCTTGGACGGCGCCTCCCGAGAACTATTATCTGACCTTGAGTCTGAGGCAGCAGGAGGTTGTACCTCAGGAGCCTTAACTGAAGGTGCAGTTGATGATGGAACCGAAGATTCCGAATCCATCCTAAAACGCCAGGGATTCTGAATGGAAAGCAAAATAACAGCTTAAACTACAGTCATCCCATTCAACAAAAGAGTAACCAATCACAGAAATTTATAATCACTCCTGTCATAAATGTAAGCTAAATCTAATACTCAGTGTCGAAAACTATTTTCTGAGCTTCTCAGGGAACTCCAACGAGTATATTAAGACTGTCAGTGGCTACATTTCTATGAGTTCTTGCTCTCCACAACTCGACCATCGAAAACTTAATCAAGTTTTCTCAGATAAACCTAATCTTCTAAACATTAAGATTCTAACACTATTTCGCTTCATACGCCGATTTGAAATAGATATTCACACCCAAAATTTCCAATTAAATCAACATTCCTAAGCAATATCACTATGCGAATTGAAAATACGACCAATCGTTCCTGACTAATTAGATTGATAATAGAAGCGAAACAGCTACAAATCCGGCCATAGAAATCAATCAAGCGCATAAATTGAAATGAAATTAAGTACTGAAATGGAAAATCTGAGGTTGGCGAAGAATCCAAAGAGAGTTAGATCAAATCTTACCGAAGAGGAGCGCGAGAATTTAGATGAGGTGAGATTCCATACGCGAGAGAGAGAGAGTTGAGCGCGCTGTGTTTAGGGTTTTCAGAGAGAGAGAGAGAGAGATTGGAGCTTGGTGATCGGGCGGGTTACTGAGGTGCTTTGTGCTAGACATCTCACGTGGTCAACGAAGTTAACGGCGACGGGTTGACGCCGTCTGTCTGATGAGGATAAGAACAACATTATCTCACGGCAACGGAACGGGTAGGAGTTTAGGACTTCCCGGACTAAAAAGAAGTCGTGTCATTCACCTTTGCGGTTGAGACCGTAAATGTATTTACGAGTGGGATGTGGTAAGTTCGACTTAAACATATTGAATATGTTAAAAGAAAATATTATTAGTGTGCTTTCGTGAAAGTAATGACAATTGCGAAATTAGAAAATTAGTGATCAATCAGATGTAACGTTTCAATCAGTGATTATGATCATAAATGTAATTGTTATTAGCATTGTAATCGTAATGAAATGAGTAGACCAATTCAGTTTTCTAATTACAGAATAATATTTGTTAAGAGTCTCAGTAACTAATTTATTAAATCTGGTTTAGAACATGAACGCTTGGCAACTACATTGATGTGTAACATGTGAACGATAAGATTTTAGTAATTACATCATGTCTCTTAAAACTGTCTTTTAGATGAGCCTGTGTATGACGCTGATAACAACTACAATCACATTTACAAACTTTCAATAGCAAGAACATTATTATAGCAATTGCTATATTTAAGATGATTACGTTGAATAAGGGTTACGAAAATTGAAAAGATCCCCGTAGGATTTATGGTCAAACACAAACATCAACTTGTTGGTAAGTTTGATAAGTTGTAAAATGTTTACCATCTGTTTCTTCTGGAGTTGGCCAAAAACAATACCTTTCATGATTCAGGATCTTTTTTTTGATACAATCATGATTCAGGATCTTTGGAGTTGAAACTTGACAGATTAAATGATCAAAGGACTTGACAGCAGCAGAAGAAAAGGAAAAATAGAAACCCATAAGAAGCATATGTGCGTAATAGAGGGAATTTGACAAGCAAATAACAGTAATTACAATTTATTGATATAAGCCAGTCCCCATTTGATTTCATCTATCTACAATAATCTGAATTTCATGTCTGTAATTAGGGACGTCAATGGAAACATAAACAAGCTTTCTTCCTCATTTCCGCCTATCACTTTAGTTTCTTTGTTATAAACACCAAATCTGACCCTTTGGATTCTCAAGCTTTTGGACCCCTGCCACCAAACCAGCGAATGCTACTTGTAGCTGCAGTTCTCTTCATTGCCTTCACACTCACTGGACTGTTCTTGCTCTGTTACAGCACAAAAAACATATTAGTAAAAGCGAAAAAGGTCACAGCATAGAAAGAAGAATGGAAAGAAGCATGAAGCTCTAATTATTACCAGTTTGCAAGTTCCAGCCTCAAGGTCGCAGACGGGGTAGTCACGAGGGCAGCAGCTGTAGTGGTCAGCGCAGCAGGTTGCAGACTCTAGAGGGCAGCATCCCCACCCAAAGCAGAAGTTTCCATACGAATAGGCGCAGCAGCATGTGGTTCCAGCAGGGCAAGTGTAGTAATCGTCGCAAACAGTTGATGGATTCACTGGGGGAGGAGGAGATGGAGGGGATGGACCAGGTCTAGGAGGGTTCTGACCCTTCTTTGTTGGGTACGAGGCTTCAATGGCAATGCCACATTTGCCAGTTTTGGCGGCCACATTGCGCTCCAACCTGATGTAACCAGCTTCTCCCCAGTTAGGACCCCATGAGTTCTTCACAATCCAGTAGTCCTTGCCATCTTCGGTACCATACCCTACAGTAAGCACACCATGGTCTAAATCGGTTCCACAGCGTCCGGTAAATACACCCTGAAGATATAATAACTTGTCAGATACTCCACGGTAACATTCAATGGTAAGCAGAATAACAGGAGAAACTGTTTCAAGAAGACAAACATGTAAAATAGAGGCATTACCGATTGGTAGAGCTGGAACTCCCGCCCTCCAGCTTCAATGGCTACACTCACAGGTTGATGTGCCAAAGCCTTCTTCAAAGAGCTCTCATCGTTTTGTGGAACATCTTCATATCCATCAATGGAAACAACATGAGCATTTTTCTGCATAAACCCAAGTAAATAATAAGATTATGATGAAGTTATGAACCAATGAAAGCCAATGAGTTGAAATTGGATGCTTACCCTGTTGATATCACATGTACCTTCGTTACCCCTGTAAGAATAATCAGCCTCGGTATCAATGCCACCATTGTTCATGATGAACTGAAAAGCATAGTCCATAAGACCTCCATTGCAACCCTGGTTGTAGGATTTATCACAGTCCACAAGTTCTTGCTCGGACAATGAGATCAGCTCACCGGTCACAATCTTGTTTATGCCTTCAACTGCACCAATCGTAGAGAAAGCCCAGCAACTCCCTAAAATTCAGAACACAATACCATGTTAGAGCATAATTCAGGACCAGCTGTACAGATCCCAGGAAATTTAACATACGGATAAATGTATCATCTTTCTGAAAGAATCACAAAGTAAATAGTAAAAATTCCAAGAATTTGATTACGTAACAGCTGAATGAACCAAATCATGTTATACAATCAACAATCACAATTAACCAGTAAATGTAAAAAGAATTTGCTAGAAATTTACGTAATCAAGAAACATATTTACTAGTAAATTTTTCCTGCAAGCAATTATATTTTCATACTAGAAGTAAACAAAGTTGTAAATCAAATTTTCCAAAAAGAACAACATCCGTGCATAACATAAACAAAACAAAATACACGCTCCAAAACATGCTCCGGAACACAATACGAGAAAAACACAAAAGATCATCGTATAAACTCACCGCATTGGCCTTGATCCTTAACCTCGGAAACAGCACCCTCGGCTCTCCAATCTACTGACTCGGGTAACTTGTCCCCGCCCCGATACATATACCGACCCGTCTTCTCACCCGAAAGCCTAGCCGACCGGTCCTTCTTCAACCCTAGAAACTTAGACCGGTACTCCATGTTGGTCATATCCGCGAACCGGTTCAACCCCACCTTGTAACTCCGGTCCACCTTGTTATGCTCGTCAATGAACCTCAGATTATCCTTAAAAATCCCGAACCTTCGCTCCTGCTCGCCCAGCGCATTATACGCCTTGCGGTGTTTGACCAGCCACGACTCGTACATGGCCTTAACCTCGGCCTCTGTCCTTTCTGGTACGACACTCATGTGGTGTTTCTTGTCGTAATCGATGATGGACATGTCGGCGGCGGAAGCGAGGCCGAGGAGGAGGAGGAAGAAAACGGCGGCGGCCATGGCAGACCCAGAAGATCGGGAGTAATAAGAAGAGAGACCCATGTTTGAAAAAGGTTGGAAATTTTGGCTGTGGGATTGGAAGGGTTAGGTTGGTGGGTATATATATGGGTTTTGAGGGGATATTGTGATAGGTTAGGGTACGGGAATGAGAGAACCAATTGGATTTGGTTTTAGAATAACGACGATGCGTTGAAATAGGAAAACAGAGTCTCCTTTTGTATCCTGTCACGATAAATTTACACCTACCAAATTTGTTTTGTTTTAGTTTTTCGTTTTCTTTTCAATACATTTGTTTTGTTTTGTTTTGTTTAAATCTGAACCATAGAAGATAGATTTGATTAGTCACTAGTGTAATGGAGATATCTGCATGTACACACAAAATATCCAACATTAGTCTTGGTACGTATTACGTAACATCCTCCTAAACCCTAACCGGCCGTAACACTGCTGTACGAGATAGCGATGGCCTCATGGCCTAATCCAAACAGTAGAATAGCGATGGCCTCCTCCTCGACGAGATCCACCGCAAGGGCTTCCTCCTCCAAACGCCCCTCTGCATGCAACTCCTGCAAGCCGACGTTGTCCTCCATCGACGACGTAGTACTCAAGTTCTTTGCTGCCTCAGTTCAGTCACTTGTGCTCGCGAGTTCGAAGGCTATCGACATCACGGTGCGCAACGAAGGGTTTTATCAACCCTTTTTGATTGCCAAGCACTCAATCGTAAACTGTATGTAGTATGTCGAGACAAATGAAAGAACATGTAAATGATGTAATCCATATATTTCTAAATCCACGATATTTTGCCTATATACACTTGTGGGAGAAGCAATGCTAAATCAAAGGTTAGCTAGTTCGATGGTTGCTTAAACGTAACTAATTGAGAACATGATCACGGTCGTCTTTTAGAGAAATCGGTAAGAACTTATGGTTCTCTGGAGAAACAAACAAATTAAACAGCTGCAACACGTACATGCAAGTAGAGAGAGTGCCGATTGCCAAACTACATGTCATGATCGTGTACGTTTGTCCTTGCCATTTTCGTGCTAGATTTGGTTAATTTCTTGATCTGTTCTGAGTTTTCTCCCATCAGATGAGCGTCTTCACACAAGCATCCATGGTAGCTAGAAATCCTAGAACTGCATTATTAGGGCTAGGGTTGCACTACTGCATATGCCAAATGAAGCGACGACTTTTTTTAGTCGTTTCAGCAAAAAAGTCGTCGCTTCAGTATCTAAGAGACAAAAAGTCGTCGCTTCATTCTTGTTGTTTCGATTCGAGGTGACCACTTTTGATACAAAAGTCGTCGCTTCCAATATCCAAGCGACGATTTTAAAGTTTGTCGCCATATACTGAGCGACGAAGTTTGGGTCATCTCCTCCAATTCGAGGAGACGAATTTTGGGTCGTCACTTCCAATTCGAGGGGACGAATTTTGGGTGGTCGCTTCCAATTAGAGGGGATGAAGTTTGGTTCAAAATTCGTCGCTAGAGTGCATGTTACATAGACGAAAATATGAGATGATAAAATTTCATGCGACGAATATTGATCAATGTTCGTCGTTTCATGTCTGTTATAGAGAAGAAAAAAAATTTCCTTGCAGTTTGAACCAACTCATTCGCATCCAAAATTTTCCTTACAGAGACGAAAACATCATGGTGTTGGATCACATTAACAAACAAGAACCACTACCAGATCGGACAGAATAGCCGACGAAAAAAATTTCGTCGACTATGCCAAATTTTTGTCGGCTATTCCTTCTGCCGACGAAACTTTCGTCGGCTATTCCTTCTGCCGACGAAACTTTCGTCGGCTATAATTCGTCGGTAAAACGACATCGGTAAAACCAATGGCCGACGAAAATAACAAAATCGTCGGCTATTTTCGAGTATGGCCGACGATATTACCGACGAAAATTCATTTTGTCGACCAAACCTGGGAAAAATATCCGACGAAATTCGTCGGATATTTTCGAGGATGGCCGACGATATCGTAAACTATAGCCGACGAAATTCGTCGGCTATTTGTTCTGAAATATAGCCGACGATTTCATCTATTTCGTCGGTTATTTCTTTAGAATATATTAATATTTTAATAGGTATTAATTAGTTATAGCCGACGAAATAATGTCATTTTCGTCGGCTATAACGGTTATAGCCGACGAAATTTGGTAAAAATCGTCGGCTATAAGTGCGAAATAATGCCAATATAGTCGGCTATTCTTACATTTTGGGGAAAAAAATTAAATTAATTTCTAAATTACCATTCCAAGCAACCTGCAATTCACAATGACAATCCATGCATTTACACCAACAAGAAACACGTCTAAATGACTTATTATTTAATTTGTTCCAATATACATAAAATATAACCCTAATCATCACCTAAAGCACTAAAGTCCACCACGTCATCCCCAGCATCCTGCTCTCCATCATGCTCGTCATCCTGCTGAACGAACTCGGGAGGTTGAGGCATTGGAAGTTCAACTAACGGCTGAAACGGGGGCGGGGGTTCAAGGCTTTGTTGTTGTGCCGCGAACATATTGTACCACCAGTTTTGTTGGCCGGCGTAGTTGTGTCGCCGAATTCTCTCGCATTCAGCATGCCAACTGGACATATCGAAATGATACTGCTGTGTTCTGCGGTGTTGCTCCTGTGATCTCTGGGACTCGGCCGCCAATCTTGCGGCCAATCTCTGCACTTCCCCCCTCATCTGTTGGCTGTCCCCGCCTCCCTTCTTTTGACCTCCCTTAGTGGTCTTCAGGAGCCCTATTCTAGAACTTCCCAAACCCCGGCAGTAGTATTGGTTTGACCGGTTTGGGAAGGCTGCGTCGAACATCCTCGCTGCCGTTTGGACATTCGATCGGTCGACCTGGTGCAGGGCTTCTTGCAGATCTGACTCTGAAATGTTCGGTTGTGTCTCCCGAACTACTTGCTGCAACACTTCTTCTTCGGCCCGGTTCACCCTCTCCTAATTGAACGGGAAAAAAAAAATAATTAATATTCTAACAAATATATAATTAAGTAAAATTAATAATTAAAATTTTAAAATCGTAATCAACGACTTACGAGCTGTTCTGTCACTTGTGGATAAGCCTTCTTGAACGTCTCCACGTACGGGTTGCTATCAGGATGATCTCTAAGCACCTCCTCCTGATATTGTGCAAATGGCCTAGAACCACCATGATGCGGGGTTGTGTTACGGCGGTGGTTCGCAGAGTTTATCCGAGACCGTTCCTTCAAACAAATAATAAAATATTAGAAAAATACATCAAAAAATATTAGTGTAATAATTATAAAATAATTAAACTAATAATTAAAATTTTAACAAAATAAACATTTATAGTTAAGTTTAGTATTTACCTGCATAAGTGGGTTGTTGAAGTCTACTGTCTTCAACCAACGCCACTCGTACTCCCTGAACATGAACTCTCTTAGAGTACCCATACGACCACGGTTGTCGTATTCGGTAAAGTGGTTACGGAGCTCGTTCTTCCACTCTTTGAACCTACGGAAAAAATAAAAGTGCATTAGAAATATTATTAATATCATAAAATATTTCAAATTATAAGATGAGGAATTCCCAACGTACCTCGAGTTCTGCATCGCGTCCGCCCAATCCTGTTTGTGTTCGGCAATCTCGAAGTATGCCTGAAAGATAATATTTTATTAGTTTTACAATTATAACAATACCGAAAATTATTAAATATTACGATAAAGAAATTAAATTTTTTAAATTACTCACCGACGCCACGTTGTTTACCTCCCTTTTGATCTCTCCCGGCACATCAGCTCACCGTGTCCACAACATAGGGACTCTATCCCTAATCAGTGCCCCCACGCAACCCGCGTAATCGCGGCGTTTTTTCTCCTGAACCTCCTGATCAGGAGGTTCGCTGATCTGGATCCTCCCCCTGCTCTCAATAGTTCTCCTGAGCGTGTCAAAACATGTGACACCTCTCGTATTCCTCGTTGAACTGCTAGCGGCTGTCCCTATCACATAAACGACGATTGGTTAATAAAATTAAATATTAGTGCGTTAATTTTAATAAAACATTTAATTAATAAAACCAAATGTTACCTGAACTGGATGACTCGTCTGTCGACTTTCCTTTTCTCCTCGCCGAAATCAGGAGCTCAGGTCTCTCAAATGGCTGTTGATGGTATGCCTCCGCAGCACTCACGTACTGAGGCATATAAGGCTATATGAGCACACCACGAAAGTCGACCTCGGGTATCGCAGGAATGTTGTACGGGAGGTAGAGCTGATTTGGGAGAGTAGGCCCCTCAGTCGAGTTAGCAGCAGACGTCGCTAGACTGGTCATCGGCTCCAGATGAACCTCAGGCATACAGACCTGAGGAACGTTTGGAGCTATCTCGTCCTGAAATAGCTGCCTACTGAACCTCGGAGCATCTGGCCCGAGAGGGGGACATGAACTGCTCAACGGCCGCCCCGCCTGGAGAAGGGTCTGGTGCCGAGAACTCACACTCCTCCGCGGCTGGGATGAATCCACACTCCTCCGCGGCTGGCTGGTGGTCCTCTCAGGCTGGCTAGGGTCCTGTCGGAGTCTGCGGAATCGGCAGAACTTCCAGAACCCCTAGATCTGGAAGAACGACGGCCTCCGAATAACTGTCTGAGTGCATCGGCCATCTGTAGCTTAAGGCATTAATACATTAATTGATATTAAATTATATTACATTAAATAACAAATTCTAATTAATATAATAACCAATAATACTAACATATTTTAAAACATACTAACAACTTAATTTTTCAATTTTAACTAATTTTAAATAATACTAACCATTAACATAAATATAACCATTTATATAATTAGGCTACCAATTTATACGTGTAAATTATACAATTATACCTAAATTATACAATTAAAATAAATTTTAAAAAAATTACCTAAATTAACATAAATACCTAAATTATACCTTAAAAAATTACCTAAATTATCATAAATACCTAAATTATACCTAAATTAACAATTATATCTAAATTAACATAAATACCTAAATTATACCTTAAAAAATTACCTAAATTAACATAAATACCTAAATTATACCTAAAAAATTACCTAAATTAACATAAATACCTAAATTATACCTAAATTAACATAAATACCTAAATTATATACCTAAATTATAAAATTAAAATAAATTGAAAAAAAAATGGTAATTGCCTTCGAATCTGTTTTGGCAGAAGAGGAGGAGGGGAAGGAGGAGGAGGTGGCCAGAGGAGGAGGGGAAGATTCCGGCCGGATGGAGGAGGATCGGAGGGCCGGATGGAGGAGGAATGTTGAGGCCGGCGCCGATTTGAGGAGGAGGAGGAGGACGAGTGTACTTGATTAGAGGAGGAGAGCGGCCGATTTGAGGAGCGGAGGAGGCGTTTTTGCGGATTTAGGGTTGAAAATGTCGGGCTGCTGCGGCTTTCTTCTTTTATAGCAGAGAGAATAGCCAACGAATTAAAAGATTTCGTCGGCTATTCTTTGAATGTCGTCGGCTATTCTATGAACATCGTCGGCTATACTTTGGAAGATCAGCAGTCGTCTGATCTGAGCCATCCAACGGAGGACAATAAAAAGGCGCGGATCGCAAGAGTTTAGCCGACGAAAATTATATTTCGTCAGCTAAACTGAGAGAATAGCCGACGATTTAAAATATTTCGTCGGCTATGCTTTGGAAAATCAACAGCCGTTGGATCTGAGCCATCCAACGGCAGACAATAAAAAGGCGCGGATCGCAAGAGTTTAGCCGACGACATATAATTTTCATCGGCTAAACTGTAGGTCAAACCACTAAGTCAAACCTCTAAACGCTTAAAAACGGAAATTAGTCTAGTTAAACGACGGTTTCTGGCCTCACATTCAACAGATAATAGTTTCAAATCAATGAGACGCAACTAATCATATAAAAATTTTACAAAATTGATTTATCGAACGTCAGGCTACCCATAGGAACACGAAAGTAAAAAACAGTTAACCGCAACATTCGGTACACAGAGTTTATCAGAATCTTGTCATTTTTCAATCGTAGACGTATTTCATTATTTCGGTCATATCTTATTTCACAACATTTTTGCATTTGAAGAGTCTACGTATAGTAACTATTTGAAACTATACATTCACTTAAACACTTAGTAAACAAGTTAAGGAACATTAGTGCATATGTTCTGATTTTGAATCTAAAAGTTTATAAAATCTATTCCAACCGTCAGATAGCACCGTTAAGATTAAATACATGTATGAAAAAAAATCCAACTACATCTGACAACGTTAAAGGCTCGATCGGGACGGTCAACCGGGTGAGTCAACCCTTTAAACGCTTAGAAATGGTAATTGTCCTGTCTAAATGATGTTTTTTGGCCTGACCTTCAACAGATAATAGTTTCAAATCGATGAGATGCAACTAATCGTATAAAAATTTTAAAAAATTGATTTAACGAACGTCAGGCTACCTATTGGAAAACGAAGGAATAAAACCTTTGACCGCATCTTTCGCCACTCAGATTTTATCAGAATCTTGTCATTTTTTAACCGTAGACGTATTTCATTATTTCGGGCATATCTTATTTCACAACATTTTTACATTTGAAGGATGAAACAATGGTTTATCGTTAGTGATAGAAAATGGAATATGGTCATTTTTTGTTTTTTGTTTTTAAATCATAGCCGACGAGAGACTTGTACTCGTCGGCTATTCTTTTGTCTTTTTCTGTCTGAAATAAAATATGTATTTTCCAATATTTATAGCCGACGAAATAATGTATTTTTCGTCGGCTATTATGAGTATAGCCGACGACATAACAAATTTTTCGTCGGCTATGATGAGTATAGCCGACGAAATAACGAGTTTTTCGTCGGCCATTATATGAAAAAGGTAAAAAAAAATCAGTAGGTTTACACCTCTCCTATTCCTATTTCCTGTTCATATATAACTTAAATTGAACATCAAGAAAACAGAAACCCAGCAGTCAACATATTTCAAATTTTTTTTAAGGGGTTTGGAACCCAGCCTAGCTGAGAGGCTCATCCCCACGCCCGTTCATTAGAAATTTTGAGATTACAAATGAAAGGATTACATCATCTAAATTACTTAATCCGGCGGATTGTAATCGGAATCATCGGATGAGTCTTCTTCGGTTTCTGAATTGCTCGATAGGGGTAATCTATGTCTTTCCTCACCACTAGAGTCCTCGTTAGTTTCTTCATTTGGATCAACATCAACAAGCAGTGGCTCTTCACGTCGAATTCGCACCGGCGTGTCTAGGCGAATAAAAGAGGAGTCAGGGATACCGTTTGAGTTGGGCTCTTGATACGCGGTGCCACCTTCCTCGTTCTCTTCAACCACTCCAAGTGTAGACACCCGGTAAATGTTGCGATGGTGGATAGTGTTGACTACTTTCCACGGGTCACCCTTGGCGAGATCATCAAGATAAAACACTTGTTTCACCCATGTGGCTAAAACGAACGGGTCATCCTCATACCATGATGTACTAGTGTTCACAGAAGTTATGCCGTATTGATCAGTTTTTATGCTCTGCGGCCGTGTGTCAAACCATCTACACTTGAAAATGTGCACTTTCATGTCTTCCCCATAATGCAGTTCAACAACGGAATGGAGAACACCGTAATAGTCAATTCCATCATCCCCACCATGTGCCATAACCCCTGAATTTTGTGTTTTCGGTCTGACGTCTCTCTCTTCACATCGAAATAACACACCATTCACCTTGCACGTCACAAAAACTTTTGAATAGACTGGCTTCATCGCTAGCAGTCTGAGTTCGTGCGACCAATTTGGGTGATTATCATTTTTAATGAGGTCCATCTGCAACCATCAGAATCAACTATAAATATGAATAATTATACACAATAATATATAAATACGTATAGAATAATGTTAAAGTTACGTACCCAGCGGCCGAAATACTCTGCGAATGTCCGGTTGTGGTAATCGAGATCACCTCCTACTTGTTCACAGTTTAGATGCATGTTCTTCCAAAACTGAACTTCTAAACAGTTAATTAGTACCCACCAATGTGCAATGGCTACCTCATAATCTTTCAACTTGTAAGAAACTGGCATGTTTCCACCGAGTACAACATCGTCGGAGAGTATGGAAAGATTGAACTGTGAAGGTACATCTTACGGTATGCTTTCCTGTAAGCTCCTAAATACAGTTTCATGTAGGTGACGCATTCGTGCGCAATATATGCTTCAGCTATTCATCCTTCAGGTGCGGATCTGTTTTGGACAAAATCACTGTATTGTCCAAGTTGCCTATAAATCAAGTTTTTAAAGTGTTATGATAATACATTAATACTAAATCACATATATTGATGAGGAAATTAACATAAGCTGTAAAATACGTACCTTTCCATCGGATACATCCAAGTGAAGTGCACAGGACCGGTAAGCAACAACTGCCGAGGAAGATGGATCATGAGGTGAGGCATGATGTCGAAAAAATTTGGAGGAAATATCATCTCAAATTTACACATGATATGAACGATGTCTTGTTGCATTTCCCGGAGGTCATATTTTCTCACTTCCCGTGTGCATACCTTCTGGAAAAATCTAGCCAACGCTACTAACGGCCCCACAATGTGACGGGGAAGGAACGGTTGAATGAAAACAGGGAAGAGACGTTGTAGCAGGATATGATTGTCATGACTTTTCAACCCGTAAAGATTGTTGAATTGTCTGTTCACACACTTGGCTATATTTCCAGCAATGCCTGAAGGATACTTGGCCCGATTTATCCAATGGAAAATTTTTGATTTATGCTCAGGCTTGACGGTGTAAGGAGCTTGAGGCATTTTTCTCTTCTCTTGTTTCAACCATAGTTGTTTTCTGATATTCATGTTTTGCAGATCAGTGCGAGCCTTAGGACCGTCTTTCGTCTTCCCCTCCAAGTTCAGCGTTGTGCCCACCACACTTTCAGAAACATTTTTTTCTATGTGCATAACGTCTAGGAAGTGACGGATCAGCAACTCACACCAGTACGGGAGTTCCCACAATATGCTCTTATGTGTCCAGAATTTGTACTCCTCAGGTCTTTCAGGTATTTCCGCTACAATATCGGGATGATTGCTGAGGGGCCCAAAATCGTACTCATTAAGCACTGCTAAAATTTCTCTTCCCATCCATCTTCTGGGAGGACCACCGTGTTCTTCGGTTCCATCAAATGCGGCGAACTCGTAACGCCAGTGGTGATCCACCGGAAGGAACACACGATGACCCATTCTGCATATCTTGTTGTAATGAGGGGTGCTCCCATAGTCGCTGAGGCACTCTGGACAAGCCTTGTATCCCCTAACAACGCTGCCCGACAACATCCCATAAGTAGGAAAATCACTGATGGTACCAATAACCATGACATGCATCTGGAACGTCTCCTCCTTGTACTTGTCAAAAGTGGGATGACCAACGCCCCACAATACCTTAAGCTCTTCAATCAATGGTCTCATATACACATCGAGACATTTCCCTGGGTAACCAGGCCCCGGAATCAACAACGTCAACATATTATATTCTTTCTTCATGCACATCCACGGAGGAAGGTTGTAAGGTACCAAAACCACCGGCCATATACTGTATGAAAGACTCATGGTGCCTGTTGACAGTAGCCGCAGAGAGGCTACAGCAGGCCCACAGACCCGCAGCAAGTGCACCAGGGCCCGGCCCAAGGCTCGGGACCGGATCACCAGCACCCGGCCTCGGGGTCCAGCACTCTATCCTGCCTCCAGGGACCCTGGGGCTGGGGGCGCCAGCCTGCCAAAGAGGGCACCAGAGTGTACAAACAGAAGGGAACCAGTCCCACATCGAAGGGTGAGGCCAGCCCTCACCCCCAACCACCTATATAAGGGCCCCAACTACCCTCTTTATTATGTAACTTATCTCTCTCCCTGCTTACATACGTACCTTGGTTATATATATTCCAACTATACTAACTTAGGCATCGGAGAGGAGAAGACCGGCCCGCCCGGTATTCCCCTTAGTGAGCAGGATTGCAGGAGATCAAGTTGGATTCATCTGTATCTACCAGGCCCCCGGGTTTAGGCGGAAACAATTGGCGCCGTCTGTGGGAAGCTTGAACGAAAAGCCGTGTAAGCAACACCGTTGGAAGAGAATTCGGAAATGAGTCAAGAGAAAGGTACCACCGAGGAGGGACGTGTTACATTAGTGCAGACGCTCACCTCCACCCCGGCCGTCACGCGGGAGCCGCGCGGCGACCGGGGCAACGGTCAGGAAGTAGGGAGCTGTGGGGGACCGTCCGGCATGCCGGGGCCCCACCACCACAGCTCGCGCGGGAAAGGCCCGGCAGAGGGGGAAGACAGTCCAGAGCGCCGGGGCTTCTCTTTGACGTTCTCAGATGATCTAAGCGATCGATCTGAGAGCCCGGACCGGGACCCTACGTACAGCCCCGACCATAGCAGTATGGCGGGAGAGCTACGGGCAATGGCCGCAGAGGTCAGTCGTCTAAGAGAGGAGAGCGACAGGGACATAGCTAAGTCCAACGCCCGGTACGAAGAGATGGAAGCGGTGAATGCTGCCCTAGTAGCCGCCCTGGAAAGGGGACAGCAGCGTAGTGACGCCATGGTCGAGGCGCAGGCGACACTCCCACCGATCCAACCTCAACACACCGAGGCAGGGCAGTCTTCGGGCGGTCGGCCCGGTGGTCCCGTGCGAGAAAAGTCACCTCCAGGCGCAGGCCCGTCGAAGAGCACGACAACCTCCCGCCAGCTCGGCGCTTCGTCTGTGGATGAAGTTGAGACTCCGACCACACGAACGCTACAGATGCTAGCCAACACCGTGTCGGACTTGAAGGCCCAAATGGAGGCCAACGAGAGAAAAGCCGCGCGGCCGATGGAGGGCGCCCGGTTTAATGAGCGCATGGGCCCTTTCTCACACCGGGTCATAGAGTCGGGGAGATCTGGCAACCAGAAGTCCCTTAAACTCACCTATTCAGGGTCCGGCTGCCCGTACCAGCATCTAGACAGTTTCCGGTCCCAGACCTGCGCCAAGGGTTACTCCGATGCAGTATGCTGCAACATCTTCCAGGAGACTTTGTCTGGAGAAGCGCTCAGCTGGTTCTACGAGCTTCCCGCGAACTCGATCGAGGCATTTGAGCAGTTAGCCGACCGGTTCGTAGGCCGCTTCATTCTCCGAGTCGAGGGAGCCCGGACGTCGACCATCCTCTTCAACTCCATACAAGCCCCCGGAGAGGAGCTGAGAACCTTCGTCAACCGCTGGCAGACGGCTACGGCCGGGGTTCGGAACCTGGACAAAGGCATCGCCGAGATGGCATTTAAGCAGGGGCTCCGAGCGGACAAATTTTCCTACGCCGTCCGGGTAGAACTCCCGCAGGGGTACGACGAGTTGATGGCTATGGTCATCCGGCATGCTCAGGCCGATCATGAGACCTATGGGCACCATCTACTGAAGAGGAAGCGGGATGAGCAGCAGGAAGACCATCCCCGGGAAGAGAACCTTCCGCCCGGCCAGGAAGCCAAGCCCAGTCAGCGGACCGAGAACCGCACCGCTCGACCCAGCCGGAACGCCAACAGAAACTGGCCACAGCGGCAGTAGAGGCCCTATTCTGATAAACCCCAGAACGAGCGCAAGTCGGCACCGTACCGCCAAGAGCGCCCCTGGCAATCATGCCAGCACCACCGGCCGGTCAAGAAGTCTTCACCGCTCTCACCACTTCCTACGAGGATATCTTACTTGAGAACGGGAGCGTCATTCCCCCACCGCCCAAGAGAAAGTACCCGAAGGGGACACTTACAACGGCACAGACGGGCAAGTACTGCTCTTATCATGATGAGGCAACTCATCAGACGAATCAGTGCTGCGCTCTCAAGATAGCGGTGCAGGGTTTGATCGATAACGGCCAGCTCCAGCGGTACGTAGGGGAAAGAAGAACAGACCCCGACCGGGAACGTGACCAGGCCTGGTAAACCCGCTAGCTCCGAGCGGTTAGTTTGGCATAGTTCGAGGTTAAACCGTTGTAAAAACAAATATATGCAAACTACTTTTGAGAAAATTTCACCAGCTCTGCCAGTTCAAGTATATTCATAATCAAGCAAGTATACAAGCAGTAACCGTTCCGGCAAGATTACAAGGAGAAGAGCAAGGAAAATCCTAAGGAGCCATGACTCCGCCTTCAGCAGGCAATCCGCCAGCCTCTCCTGCGGTACACTCGTCGTCAACCTCAGTTCCGGTGTTGACTCTGGCTCGGGGAGACTCGGCACCGTTGGTAAAAGAATCCAAGTCCGAGCGAATCGCTTCATCCGGCTGCCTCTCCACCGCCTCCTGATGGATGTCCGGCTGCTCATGGATATCTCCTTCAGCAGTGATCGGCATCAGGGAAGTGTCTAACCATCCCTTCCCCGCCCATTCCGTGTACGCATCTGAGATGCCCTCTTCCCTGGCCTTCACCAGAAACTCCAGGAACTGATCGCTCTCGCGGTATTTGAGAACGACCCGCTCGTAGAGTTCCGGGTCGTCTTCCCCGGTAGCAGCAGCAGAGCCGGCGCGCAGAGCGGAAGCTCCCACTTGGAGCTCGTCCACCTTGGCTTCCAGTTCGGCCCTCTCCTTCTCCAGGCTCCGGTTCTGCTCCTCCAGCTTCTTGGACCTCTCCTCCGATCTGACCTTCTCCCGATCCGAGCGGGACTTCTCCACCTCCAGGCGCTGTCGGGCCTCCGATAGAGCAGCTATCTGTCTCTTCAGCTCCGACAGTTCCTCGCTCGCATCCGGTTGGTACAGACTGTACAGCAGCTGCGCAGCAACAAAGGCAGTTAGTCAAGCAGCAAAAGAAAACAAGCTACAAGTAGTGTAGTGGTACCATGCAGTACTTACCCGGAGGACGGATTCCTTGCATTTTGGGCGATTCCCGCCGTCCAGGGCTCCAGCAACCCCGGGCCTGTCCAGACCAAGACCGGCCAAGTCCGCCGCCACTTGCCGGACGAGTGCACTGTCCGGGCTACCCCTCGGTGCCTCCGCAAGCGCGGGACTCCTCTGCCGGGCAGCAGCAGCAGCAGCCTTCTCTCCGGCGGAGTTAGGTTGGGCACCGCTGGTTATCCTGAACCGTTTGGCCAGGTTCTCCCGTGCCGACCCACCGGTAAGCGTCACCAGCGCGGAGGAAGGAATGTCCCCGCCTTTCCGTTTCTCTCCCCGGCCTTCCGGAGAAGAAGATTGTGCGCTTACCCGGGCGACGCGAGCCACGTGCGGCACAGACACCGGCCGGTTGGGGATCCTGTTCACTCCACCGGGAATCCTCACTGGCCCCCCGGTACTCTTGCCCCTTCCAGGCACCGCAGGGCCCGCAGCGTGATGGGTCTTCACCCGCCTCAGGAGGTAGGCGCCGTCATCAACATCCATGGCCCTCGGCTCCGGATGAGTCGTGAGCCGGCCGGACTCCTCGTCCACCGACGTCCGTGAGACGGCCTCGCCTTTCTCCTTCAGTTTGTTAAGGAGGTCTTCCCCGTTCATTGAGAGAGTGGTTTCGGGCTTGATAACCGCCCGGGAAGATGCACCTGCAAGAAAAGCGAACAGTTAGTATTTTGCCAGAGCTAGCACAAAGTATCACCGCTAAAGGGCTTCCTACGCACCGGGACCCCGCCCGAGTTGGCAGTATTCTAGCACTTGTTGCCGGATGAAGTTGAAAGAACTCCGTTCCAGATCGTCCCAACATCCGAGTATGGTCGAGATCCTCTCATGCTCCAGATCGGATAACTCGAACGACTGGTCGCCAATGGGTTGGAAGGCGCCAAGAACCCGGTACATTTTACTCCTCGCCTGCCACCTCCCGCCCACCATCACCACCTTCTTCCTCCAACTGTTGTCTACCCATGTAGGCATATTGGTGACGATCGGTGGAGGTTTCCGGGCGTTGAAGGACAGGCAACCCCGGGACCCTTGCTTCCTTGAGTAGGACAACCTATACAAGGACCGGAATTCGTTTACCGTTGGCATACTCATTCCGGACAGATCATATAGGCAGCCGAGGCTCAGTAGTCGCCTCCACTGGAGCCCAGGAAGCTGCGCGGGTGACACTTGCAGCGCACTGAGCATATACTGCACGAAATTTGGCAGCGGGAGCGAGAGTCCATGCCGGAATTGGTCCTGATGCGCGGCAACCCAACCTACTTCCGGGTTGCAGGCTGACTCTCCAGGATTCAGGGGCCGCAGCAGAACGTCATCCGGGATAGCCCAAGTTTCCCGGAGCGCTGCAATCTCTCCAGGGGTCATGCTACCCTCCGGTTCATCACACACCACAGCATCCTTCCCTCTGCCAATGGTGTAGCTCACAACCGGATCATCCGCAAGGCGCACCCCGTGCGGTATTTTAGTCTCCGAGGATTCAGCCTCGGTAGACGAAGACGAGGACGGAGACGAAGCCCTGCTCCCGGAGCTGTCAGCGACTTCGGTCTCCGGGGATTCCAAACCAAGCCAGTCCTCCAGCCTCTCCGCATCATCCACGAGGGGACCCCTGGCAGCCGGTTCGGAAGCCCGGTCAGAATTCGAAGAAGACATCTTAACCTAAGGGAAGAAAACAAAACCCTAGCGCTCGTCAGCAACAGGCTACAACAGCGCCTTCTACGGCCTCTCCCCAAGTTTGCCGCAGAGCAGTTCCGTCAGCGACAGAGATCCCTCCCCTCCGCCGCAAAACAACAAAACCAAAGCAAGAACAACACCGGGGCAAAGAAATCAACAAACTTACCGATTAATATGCTCAACCGAGGACAGTCCGCCCTGCGAAAGCAGCGAGCAATGGTAGGAAAGGATTAGGGAGCGCTCGAGAAAACGGATCTCGTGGGGCAAAGGGCTCAGAGTTTTCGCCGGATTTCTCTCTTTCTCTTAGTTTCTCCAAAGCAAGAAGCAACAGCAGAAAGAAGAGCAGAAGAGGCCTTTTTATAGGGGGACCGGTGCCCTAGGCAATTGAAATCCCTCCAAAACAAGTAATCAGAGCAACTCAAACGCCTGCGAATCCAGGCCCTTCATCTCAAGACCGCCCCCCGCTGGCACGTGTCCCAGCATTGGTAAACTGCCCATGCCATGATAACTGACAGGACTGATGGACTTCCTCCTTAAATGCATGTCAGCCACTTGTCCCACACGCTGGCGACAGGAAGGTAGGAGCGGGAACCGAGGAGTCAGACCCTCCCACACTTTCTCAGGTTCCACGGTTGCATGCCATCTTTGCTGCAAATCAACCGGTCATGATTTCTCAACCGGCTTGAAGACCTCTCACCGGTGGCAATCATCCAACCGCTTTGAGAGCATCCATCTGGGCATGAGCAATAGGGGACCCGTCTCGATATGGCAGGACGCCCGGTCGAGGTCCGCCCGGCACCATGGCAGTTCGCGGTTATGATCATTCAACCGGCTGCATGGCTTCTTTGCTGTATATCTTGAAGACCTTTCACCGGTTGTGATTTTCCAACCGCTTCGAGAGCATCCATCCGGGTATGAGCAAATAGGGGACCCGTCTCGATATGGCAGGATGCCCGGTCGAGGTCTGCCCGGCACCATGGCAGTTCGCGGTTATGATCATTCAACCGGCTGCATGGCTTCTTCGCTGTATATCTCGAAGACCTCTCACCGGTGGTAATCATCCAACCGCGTCGAGAGCATCTATCCGGATATGAACCCTCCTTCTAGCACCATCTTCATTGCATATCACCGGAGGACTCGTCTCGATATGGCATGTCGCCCGGTCGAGATCCGCCCGGTCCGTAGCAGTTCGCGGTTAGGTATCATTCAACCGGCTGCACGCCATCCTACTGGAGACCTCGTCTCGATATGGCATGTCGCCCGGTCGAGGTCCACCCAGCTACATCTCACTTGGGGGACTCGTCTCGATTTGGCAGAACGCCCGGTCGAGATCCGCCCACCGGTTACGACGCATCCAACCGGCTCGAGAGCATATTCCGGGAATAGGATCCACCCGGCCCCATGGTATTTCACTGGGGGACTCGTCTCGATATGGCAGGACGCCCGGTCGAGTTCCGCCCAGTACCATGGCTTGACCCCGGTCATGAGAACATTCGACCAGCATATGGCTTTATACACCCGGGTGAGTTTATATCTAACCCATGTACGCTTGTCCAGCAGGATAAAAACTCTGCATCGCACCAGCTGCGGCAAATGGGGGGCTGCACGGCGAGCCTTGTCACCTCAACGCCACCCCCCTACCGGGAACAGGATCCACCCGGCCCCATGGCATTTCGCTGGGGGACTCATCTCGATATGGCAGGACGCCCGGTCGAGTTCCGCCCGGTACCATGGCTTGACCCCGGTCATGAGAACATTCGACCGGCATGGGCTTTATACACCCGGGCGAGTTTACATCTAACCCATGTACTCTTGTCCAGCAGGATAAAAACCCTGCATCGCATTGAACCGCGATCAACCTGGGGCTACACGGCAAGCCTTGTCACCTCAACGCCACCCCCCTTACCTCAACGCTTATTCAACACAAGCTGAGAAGAACTAGCAAGTGTTTACCGGTGCTTCAAACAGCCCGCAACACCGGGGTAATCTCCCCGCAGCCTAGCAATATGGGACTCGTCTCGATATGGCAGAACGCCTGGTCGAGATCCAGTACTGAAGTTCACCTGGGACTCGTCTCGATATGGCAGAACGTCCGGTCGAGGTCCCATGAACTTCACCCCGTCCGCTTCGCCAGATCGCCCGGTAGAGGCTCAGTGAACTCCGCCCCGTTCCGATTTGGCAGATCGCCCGGTATAGGCTCAGTGAACTCCGCTCCGTTTCGATTTGGCAGATCGCCCAGTTGTGACCCAGTGAAGCTCCGCCTCGTACCGATAGGGCAGAGTGCCCGGCCGAAATTCCATGCACATCTCTTGCATGGCGAATTTCAACGCCCCATTATCATCCCATGCACAAATCTCTTGCATGGCGGATTTCAATGCCCCATTATCATTCCATGCACACATCTATTGCATGGCATCATGACATCATCTCATACACTCTCCGGGTTCCACCCCACTCCATGCTCATAGCACCACAACACCTGAGCACAGTACTACTTATATTACAAACGTACTTATAAACTATTGCTTCCCATCGGTAACAGGTACTCACCTCGGTCACGCCCAATCTTTAACGCGGACTTGGGGGACTGGGCACCGGTAGGTTGGTAACCCTGCGGGTCTGCGGGACAAGAGCAAGACAGATTTAAGTCCCCATTCAAGATTGCACTTGACCGGGAACTTGGGGGACTTGTTGACAGTAGCCGCAGAGAGGCTACAGCAGGCCCACAGACCCGCAGCAAGTGCACCAGGGCCCGGCCCAAGGCCCGGGACCGGATCACCAGCACCCGGCCTCGGGGTCCAGCACTCTATCCTGCCTCCAGGGACCCTGGGGCTGGGGGCGCCAGCCTGCCAAAGAGGGCACCAGAGTGTACAAACAGAAGGGAACCAGTCCCACATCGAAGGGTGAGGCCAGTCCTCACCCCCAACCACCTATATAAGGGCCCCAACTACCCTCTTTATTAGGTAACTTATCTCTCTCCCTGCTTACATACGTACCTTGTTTATATATATTCCAACTATACTAACTTAGGCATCGGAGAGGAGAAGACCGGTCCGCCCGGTATTCCCCTTAGTGAGCAGGATTGCAGGAGATCAAGTTGGATTCATCTGTATCTACCAGGCCCCCGGGTTTAGGCAGAAACAGTGCCGAAAGGGTTGAACCCGTCGGTTGAGAGCCCGAGCCTGACGTTTCTGACATCTGACGCAAAATGAGGAAACTCATTGTTTATATGCTTCCAAGCCGCTCCGTCAGAGATGTGTGTCATGATATCTGCGTCTCCCGCATCTCGCTCACCGTGCCATCTCATAGCTTTTGCGGTGGTTTCTGACATGTACAACCGCTCAAGCCTATCTCTCAACGGAAAATACCGAAGCACTTTCACAGGTTTCCAATTGCCTGCTCCCGTCAACTTATATCGGTCAGACTGACATATCGGACATGCGTCAAGGCTAGCAAGGTCATTCCCTTCTGCATCTTTACCCCAGAAGAGAACGCAGTCAAATGCGTATGCATGGATCTTAATGTAGGAAAGCCCTAGATCTTTGAGGATACTTCGGACCTTACGGTGATTGGTAGGATTACGATGACCCTCCTCCAACAACGAAGAAGTGTACTGTAGATATTCATCCACTTGCCTGATAGTCGATTTTGTCTCGACTTTAATCCTCATTACCTCCATCACACTTTGAAGAACTGTCTTCTCAGAACTTGAAGACACAGGGATCTGTTGCAATGCAATCAGTTTGTTGTACTTGTCAAAGGCAGCAGTGTTGACGACTTGTGGGAAGGGCTGCACCAGGTCATGCATATATTGTTCCCCACGTACACCGCTTTCAAAAGGAAACACGTCGTTGACGAATGTCATTGTTGGATCGTTGGATGTACTACTACTGCCCGCTTAAAAAAACTGCCCATGATCAAGCGATCCATCTAATGATGGCTCACCGTGATATATCCAACGCGTGTACTTCGGCCAAAACCTTTTACTCTTTAGGTGCTCCCATACTGTCCTAATCGGAAATCGACACATATCACTGCGACACCTACATTTATTGCCCGGGCAATAATGGTATTCATTCCTGTTTGCATTTTCCTCGACGAACTGCAAAAAATTCACAACTCCTGTAGTGTCTCGTCGGTCATGCCTTGGAAGCGAAATCCAACTCTTATCTGGATCCATATATATATAGCCTGAAAATAATATATATATATATATATATATATATATAACTTTAATTAATAAGAAATTAATTAACACATACATATATATATATATATATATATATAAATCCTTAATAATTAATTACATTACAATATATATTATTATCAACATCAACTCATATATATATACCATTAACAACCATTATTTAAGTTACACTATATATCAACCATTATTTAAGTTAATTACACTATCAACAACTATTAATTAACATACATATATATATATATATATATATATATATATATTAACACTAATTAAAATAACATGAAATTAAAACACATAATTAAACTAAAACTCAAAATCAACTCAACTAAAACTCAAAATCAACATATATACATACATTATAACACTAAAACAACAACAAATTAAACAAAAAATCACTTAATTACTAAATCAAAATCACTAAAACTCAAAATCAACTTAACTAAAACTCAAAATCAACATATATACATACATTCTAACACTAAAACAACAACAAAACAAAAAATCACTTACTAAATCAAAATCACTAAAACTCAAAATCAACTCAACTAAAACTCAAAATCAACATATATACATATATACGTACCTATATATAGCTCCACAATGTAAGAGAGGACGGATTTCAACAATACCCACAGATTTTTCACTCTTTCTCCCGTTTTTCCCCTTTTTTTTTCGTTTTTTTTTAAATGAGCAGCTGCTGCCCAGATCTGAAAATATATAGACTTATAGCCGACGAAAAATGTCAACTTCGTCGGCCATACTTCCAAAAGTTTTCGTCGGCTAATGTTTCGGAGAAAGGCCGACGAAAATACAAATCGTCGACTGAAATATGAATATAGCCGACGATTTTTTGAAAATACCAACGAAAAAACAGTTTCGTCGGCTATGGTGAAACTATGGCCGACGATTTTTTTTTTCCACCGACGAAAAATAAAATCGTCGGCTATTCCTTAGAATTACCGACGAAAATTTTAATTCGTCGGCCGTTTTTTTTTATTTCGTCGGAAAAACCCTTTTTTCTGGTAGTGAACATCAATGATTCATTAACATTAACCAAAATTTGACATGAATACAACATCAATGATTCATTAACATCAATGATTCATTTACACAGAAGATTAAAACCCAGAAATTGGAAAAGTTGTCGTCGTCTTCTCTCTGGCGAGGACTAAAGTAGCGGATCCAGAAGTTGAGGATGAGTTGGTGAGGAGAACGGCGTTGCCGTAGAGGTGGACCTCGGAGACGATGACATGGTCGTCGAGGAGGATCGGGGAGACGCTGGTGGAGAAGGCCAGGTCGGCGTCGAAGAAGGCGACGGCTATGTTTGGCGGAGAAGGCGCGTGAGCTTGAGTGGTCGAAGGAGGGGAGGGAGCCGGTGGAGGTGGCGGCGGCAGAGGAGGAGAGGGTGGGAGATCGGATGAGAGAATTGAGATGAAATTGGGGAGGGTGGGTTTTTATATAAATTAGGGAGTGAATTATGGTCGTTGGATCTGGGTGTAATCGACGGCTCATAGGGTCGATCCGCGCAATGTCTTTTAATTGGTTCTCATCATGTGGCGCGAATTCTACTTTTTTAAACACTGAAGCGACGAAGTATTACAAAATCAGTCGCTTCAATAATATTTAAAAGATTATAAGATTTTTATAAGATTATACTCAAGTGTACAACTTTTCGAAGCAACTATATAAAAAAAGTCAAATTTTGAAAAACACTGTGAAATAATATTTGATCGTTATGATGAAATACGGTTATGGTAAAAAAAATCACTTAACCTTATTTAAACGTATCTCTCTCTATGGGGAACCATAGTATCGGGAGGTAAAAGTGACCAAATTTTTACATGGCTGATTACGTCTCATCTATTTGAGAGTTTAATGTTTGGAAGAGTCGACGAAACAAGGTCATCTAAAGGTACATAATAGCGTTTTCGTGTGATAAGTTTTATGAAAATATGGTTGACCGTTTCGATCGACCATCGAACGTTCACGAAATGAGTTGATTTTTCTACTCTACTCATATTTAACTATAACGATCACATCAGACGGTCAAAATTTTTATTTTGTGAATTTAGCCATTATAATGACAACATGCTTACTAATACGGTATAACTTGATTATAAGATTATACTCAAGTGTACAACTTTCGAAGTAACTATATAAAAGAAGTCAAATTTTGAAAAACACTGTGAAATAACATTTGATCGTTATGATGAAATACGATAATTACGTCTCATATATTTGAGAGTTTAATGTTTGGAAGAGTCGGCGAAACAAGGTCATCTAAAGGTACGTAATAGCGTTTTTGTGTGATAAGTTTTATGAAAATATGGTTGAACGTTTCAGATTTTAAAACATGAAGCGACGAATATTGACGAAGGTTATTAAATTCATCGCTTGAATTTTAACACGGCGACGAATATTGAATTTTCGTCGCTACAGTTTACAGAACATTGTTCGGAGGTGACAACAAACCAATATTCGTCGCTTCAGTAATTTGTGAGCGACGACTATTGATCAAAAGTGGTCGCTCTCGTTTTCTGAAGCGACAAATCAAATATTGGTCGCTTCAATGTGTTGAGGAGACAAATTTTGATTTTTCCGTTTCAATATTGGTCGCTTCAGACCTGGTTTTCAGTAGTGTTGGCATGCAATATATAGCGCTTGTTGCACTTTTGGACCAGAGATAGATAGGTGTGCTGCTCAATCCTGGTCGAATGCTTCGATTTAATGGGTAACTCAGCATGCTTGTCTTTCGTAAACTCCCCAATCCCCATCATACCACCCTAATAATGGCTAGGGCTGGGCGTTTTGGCCTGAGGGACCGAAAACCCGGTCCGAAAAAGCCCGAAAAGGACCGGTCCCTTTATGTTAAAAGTCCGGATCGAATTTGGGTCCGAACCGAAACAAGAAAATCGGGTCGGACTCGGGCCTTGAAATTTTTAGGACCAAAAACCCGGCCCGGCCCAATATTCATATGTAATGCCATGTGTCACCACTTGATTGGTCCATAATTAATTTAAAAAAAAATCAGCCCTAGGATCACCCTGCGCCTCACTTCCTCAGAGCCTCATCTTTACAACCGCATCAATGCATCACCCTTCATCCCCTTCGAGGTTTCGAGTCTTCGTCTCGATCACCCTGTAGTCCTGTACTCATCATCTTCGTCTCGATCTTCATCTCAATCACCCTATTAGCCTATCACCCTGCGCCTCATAGCCCTCACTTCCTCAACCGCATCACCTTTCGTCTCGATCTGCGACTCTCTACCTGAAGAGTGAAGACTGCCTCAGTCTCGCCTCATCCTTGCCTCAGCTCGCCTCGCCTGTTATATATATATATATATATATATATATATATATATATATATATATATATATATGAAAGTTGAATGGTGAAGATGTTAATATATGATAAAAAAGTAGGTTAAATATTTAATCCCTCAAAATGACCAAAATAAAAGATGTCTCGTTAAAAGGGAACTGATATATTAAGAACGTACACATATGTTAACTAAATTTTACAAGTAAAAATGATATATTGTTCCCACGTGTTACACAATCATGCATGGACCCTAATGACAAATTGTGGGAGCACGCGCACATATATATATATACTAGAGGATTCAACCATGCTTCGCATGGAAAAAAAAAAAAGCATGAAAAAAAAAGGAAATGCTACTGTTCATACTGTTCAAGTATGAACAGTAAAAGGGGAAAACCCAAATCTGTTATATAGTAAATATTACTAAAAATAAAGTTGTGCTCTTTTCTCTTTCTCTTTAAGGGGATCCCTCAAAATAGGTATTGGTGGCTGATACCAGTTCCAGCACTCCTTTCAGAGTTCAGAGGAAGTTGTGTAGTACTTTACTATTAATCTATTATGAAGCATAAAACCAAATTTCCTCACACACTAGTAAAATATTGCACCGGTCATCTTGTCATGAGCTAGATCCTAGCTGGACTTCGAGGCCAATACTATCACAATTTTACAATCGTGAAACGCAATTTTCAAATTATGATGGCTATACTCTCAATGGAAATGACAGATTATGCATTGTCGATCAAAATGAACTTGATCCACATGACAGCTACAGAAAAGAGTGAAAACATCTAAAAAACCATCATAGTTGAATTCGATCGATCTGGAACCAGGATTAGAACTATAGATAATTAATCAAGATCATAAACATCTTAGTTAAATTAACAAACTAAGTCTGTTATATATTACTGGGTCCTATACTCCTATTGCAGAGTGAACATATATCTCGATCAAGAACGAACAATAATATATGCTCTGTGCTTAAAGAGAAAGAGAAAAGAGCACAACTTTACTTTTAGTACTATATATATATGCTCTCACAATTTGTCACTAGGGTCCATGCATGATCGTGTAACATGTGGGAACTATATATCATTTTTACTTTGTAAAATTTAGTTAACATATGTGTACGTTCTTAATATGTAAGTCTATTATTGTTGTTTTTTTTCTTTTTTGAAACGCTAAAGTCTTTATTTAGGAAAACCTTTATATAAAGCATTTCGCCCCATGCATAGCTTTAATGTTTTGTAATTAATTAACCACTACCAAGGTATGGTCAAGATCTTCGTTTCCACTTTCCAGGAAAGAGAATTTCATTATTGGATATATTGCTGTGGAAAAGACTTGGATTCTTAGAAGTCAAGGTGAGAAATCATTAACCAGTTATTACATATATAATGCAATAGGATTTAAAACCAACCAAGTTAAGGTAGCTTGTTGGTTGTTCTGTTCATAATGGTCTCAACCAGTTTAATTTGCTTGGTGGTGGTCGTATTGGAATGGGGATGACGACGACGGAGATCGATAATGGCTTAGTGGCAATGAGGTGAATGAGCCAATGATGGTCATTACCTTGGCAGTCAAGTCAGTCTGTGGAACTTGTTCTTAGCTAAAAATGATATATATACTGTAATGAGCATCGGAAAAACACTAATTTGCCTTATGACGGAAACACTAATTTGATTTCTGTAACAACAAAAACTTACTGAAAGTGCAGCCTATGTTCACGTTCATGCAGATAATTAGGATTCTAATTAAGCTGCTAATAATCATTAGTCACCCACCGGAATGGGTGATTTGTCTAACTATACTTCTTCTGCCTATGCAAATCAAAGTCGGAGCGAAAGGCTAAGTGTGCAGTATTATATGGCCTACAATCATCTGTAAAGTTTTACGTGTCGTACATTATCTTTCTTTTCTGTTTCTCTTTAAGCATCGAATCTCATCTGCACATATTTCCACTCTAAAATGCTGTCTGCATAATACATAATTTAAGCTGAACTCTCCAAGAAACTAAAGCAGAACAGAAAAAAAAGACATAAAAAGAAGACTAAAGCAAATACATAATTGCAACGAATCGGGGTCCCGTGGGAAAAAAAATAGTGAGTCTTGATTACTCTCCCTCTCCAAGTCTACCTTAGTCTCTCTATTTATATTGGTACCCATTGATCGCCACATATAGTTGTATACCGAGACACGATGAGTTCCAATATTTCTATTTGTTCCTCAGTTTTGCTTTCAATCTGTTTCCTCCATTTATGTTTGCAACATGTTCAAGTTGGAGCTCAACCGGGCGGCTTTGCAAGCCCTAGACTTCGAAATGCCTTCAATGTGATTCAAAACTTCAAGTCCAAGATCCAGAGTGACCCGAAAAACGTCATACGAACATGGGTCGGCAATGACGTTTGCAAATACAAGGGCTTTATCTGTGCAGTTGTCCCGGACTTCAAGCAGAAGAGCGTTATCGGAGTCAACTTCAATGGCTTCTTGTTTGGCGGCAAAGGTTCTAAGCTTCCCCTCAATGGCTTCATCGACAAGCTAGACGACTTGGTCTTCTTCCATGCAAACTCCAATAACTTCACAGGCACAGTCCCGAATGGCACAGCCAAACATCGATTCTTCTACGAGCTCGACCTCAGCAACAACAAGCTCTCTGGGGACTTCCCACCTGAAGTTCTTGCTGCTACAAACTTGACTTTCTTAGATCTCCGGTTCAACTCGTTTAACAATTCTGTTCCTTCCAAGGCGTTTAACCTAGACGTCGATGTACTCTTCATCAACAACAATAATCTCTTTCAGCAGATTCCTCGTAATCTTGGCTCGACTTCGGCCCATTATATCACGTTTGCTAACAACAAGTTCTCCGGTTTAATCCCGAGAAGCATTGGCCAAGCAGCAAACACTCTTTATGAGATTGTCTTCATGAAGAACAGCCTTTCAGGTACTATATAGCGTCTGAAACTTCAAATATAAGTTCTCTAATTAACGCTGAATTTACCTAGCTAGTAATGTGTTCATCCAGGTACGTAGTTCACATAATAACGTGTCGGTGCACATTATGTTTTTGTGCAAAACACCTATTTGTGCCATAGTTGATTATACTATTTGCCTTTTGTTACACACTGTAATATGGTAAAAGAGAAGTGGACTGTATCATTTGTATATACAATTTGATTAATTGGACTGCATGCATTATTCCTATGCTTTCAGATTTGATAATTTCTACCTTGCTTGTAGGGTGTTTACCGATGGAAATAGGGAAATTGAAGAAGTCCACCGTGTTTGATGTGAGCTTCAACCAGTTAACGGGGCCGATACCGCTATCATTTGGTTGCTTGTCCAAGATAGAGCTTATGAACTTGGACAACAACAAGTTCTATGGGGCAGTGCCCGAGTCGGTTTGCCAGTTGCCTAATCTATATAAATTGATATTGGCCAAAAACTATTTCACTCAGGTCGGACCAGAATGTAGGAAGTTGATCAAGAAAGGGGTTCTTGATATCAAGGTGAACTGCATTAGGGATCTTCCTAATCAGAGAACACAGGCTGACTGTGCTAATTTCTTCTCCAAGCCCAGAAAATGTCCCAATGCGAAGTCCTTGACAATCATTCCTTGTAAAACAAGGTCCTCTTTGAGTACCTCAAGTGAGAAGAAACCAGATGGTCCTCAAGCACAAGCTCCTGCCCCGCTAACTTATCGCACTCTCGTACCGCATATATAATATGATTTTCCTGCTCTTAGGGCTTGATCGTTCGCTTCACTGGACTGTCTAACTAAATAAACCTTCCTCAAGCACAAGCTCCTGCCCCTCTACTTTTGCTGTTTCTGAGGATTCATGATGGATCTTCTACTATTATGCATATGTTTTGTGTGATGGGTTGCAATGTACTACGCACCTCTTAATTTTATTGGAGTATTGAACAATATTGTGACGGATTTGTACGTAGTCCTCTAAAATTTGGTTTGCATGCAAAAACACAAAAAAAAAAAATAGAAAGACCCAATTCCTTAATTAACTGGGTCTGAATGACAACACAATTTATTCTCAAAAAAAAGAATGATCGACAACACGAAGGTATACATCTCTATCTCTCAATCTCTTCTACTACAGTACTGTATTTATAAAGGGAAGACAAAATTTGGTGAAGCTTACGACACCCATTTAAAATAAAATGTTTATTACGGTAAAATAAGAAAAGAAAATAACATAAATGAAATTTTTTTTTTATCGTAAATGAAATTTCATTAATACTGGTGGACATTACATTCTAAGGGCTTAATGTGGCCTAGCTCGTTAAAAACTCCGCCTGATCAACTGAGTAAAAAAGAGTACCACACCTCTAATTCAATTGGAAATAACATAAATTAATGATTTAAAGCTACAACTTTAAGAACAAACTAGTATTTTCATAAAAATATTAAAAAATAAAATAAAAAATAACATTACCTGGTTCGGAAGACCCATTGTTTTTTAAAAAGAAGGCAAAATAGTCAAAATGCACCATGAACTTGGCTTAAATTGTCAATTTACACCATTAATTGTGAAATTTTACCTCCTCAACTTGTTAAAAACTGCCGATTTGCACATCCTCCGTCAAATTTAATGGTTTCCATCCAATTAAGGGTCACATGCCTAGCACATGAGGGGTATTTTCGTTATTTTAAATTTATTTCATTTTTTAAATAAATTACACAAGGAATTTATTTTTTGTACAATTATGTCTACTTTACTTATAATATATATATTTTTTTTTTCTTCAAAAAACTCATACCTAACGTGATATAATTTGTTAATAAGAAAAAATTATGTGGATAACTAAAATTGAATTGTCGAACCACTATTTTAATTAATAAGAAATATGATATAATTTGTCTAACACTAAAGAACTCAAATATCTCAACAAAAGTAGTCTTTAGGTCACAAATACAATGATATAATTGTAGAAAATATTGTACAAAAATAAATTTCTTGTGTATTTTTATTAATAAAATGAAATAAATATAAAATAACGAAAATACCCCTCATGTGCAAGGCATGTGACTCTTAATTGGATGGAAACCGTTAGATTTGACGGATAGAGTGCAAATCGGCAGTTTTTGACAAGTTGAGGAGGTAAAATTTCGCAATTACAAGTTCGGGGTGCAAATTAACAATTTGAGCCAAGTTGAGGTGCATTTTGGCTATTATGTCTAAAAAGAATAAATGTCTATTTAGTACAAATTTAGCCCCTTCATTACCACTACTGCATATCATGAATAAAGTGACGAAGAATAAAAAGGAAAAAAAAAACTTCGTCGCTTAAACACATTCAAGCGACGAATATTGCACTCGTCACTTCAAAAAAAAAACGACCAATTTTCTTCAACATTCGTCGCTTACTATTATCTCAAGCGACGAAGTTAAGTCTCACAGGATAACTAAGTGAGTTTCAACTTCGTCGCTTCAGATAATATGAAGCGACGATTTTTTAACTCACTTGGTTACCCTGTGAGATTTAACTTCGTTGCTTAAGATAATATGAAGCGACGATTTTTTAACTCACTTGGTTACCCGTTACCCTGTGAGATTTAACTTCGTCGCTTCATATAATCGGAAGCGACGAAGGTAATCATGTGTGTTTGAACTTCGTCACTTCAGATCACATGAAGTGACGAAGAATGATATTTTTGTCACTAACTTAAGTACGAAGCGACGAGTTTTGAGAAAGTTCGTCGCTTAAAATAGATGATTATAATCGGGACTTGGCCTCTTCTTCCACATTTGCGCGAATCAATCTTTTTCTTCCTCTGCCGATAGTTGAAAAACCCTAAATTTGAAAACCTCAATCCCTTCGATTCATCAATGGCACCAGATTCTAGTGCCCAGAAGAGGAAGAAGGAGCTCGTGGCGAGAAGGGAGAGGAAGGCGGCATAAGCTGCAAATAGATTGGCTGCCGCGGCGGCGAAAGCGACGGCGACACCGGAGCTGGCGAATGCGACGGCGAGACAAGAGACGGGTATTTTGGTACCAGTCCCGTCTTTGGAAGAAACCAACCCTTCGGGGTTGGGGGCTGGTGGAAGCGGAGTTGGGGGAAGCGGAGCTGGCGGTGGCGCCACCGGTGGCGTTGGAGCTGCCACTGTGGAAGGGCATAGCGATGACAGTCCTCCGTTAAACATTCGGACCAAGATTGGTCCTAAGGAGCCGGGTAAACTTTTGGTTGAATACAATTTTCTGCTGAATTGGTTTTTCTGCTGAATTGCATAATGCTTGTGTACTACTGGAAACGAGTGCTATCTTTTCTTAAACGATTGTTATGTCTGTGCCATGAAAGACCATGCTTAGCATAATTATAATAGAGACGTGTGTGTTGTACTCGAAGGATTAAAGTTATGCATAACTGACCTGCACACACTCTCCCAGTGAAGTAGTTAAGCACAGCAGGGGTAATTATCAACGACTGAGTAGGCATGCTGTACCTTATACACTGAAACCCATGCTTTTAGGTGTTATATCATGCATACATATGTGTTTAATCTATTGTTTCCCAAGATGGATCCTTATTAAGTGATTAGCTTAAACTCCAATTTAGACAAAAGAAGTAGATCTTAACAGATGGAGCATATATCCTAAGAGAGCTGAGACAAGTGCAGTTGCCTCACCAGCTCTTTCTCATGCAGTAGGTTATGAATTTTTGGGTCATCCATAATAATTTTTGGACCAATTAACAACAACATTGGTCTAAATAAGTCAGAGAAGCTGAGTGGGAAACATGACTCTCTTATGCTATAGCCAAGCTATATCATAATAGATCATGTATATTATGTAAATTTATTTGTGAAACCGGCCTTAGCAACACCCCTCTGCCTCTCCTCTCCTCTCCTCTCCTCTCCACTCTTTCCTTTGACAACCAAAGGCATCTCTATCTCCAAAAGCAAAATCTAATTATACATGATGAGGATGACTCAAAGAAGGAACAAAAGCAATAGAAATTGAGCAAGAACCACATTACTAAAAAAAAAAAAAAAAAGATAAAAGGGCAAAGAAAGATTCTTGATGTCATTTATGTTGTTTGTTACAAATCACATATTTATCTTTACACCACATATTTCTATTTCTATGCAGAGGTTGTTGATATGGCAACGGAGAAGAAGTTGAAGGGGCGGAACCCTGAGAAGCTTGGCATCATCACGGACACAAAGACTGCATATTTGAAGATGATGAACAACAACCAACCTCTGAAGGTTGAGTACGCGGAAGAACACATGGGTCCCAAAGACTTGAAGTGGAGGACATTGATGTCTCGAGACATCGGGAGCGCCGTCCGGAGCAAAGTGCCGATGCTTACGCCTTCATTTGCTGAGCTGGATGAGGAGCACCAAGATGCATTGCCAATTATATGGAGGTAAAATATTATTTTAGAATAATTTCGAAAAAATATTTTTCTTGGACATTATATTGAAATATGATATTCTATGAGCGATGAAATTTTATTGAATTGTTTTTTACCAGATGTTCTATGACCTCCCTCCCACCGAGACATGCATATGGAAATACATCGACGAGACCGCTGTAAATATTTACAAGGATTGGAAGCACAACTGCCATACTCACTACGCTGAAGTATCAAAGGCAACGCCTGTAGAGTTCATCCACCGACTTGAGCAGTGGGAGTACCTTAAAGGTCACTTTGAAGACGGCGATTATAAGGTTAAGTTTTTAATTATCAGTTTTCGCATTTTATATAATAACTTCACACATTCTTATATGAAATATGTTAATTATATATTTATACTTCTTTTTGCAGGCGATGTGTGCCCGGAACGCCGCTAATCGCAACAAGGAAAAGGAAAAGGGGTATGCAATCAACCATCACTCCGGCACCACTCCCTACAGCTACCGGGTCGCTGCATATGAGGACAAAGGGCATCTAGTGCCTATACTCCAGATAGTCTGTGATGTTTATCAATCCTCACAGAATGCGCAGGAGAAAGTGGTGAGTGACATTATTTTAGATGCAATGGTTTGGTTTTTAGCTTGTGATTTTGATTTTTTGGAATTAAAAACTATACTAACACAAACCTATTGGATAATGTTTTTTGCAGGCAGCGGTGAAGAGGAAGATGGATGAGATGTGTGCTAGTCGAGTGAGTGATGAAGAGGGCGGCAGTCACGTGATGGGCCCCGTTACCGTCAAAGAGTAGATGACTGTAGTCGAGAAGGAGCTGGGTGGGAAGCCGGGGACGAGGGTCCGAGGTAAATTTTTCTTATGGTTTATCTTTTACATTTTGTGTTTAGTTGTGTTTTAATTTTTACATATGAAATGGTTTTTAATTTGCCTGTGTGTTTTTCTTTGACAATTTTTGCAAGACTAGGGGGTGCATTAACACGCCTGCTAAAACCAAGAGGCGGTGCACGCGTGCCCCGCAACGATGCGGTGGTTGAAGATTTGAGGAGGCAACTAGCAGCCGTCACTGAGCAGAGCAGAATCGAGAAAGAAGAGATGCATCAACGTCTGTCAAGGATGGAGGCTACCCTCAATGCTTTCATCTCGGACCAAGGCAATCCGGGTGACAATGCCGCCGCAAATACTCCTCCGTATGTCACCGATAAATCCTCTTGTGCTTCATTATGTCTTCCCGCGGATGACCTTAATTAGGACAATATGACCCTTTTATTTTTCCTTTTAATTTGATTATCGTACATTGTTTTTCTTCAACATATTGTAGCTTTGTATGAAATTTACGTGTTTATAAAATGTAGTGTGTTTGTGTTATGTTGGATATGTGTTATATGTGATTTGAATGCAGGTTTTATGTTATTTGAATGCATTTGAAATTGGTTCAAACCAAACTAGAAATCTGTTTTTCTTCTCTGCAACATAGCATGAAGCGACCAATATTGATCAATATTCGTCGCTTGAAAAGCTACGCGACGATCAAAGTTCGTCGTTTCAATTGTATCATCCCATGGTTTCTTCCCTATAACACTGCATATAGCGACGTATACTGATCAATATTGGTCGCTTAAAAATCAGTTTTATCCAAGGGACGAATGTTGAACCAAAGTTTGTCGCTAGAAATACTAAGCGACGATAAAAAAATTTCGCTTAGTATTGAGCGACGAATTTTGGCTTCGTCACTTAAAATATCGATGCGACGACTTTGGCGTCAATGTTCGTCGCTTGAAATCGAAGCGACGATATCCAAGCGACTACTTGTTGTCGCTTCGGTATTGAAGCGACGCGTTCGGTGCTGAAGCGACGACATTTTGTCGTCGCTTCGGTTCTTTACTGGACTGGTGTACCCATTCCAATGATCACCATAGTTTCTTCCCCTATTAAACATAAGATAACAACTCTACACCATATATGAGGTGAAGCGACGGACATTGAATACATCTGTCGCTTAAGAGGCTCTAATGCGACGGACAAAGTTCTCGTCGCAAAGAAAAGTTTGCCCATCGCTTAAGAAGCTCTAATGCGACGATACTTAGGCGATGGGATATGATAGTCGCTTAAGAAGCTCTAATGCTACGAAGGTACGTGTTAGTTGCTTAAGATAAGCTGAAGCGACGGACATACTCTTAGTCCGTCGCTTAAAGTTTTTAATAACACTTATCACACTAAAACGCTATTACGTACCTGTAGATGACCTTATTTCGTCGACTCTTCTAAACATTAAACTTTCAAATAGATGAGACGTAATCAGCCATGTAAAAATTTGAGAACATTTACCTCCCGATACTATGGCTCCCCATAGAGAGAGATAAGTTTAAATATGGTTGACCGCATCGATCGGAGATCTAACTTTGTCGGATTTAAGTGATTTTTTTACCATCACCGTATTTCATCATAACGATCAAATGCTATTTCACAGCATTTTTCAAAATTTGACTTCTTTTATATAGTTGTTTAGAAAAGTTGTACATTTGAGTATAATATTAATCAAGTTATACCGCATTAGTAAGCATGTTGTCATTATAATGGCTAAATTCACAAAATGAAATTTTTTACCATATGATGTGATCGTTATAGTTAAATATGATTAGAGTCGAAAAATCAACTCGTTTCGTGAACGTTCGATACTCGATCGAAGCGGTCAACCGTATTTTCTACTAATCATATCACACGAAAACGCTATTACGTACCTTTAGATGACCTCGTTTCGTCGACTCTTCCAAACATTAAACTCTCAAATAGATGAGACATAATCAGCCATATAAAAATTTAGGAACGTTTACCTCTCGATACTATGGCTCCTCAAAGAGAGAGATAAATTTAAATAAGGTTGACCGCATTGATTATGACTCTAACTTTGTCGGATTTAAGTGATGTTTTGAAAATCCACGTATTTCATCATAACGATCAAATGCTATTTCACAATATTTTTCAAAATTTGACTTTTTTATATATAGTTGTTTAGAAAATTTGTACACTTTTTGAGTATAATCTATTAATCAAGTTATACCGCATTAGTAAGCATGCTGTCATTATAATGACTAAATTTACAAAATGAAAATTTTTACCGTCTGATGTGATCGTTATAGTTAAATATGACTAGAGTAGAAAAATCAACTCGTTTCGTGAACGTTCGATACTCGATCGAAGCGATCAACTATATTTTCTACTAATCATATCACACGAAAACGCTATTACGGACCTTTAGATGACCTCGTTTCATCGCCTCTTCCAAATATTAAACTCTCAATTAGATGAGACGTAATCAGCCATGTAAAAATTTAAGAATGGTTACCTCCCGATACTATGACTCCCCATAGAGAGAGATAAGTTTAAATAAGATTGACCGCGTCGATCGGGGCTATAACTTTGTCGGATTTAAGTGATTTTTTGAAAATCCAGGTATTTCATCAGAATGATCAAATGCTATTTCACAACATTTTTCAAAATTTGACTTCTTTTATATAGTTGTTTAGAAAAGTTGTATACTTGAGTATAATCTATTAATCAAGTTATACCACATTAGTAAGCATGTTGTCACTATAATGGCTAAATTCACAAAATGAAAATTTTGACTGTCTGATGTGATCGTTATATTTAAATATGACTACAGTAGAAAAATCAACTCGTTTCGTCAAAATTGATTTATCATCTGAAATTTGTGGTAGCACGTTGCTTAAGAACCCTCTTAAGCGACTATGTTTGTTTGTGTCAGTCGCATAAGAGCATAATTAGGCCGAACCAACAAATTTAAATCTTGCGCAATTTTTTGTGGCAAATTTCACCGCACTTATGCGACGGGCTATGCCGTAGTCCGTCGCTTAAACTGTCAGGATTTTAAATAAAACCCCCAGAGCAACCTCTCTCGACGTATTCGGAGCCTCCGAGAAACAAAACCAAAATCCCTAATTCCCAATTCCTCAAATTTCGACCGATCCCCACCAGCCACCGCCCCCCCCGGCGCTCGTCCAGTTTCTCTCCACCTCACTCTCTTCCTCGCGCTCCTCCGCCACCAAGAATCGCTGCTCCCTCCTTTCACCGCTTCGCTCTCTTCCGACGCTCCTCCGTCAACCTTAAAGCCTCTCTCAGTCCCGAACCTTCTCGACTCAGTGTTCGACTCCCTGCCGCCGGTAATCAACCAGGTAATCATTTTCTTATGATTCTTATCTGTAATTTTCTCATGCTCGTTTACACTTTGCAGATCATAGGGCAGCAGCAAACTTGTTGTATGTAGTCATCTATCGATCCTTGGGAGTTCATGAAATAAGAGTAGGATAAGATTTCTGAAGGAGTAATCCTATAATATACAGCTTGAGTAATCCACTTGAATCAACAAGCTTGACATGCAAGAGTTACTGGTTCCCCCAACTTCTACTATCTCATTCTCCTTTCTTCATGCTTGTATGTTGTTATTCTGTTTATGAGGATAATATTGTACATAGAAGATTAGCGGGTACAGGGCGCATTTTCTCCTTGCCAGATCTTAGACATGTATTTCCACTGTATTATACTAATGTTGTTGTATTTATTCATTGCTTTCAAAACAGGAATAAAGCGAAACAAGATGGCAGTAACATCCAATCCGAGATGGACACAACACCGATTGCTTCAGCTCCTTCCCTCGCGTTTCATCATCAACTTCTGGTAATTTGTCTGCTCCACTTTAAGTCATTCCTTTCTAGTTCGATTGACCATATTGAGATCCAATCAGAGACAAAATCAGAAACCAGATTTCCTTGATTGAGATTCAGTATCAAGAGCCAGAATACTTGGTTTGTACTGAAGACCCAGAATACTTGGTTAGTCTCATTTCCTTTATTGGGCAAGATAGTATTTGACATTGATATTGTGCAAGAGCCACATACTTGAGTGATCTTCTGAGAAACTTAAGAGTTGCAACACCCTATGTTTTTGAAATCAGAATTTGTTGATTCTTTAGTGTAGCCATAACTCCACCCTCCTTTCTTCATGCTTGTATATTTGTGGATATCGTACACTCTTACGCACCAATGCATGTGGCAAAGGCACTTTTGGCCTGATACATGACATGCCTTTCCCTGTTGCCTAAAGTCTTTACTGATGATCATAATTCTTGCACTTGAAGGAGGGATAACTCAAATGATGTTGGACAGAACTGTCCATCCAAGAAATCCAAGGCTCCTCATAAAACGGTATGCTATTACTTTTTTATCTTTCTTGGCACATACTCATTTGGTCAGTGTCTATCCTTCTCGACGTTGTGCTTTTATGAGTAATTTTACATCCCTGTGTATATGAGTAATATGGTATTATTCTGTCTTGACACACTTTTCGTGGGCTTATGGCACAATTGTTTGGTTCTTTTTGAAATGTGAAACCTAGAGGAAAGACGAAGACGATGAAGGACATCGAGGACGAGTTGATGAGACGATCTCAACCGGTTCTTCAGCCTGCTATCTCCTCTCCGGCTTCCCAACAGTCTACTTCAGCTCTGCCGCTTGAGGAAGTCGATCAACAACCTCTAATGGTTGCTGCTATTCTTTCATGTATTTATATTAGTTTTTGTTAGGCTTTTGGAAAACAATTTAGGTAGCTTTCATAACTTAGAATAGTTCATGTATGAATATTGCACATGATGACAATGAAATTAATAAATCATGTATGCTTTCAGTTGCGAATTTGTGCATGGAATGAGATTTGTGTATGTTTGAGGTTTTTGCAATGCAGGAATTTTTGTGTATGGTAAAAGGGCATTACAGAACCTCTAATCTTCATAGTGGTACCTATAATCTTCTCTTCAGGAATCTGAAGTTTCTTCATGGTACTAAGTGTGATAACGCTCACCGCGGCTCCTGTGTCGATAAGAATCTTGTTAACTTTGAGGCCCGCCATCTTTGCTGACACATACAGCGACTTGAGGTGTTGAGACATGGCGAATGTAGGTTTTGGGAACACCACATTTAGCCGTGAATGCTCAGCCAACTTCCTTGGAGGTTCATTGGTGGATTGAGATCCTTTACCTTTCGTGCTCGCCATTGCCTCATCTTGAGGTTCTTGTATGAGGTATACTAGCCTGTCCTTCCCCTCCTCTTGGATAAATTGAGAAGTAGGAATGGGTGTTGGTACGGCATAATCAGAAGATAAAATGAAAGCCATGTGACAATCCAACACCTATGGATCTAATGAGACCATGTTGCAATCCACGATATCGTCATCTTTATCCATCTGCTCGTCATCCGCTTCTGGTAGATCTTCGTCCGCCTCCATGTTTGAAGGCAGGGATCTGGACTCACCCTCCGTTTTTCTCGAAGGTGGATCAACACCTAGCTTTTGCGCTACATACTGAGGCAAAGACATTCCGGGAGGAATATCCGATGATTTTGACCGAGCCAATATCGTAATAGGCTTGGTCGGTTCTGCTTTCGCGAGCCCGGATTCCTTGGCAACTGCTTGCCCCTCAGGAACCTTTCCTACTGTCGTAACACTTGCCTCATTCGGTTTCCACTTCAGAATATTGGCGTTTTTATTTCCTCCAACCTCTAAGATCTTCTCTCTAGATTGAGGATTTGCTTTGTCAGACGCCGCGGTCCTAATATGATGTCTTTCTAGGGAGTAATCCAGTTTCCTCCTTGGTGACTGCCTTGGTGCACCCGCTGCTTGATCCGGCTCCGAAAGCCTCTCATGAGCACTTCTCCTGCGAGGCGGTGAAACTTGACTACTTCGTGCTCGGCGAGTATCAACATATGTTTTAGCTCTATACCGCCTATAGGTGTCCCATATATGTCTAATCGGGACCGAAAGCTCTGATGGGATCAACTCCCCCATGGCCAAAGCATCCAGGGTTCTTTTTGCCCTGCCATACCTCTTCTGCATGTTCCTAGTTGGATTAGGAGGTACCTCCATAGCTTTACCATTTTGCTGTTGATACCACCTATCAGTCTTGATCTCTGAACCTGATGCCGGTGGAATGTACGGCTTAGCAATAACCTCAGGATCGGTTGTTTTAGAAGGACCATAAGCTGGTACAGACTTAACCCCACTGGGCCCTGGATCTTGCTGAGACCCCGTCTTGCTAGCATAGGTTTCTCGGTCATAAGGATGATATTTCGTTCGCCTGTAAGCGTCGGACCTGGATCGCTCGGGAACTGGATGGGTGTGCTTTGCCCTCTCTAAGGCTTTTTGCTTTGCCTCCTTTAGTGCCCACTGCAGCTCCTCATGTGTAATAGGTAGGTGACAGCCCACCTTACAATTAAGGCATAACTTAGATCGTGGTACCAGCACCATCTCTTCCTTTTCTGGCGGATGCCCATTATTATTAGTTGGCTGCTCCGCTTCCTTATTTTCGTCGATGGCATTTACCCAAAATTCAGGTATGGAAGCCACCACCTCTTCAGCAAACCTTAACGTTCCATCATTCAACCATTCTTGAATTTGGTCCATTAACGCTGCACACCCGAAGGTACAGTGGTCGTTAGAATGATGAAAGACACAGTAGGATTTGCCCAACCATATTCCCTTTTGTGGTAGGCAAGTGCTAACAAGCTTGACCCCACCTTGTTGGATCAAGACCTCCCAAATCTCTGGGGCCCTATTTTCATCGTATGTGTAATGTGCAAATTTGGAGATGTATTTGCCAGGTTCCGATTGTTGACATGGATTGGATACAAAATCAATCGTGTTCACCTGGTGGAACAGCTTAGTTTATGTCCAAGTAGGTTCCTTCAGAGTATCTATCTTCAGAGTATCTATCTTCATGACATTATCATTAACCCATATCTGGATCTGATCCTTGAGCTTGACACAATCTTTAGTATAATGGTTATTCATGTTATGGTAGCTACAATACTTCTTACCCGCCTTGTAGTCGGGCTTGGGAATGAAACCTCCATCATGTTTAAGTCGGCCGAGGTTGAATAGCTCTTGCAAGATCTCTGGAGCCTTGTATGCGTTATAAGTATATGTCTCAAAGGCAGACTTAGTTGGCACAGAAGTCGTAATCTTGATTGGCTCCTTGGCCATTCTCAAATTCTTTGATTGTAGTTGTTGGTGACCAACCACTTCTACAACCGCAATCCCTTCATCCTTTTCTTCCTCAACCCAAGCCAGGTTTGGAAATGACTCGGTGTTTACAGTTGCAACTGTCTTTGAGCCTGAAGGAACACCGACTTTAGGCTTCAGAGAGCCAGGGTAATAGGACATAGGGATGCCCTTCTTTCTTTCCCTCTTCTCCTTCATTCGATCAACCCAATGTTGCTGATTAGCCAACCTATTCGTCAGATCAGTCATATTGGCAACATATACTTGCTGAAAGCCAGCTTGGACTTCCTCCTCTAACCCAGCAATAGCTAAATCGACTATAGTGTCCTCTGGGAGCTTATCCTTGCACTTGGTTATCAGCAGCGTGAAGCGTTTCAGAAAATCCATGGCTGACTTGCCAGGTTGTTATTCTGTTTCGGCTAAGGTTTTCACAGTAACCTTGGCTTCAACAACCCCAAACATGGTGTTAACAAGATTTCCATAGCCCTCCAGTCTGGAACCGAACCTAGAGCTAAATCCTCGTACCATGCCAATGCCGACCCTGTTAACGATGTACAGAACACTCGCAGCTTGAGTATGAGATTGTTCGCATAGGGACCACACTCGTTGTTAAAGCGAGTGACATGAATCTCAGCATCTTCTGAGGAATCTCCAGAGAATTGGGTGAACCGGACATACTTAAAGTTTAGTGGCCAAGGAAGCGCATTCACTTCTGAGGGAAACAGATTAGCATAAGTTCGGTTTGTATCTGGCAAACCATGCATAACCCTCATTCTTTCTTCAAACAGCCGATTCACATCGTCGACAGTTAGAACCAAGCCTTCCTCCTTTTCTGGCTCGTCGACTTCTTTATCATAAGATGGAAGGACAGTAAACTTTCCTCCACCTCCTCTTCTCCGTTTTGTAGCTTCAGAAGAGTCCATACCTCCTGTTTCTGCCTAAACCCGGGGGCCTGGTAGATACAGATGAATCTAACTTGATCTCCTGCAATCCTGCTCACTAAGGGGAATACCGGGCGGGCCGGTCTTCTCCTCTCCGATGCCTAAGTTAGTATAGTTGGAATATATATAACCAAGGCACGTATGTAAGCGGGGAGAGAGGTAAGTTACCTATTAAAGAGGGTAGTTGGGGCCCTTATATAGGTGGTTGGGGGTGAGGGCTGGCCTCACCCTTCGATGTGGGACTGGTTCCCTTCTGTTTGTACATTCTGATGCCCTCTTTGGCAGGCAGGCGCCCCCGGTCCCAGGGTCCCTGGTGGCAGGATAGAGTGTTGGACCCCGAGGCCGGGTGCTGGTGAGCCGGTCCCGGGCCTTGGGCCGGGCCCTGGTGCACTTGCTGCGGGTCTGTGGGCCTGCTGTAGCCTCTCTGCGGCTACTGTCAACAAGTCCCCCAAGTTCCCGGTCAAGTGCAATCTTGAATGGGGACTTAAATCTGTCTTGCTCTTGTCCCGCAGACCCACAGGGTTACCAACCTAACGGTGCCCAGTCCCCCAAGTCCGCGTTGAAGATTGGGCGTGACCGAGGTGAGTACCTGTTACCGATGGTAAGTAATAGTTTATAAGTACGTTTGTAATATAAGTAGTACTGTGCTTAAGTGTTATGGTGCTACGAGCATGGGGTGGGGTTCACGGGACCTCGACCGGGCGTTCTGCCATATCGGTGCGAGGCGGAGTTCACGGTACCTCGACCGGGCGTCCTGCCATATCGAGACGAGTCCCGGATGAACTTGCAGATTGGACCTCGACCGGGCGTTCTGCCATATCGGTGCGAGGCGGAGTTCACGGGAGCTCGACCGGGCGTCCTGCCATATCGAGACGAGTCCCGGATGAAATTGCAGACTGGACCTCGACCGGGCGTTCTGCCATATCGGTGCGAGGCGGAGTTCACGGGAGCTCGACCGGGCGTCCTGCCATATCGAGACGAGTCCCGGAGATGCTAGCCTGCGGGAGGGCCTGTTGGTGCGTGGACTAAGCCAACAGGTACCCCGGAGAGTGTTACGGCCGTACAGAGGCATCGGTTAACACTTGCTAGTTCTTCTCAGCTTTTGTTGGTTAAGCGTTGAGGTAATGTGCAGGTTTGTTAGCCTGCGGGGAGACTTGTTATGTGTTAGAGAAACAATCTGCCCAGTGGAGTGGCGTTGAGATAATGAGTCTCGCCATGTATCCCCAAATGTATCACAGTTCAGTGTGATGCAGGGTTTTTATCCTGCTGGACAAGAGTACATGGGTTAGATGTAAGCTCGCCCGGGTTTATAAAGCCCATGCGTTTAGAAGCCTTGAGTTGTTGTTGGCTCGTTCCTGCCCGTAGACGAAGGAAGGTGACAACCGGTAGAATGCCTTGGAGTGGGTTAAATGTCACAGGGCCGGTGGAATGCCAAAGTGCTGGGCGGATCTCGACCCGGCGTTCTGCCATATCGAGACGAGTCCCCCAGTGAAATGCAATGAAGATGCCACGCAGCCGGTTGAATGATCGTAACCGCGGACTGCCATGGTGCCAGATTGATTCGGAGTTGACTTTCTGGGGAAGCGAGGGGAGTGGACGCCTCGTTGTTCGCTCCTATCTCCCTAACTGCCGCTTGTAAGTGGGACAGGTGGCGGACATGTGATGAAGGGGAGAGCCCATCAGTCCCATCAATTATGATGGATGGGATCCCTTATCCATGCAGGGACACGTGTCGGCAGGGAGCGGTCTGAGATGGAGGGAATCCACGGCTGGGGTTGCCTTACTTTTCTTGTTGCCCTATTTATTGTCCCCTCTGCTCTCCTCCTGCCGCACTTTGCCTACCCTTTGCCCTCTGCTCTCTTCCTCCACCTTGCTGCAGATCTGAATTATTTTGTGTTAGGGTTATGGCGTCTGGGAGATCTGCGTATTATGGCGGCGCAAGCCGCGGGCCCAGAAGGCATGAGCTGCTGGATGGTGATAAGGTGATTTTCTGTGATGAAGCAATCAGAAGCATGGATGAAAGAGAGATTAGGGTGTTTCGGGCGAAGTGGGACATCGACTGTTCTGTTAAGCTTCGAGGCCTGCGTCCCAGGGAACTGGCCTGTAACCCGGAACCGGGCTGGGTTGCCGTTTTCGACGATCAGTTCCGACACGGACTATCGCTGCCGCTGCCGAGATTTGTTCAGTACATGCTGAGCTCACTAAAGCTTTCCCCAGCCCAGCTTCCGAGCAACCAGTGGAGGCAGTTGCTTGGGCTTGGGTGCCTGTTCAGTCTGAGCTATATGGACTGGCCCACGGTTAATGAATTTCGGGCGCTGTACAAGATCTCCTATTGCAGAAAGGCCCAGTGCAGCGGTTGTGTGAATTTTGCCGCGCGGGAATACGGTCCTGCCATCACGCATCTGCCGTCGTCGGTTTCAGATGTCTGGAGGAGGTCGATGGTGCTGGCCGGTGGGAAGTGGCAGCGTACTTGGAGGGGCTATCAGGTGCCCGGGGCTTATCAATCTATCGGGGACCAGTCGTTCCGGCTGGAGGACTTGGAGAAGCAACGGTTATACCGGTTGTTTGTTGGCTGGGACCATCTGAGCCGGAGCTCCTATAATTTCATCTGATGGAACGTGCTGGAGATATGCGGGATGGGGAGAAAACCTGGTAAGGTGTCTTGCACTTCGCTTTTGCATGGTTGCTTGTATTCTAACCGCTCGACTTATCGGTTTGCAGCTAATGCCCCCCGGCTCGCGCTTAAAATTGAGGAGACTATCGAACCGGATGAAGAGCTTGTAGCCTCGAGATTGATGGAGGCGGGGGAGGCGGCCGCGAAGACCGTTATTGACACGGCTACCCAGAAACGCAGGGAGCATGACAGGCCGGTGTCGCTCGTGTTCCCGGACGCTCACTATGGAAGGCGACCGGGCGGTGAGAATAACTCCCCACTCTTTATTCGGGAAGGGCGGTCTGTGGGACTATCGGGTCCAGAACCTGTGGCGCGACCGATGGCGGTACGGACCTCGCGGGAGAGGGAGACGGCAGAAATGTTCGGGCACCGTCGAAGCAGCCATGGTGAAGCTTCGGCCAAGAGGGCAAGGGCGCTTGACGCTGGGGCGTCAAGTTCGGCTGGGCCGATCGAGCGGGCGGTGGCTCCGGCCGTGGAGGTGGGTGGTCGAGGGATTCAGGTGCCGGAAGCCAGTCGCAGTTCCGGTGGCGGTATTGGTAGGTTCGTGGTCGCTACCATCGAAACCTTGGGACTTGACCGGGAGGACTCTGGGACTGGACAATCGGTCGAGAGCAGGACGAAGCCCGTGGAACTAGCTGTTCGGGTAAGTGTTTTTGTGCTTCCTTTTCTTTGGAGTGACAAGAGCTAATGTTCCTTTGTTTACCTTTGGCAGCTGGTTCATAGCCTTTATGCTACGGAGCCCAGAGGGGAGGCTGTTGCGGTTTTGGAGAGGCGGGTGGAGGAGCTGAGCGTGCGAGTGGACGTGGCGGAAGCCAAGCTTGCGGAGGAAAGAGAGGAGGTTGGTCGGTTGAGCACCGAGCTCGCGCGGGAGATAGAACTAACCGGTCGGTTGCACCATGAACTCTCGCAGGAGAAGGAAGAGGCCGATCGGCAGGCTGCTGCGCGGGAAGGGAGGGTCGCGGAGCTGGAGGCGAGGGTTTTGGAGCTGCAGACCCAGGCTGTTGCCCGGGAGGGGAGAATTGCGGAGCTGGAGGCGAAGGTTTTGGAGCTCCAGAGCCAGGTTACAATAGTCGCCCAAGGAAGGGAGAAGCTCACGGAATCCCAGCTTGCTGAAGTGGCCGATAAGGCTGTTGACGACTTCCGGGAGTCGGTGGAGCTTGAGGAGATGCTGGATGAGGCCCGGGCGAAGGGCATAAGTGATGCCTATCTGGAGTGGAGGGATAAAGGATGGCTTGATGCCGAGCAGATGGAGGCTGACATAGCCCTAACCGAGATGGCGGAGCAAGAGCAAGCTTTAAAAAGTGGCGGGCCAAGGATTGGGTGCTCCGGGGGTGCTAACTAGCTGTTTATCTTGTACATGCACACCTTGTAACTGCTGTAGTTTATTCTTTAATGTCGTAACCGCGTATTGCAATATTGAAGCTAAATACACTGTTGTCCCTCTGTGACCGCTACTACTTAGGGTAGAACCGTAGGTGCTGGATATTCCACGGCCGGGTGGAATAGATGCCCTCGGTGTCTATAATGTGGAATGTTGCCGGTCCCACGGCCGCGGTGATCTGGTAGGGCCCTTCCCACGTTGGTTCTAGGGCCAATGGTTTTTTCTGGACCTTCTTCATGACCCAGTCCCCGACTTGTAGCTTTCTTTCCCGGACCCTTCTGTCATAGTACCGGGCGACCCGCTGCTTGTAAGTTTGGTTGCGCATATGCGCCTGGTCGCGGCGCTCCTCAATGAGGTCCAGGTTGAGCAGTAGTCCCTCGGCGTTTGTTTCGGCGTCGTAATTCTTAACTCTGCCGCTGGGTATACCAGTCTCTACAGGGAGTACCGCCTCGCTCCCGAATGCCATGCAGAACGGGGTCTCTCTTGTTGCCTTTGCTGCTGTGGTCCGGATGGCCCATAGCACCGCGGGGAGTTCTTCGGCCCAACATCCCTTCTTGGCATCCAGCTTCTTTTTGAGAAGGGTCTTGATAATCTTGTTGACCGCTTCTACCTGGCCGTTGGTCTGTGGGTGTGCCACTGAGGCGAACAACATCCGGGTCCCCATCGAGGCTGTGTACTGGATAAGATCAGCATTATTGAATTGTGTCCCATTATCCGTGACAATAGTCTGCGGTACCCCGAACCTGCAGTAGATGTTCTTCCATAGGAACTTTTTAACCCGCTCCTCAGTGATCTTTATCATAGGTTCCGCCTCGACCCACTTAGTCTGATAGTCCACTGCCACGATGGCGTAGTTGTATTGTCCCACAACTGTTGGGAAAGGGCCAATGATGTCTAATCCCCATTGTGCGAACGGCCATGGTGCCAACAGGATTGATAATGCGATTGCCGGGGCATGAGGTGCAGAGGCGTACATGTGGCAGCCGCCTGATATTTTTCTTAATACTGCCGCCATGTCTGGCCAGAAATACCCCGCCCGGAGCGATTTGTGGGATAATGACCTTGCGCCATAGTGATTACCGCATACTCCTTCGTGGATCTCTCGCATGATAGCTTCTCCTGCTTCTTTTGTCACACACCTCAGCTGAGGGAAGCTGTGCCCTCTTCGGTACAACTGGCCATTGAGGAGATCGTACCGGGCGCACCGGAGGTGCAGCCTCCTGGCCTCTACCGCATCCTGGGGGCTGGTTTTATCAGTCAAATACTTGACTATTGGATCCATCCAGCTTGGCAGCGCTTCTTCCACCGCAAATATCTCGGAGATGGTTTTATTTATACTTGGCTTCTGGAGAGTTTCAATTTTTGCTCTCCGGTACTCTGGGGGGTAGTTTCCGGTTGCCAACCTGCGAGGGCGTCTGCATGCCTATTTGCCTCTCGGGGAATGTGCTGGATCGTGGCACCCTGGAACGGCTCAATCAGGGTTTTGGCCAAAGCCTGGTATGAGGACAGCTGGGGATCCTTGACCTCAAACACCCCGTTCATCTGGTTCACCACTAAGCTAGAGTCGATGTATATCTCCATAGACGAGATTCCCAACTCCTTGGCCAGTTGCAAACCGGCTATGAGGGCCTCATACTCGGCAGCGTTATTGGAGGTGCTAAAAAGGAACCGTAAGGCATACTCGTTTGACTGGCCATCATGCGAGGTTATCATGACACCGGCTCCGCTCCGCTTGGTCGTTACGGAGCCGTCCACGTAAAGCTTCCAGCCGGTGGGGAGGCCTGGTTCGGTCTTTATGGTTCGTACTGCCTCGGTGTCCTCGTACCGGTCGGGGTGCGCTTCTACCGCCATTGGGGTGAGCTCACATATGAAGTCCGCAGCTGCCTATCCCTTGATGGCCGTTCGCGGGGCATAAGTGATGTCGAACTCTCCCAATTCGACTGCCCACCGTACGAGCCTACCTCTGGTGTCTGGTTTTTGCAGGATCTGCCGCAGAGGGTGATTGGTATATAAGGTGATGGAATGAGCCTGGAAATAGTGCCGGAGCTTCCTGGCACTAACAATTAAGGCCAGGGCCAATCTCTCTATGTCGGGGTACCGGCCCTCGGCTCCAGTAAGTCCCTTTCCCGCATAGTATACCGGAAGTTCGAGCGTGTCTTCCTTCCTGATGAGAGCCGCGGAGACGGCCATTGCAGATGCAGCTATGTAGAGGTATAGCATTTCGCCTGGCACTGGTTTGGATAGGAGAGGCACTGCGGATAGATATGCCTTGATAGACTGGAATGCCGCTTCATGCTCCGCTGGCCAGTAGATTTTCCTGGTCTGTTGTGCCTTGAGCAACTTGAAGAACGGGGCGCACTTGTCGGTTAGGCGGGAGATGAATCTGGCAAGGGCGGCTAACCGGCCGGTCAGCATCTGGACCTGGTTTCTCTCCCCTGGCATTTCCATATCTAGAATTGCCTGGACCTTCAGCGGGTTGGCTTTTATCCCTCGCTGGCTGATGATGTGGCCTAGAAATAGGCCCTCTGAAATCCCGAAAATACACTTCTTCGGGTTTAAGCGCATTCCGAATTTGAGCATTTTACCGATGACTACGGCCAAATCCCGGACGTGGGCCCCTGCAGTCAAGCTCTTGACCAGCATGTCATCAACGTAAACCTCTACGGTTTTACCCATTTCTTGCTCCAGCATTCGGTTTACCGTTCGCTGGTAGGTGGCCCCGGCATTCTTTAGACCGTACGGCATCCTCTTATAACAGTAGGTACCTCGGTCAGTTGTGAATGATGTGTGCTCCTCATCATCCGGGTGCATCCTAATTTGATTGTACCCGGCGTAAGCGTCCATGAAGCTGAGCATCTTAAAGCCGGACGTGGAATCTATAAGCTGGTCAATCCGGGGGAGCGGGAAGCTGTCCTTTGGACACGCCCGGTTCAGGTTAGTGAAATCCACGCACATACGCCACTGGCCGGTTCCCTTCTTAGGCACCATGACCACGTTAGCGAGCCAGCGAGGGTACTGGACTTCCCGGATGAAACCTATACCCTTCAATTTCTGTATCTCCTCTCTGATTGCCTCATACTTTGCCGGACTGAAGGACCTCCTCTTCTGCCTCACCGGGAGAACGTTGGGTAATAAATTTAGCTTATGGACGGCTATCTCCGAGGATATGCCTAACATATCCTCGTAGGACCATGCGAAGACCGAACTGTTGTCCCGGAGGAAGGCTATGAGCTCTTGCCTGACAACCGGATCGAGCTGCGTCCCTATCACGACATTTCGGTCCGGGTGGTCTACCGAAATGCAGATCGCTTCGGTTTCTTCCACGGCCGAAGGTGGCTCCAGCTTTTCGGTGAATCGCCTAACTCTTTTTGAATTGAAGTCATCACGGGGGTCAATACTCAGATCCGGCACTGGCGCCTGCTGAGTGGTTGTGAAGACCTCGGTTCGCTTCCTCCCGTGGGTCAGGGCCTCTGCGTAATACTTACGGGCGATCCTCTGGTCCCCACGTATAGTAATAACTCCGGTTGGTGAAGACATCTTCAGCATCAGCATATGGCCGGCTATAAACGTTTTGAGCCTCCATAACCCTGGCCGACCGATTATGCCATTGTACGATGATAGGCAGTCGACAATGATGAACTCCAAATGCTCCTTTTTCGTTCTGTCTCCCTCGCTGAAGATGATCGGTAGGTAATCCGATCCCAGAGGCTGGACAACCTCACCGGAGAAGCTTATAAGCGGCTCGTTATCCTGGGATAACTTGTTCCTTCCTCTCTGCAACCCTTTGTATGCGTCTCGGAACATTACGTTGACAGAGGCTCCGGTATCGATCAGCATACGACTAGTTATCCAGTGGTCTATTTGGACCGTAATGAGGAAGGGGTCGTTGTGCGGTTGGATCAAATCCTCCGGCTCTTCCTCCTCGTAGAAAGTGACCGAGTTCCATCCGGTTTTAGCGGCTTGGCCGCTTCTTTCTCCGAAGGCGTACACCTCCTTCCCCCGGATCGATCTTAAGCACCGCTTCTTTGAGCTCCGGGTGAGCCGATCTATATGGTTCCCGCCGTGTATCATGTTAATGCTCCCGTGTACCTCGATCCCCCTGGGAGTGCGGGTGCTTATAGTTCCTACCTGCCGAGCTCGCGGTCGGTCTTTGTTGGGGTCATTCGGGCGGGCCTGGTCGTTCACGACCGCTTTCTGGGGTTTCTGGTCACTAGTTCGAAGGGCTAGATCTTGGGGTTTTCCTGCTGGCGCAATAGCTAAGGCCCGCGGTGGTCACTCTACTGGCGTAGCTGCCTGGGGCTGTGCCGGGCGCACAAATGGCGGTCTTCTCCCTGGTCTGGAACCGTTGTCACCGCCTCGCCGGGGTTGCCGCTCCTCCCGTACCTCTGCTTTCCTGGTGGCTGCAGGCGCACGGTTGCGATCTAGCCGCCCGGCCTTGCTTCCACTGGATGGCGGTAGGTCGTCCGATATTCGCTTGGGCGCCTTGTCCCCGTATGTCTCGTGTTCTGCTTGAGCGTGCCTGACGGCCACGGTCATCAGCTCGTCGTACCCCAGCGGCTCCTGCACTAGTAAGTTGTACGAAAGTTCCCCAGGTCTTAAACCCTGCTTGAAGGCCATCCCTGCGATCTGCTTGTCCAGGTTCCTGACCCCGGCCGTGGCGATTTGCCACCGGTTAACGAAGGCGCGTAGCGGCTCGTTGTCAGTTTGCATGCAGTCAAAAAGGATCGTTGATGTTTGGGCTGCCCTGGCTCTGAGGATGAACCGGCCGACAAACTTATCAGCCAACCGCTCGAAGGTTTCGACTGAGTTCACTGGTAGCTCGTAGAACCAATTCAACGCCTCTCCCGAGAGCGTCTCTTGGAATACGTTGCAGCACATGGCATCCGAGTAGCCCTTTGTCCCTGCTTGTGACTTAAAACTGTCCAGGTGCTGGTACGGGCAGCTCATTCCTGAATATGTCAACTTCAGAGGCCTTTGGTTTTCAGATCTTCCCGATTCCCTAATCCGGCGCCGGAAAGGTCCAATACGCTCGTTGAACTGCGCACCGCCCCGCGGTCGCCCTGCCATCCTCTTGCTGGTCTCCATGCGGCCCTTTATGTCCGACACCGAGGCGGAGAGCGCCTCGAGCGTCCGTGCGGTAAAGCTTTCCTGCTCGCTTGACGCCTGGCCCGTGCGGTACGGGGGCTCGGCCGGGCCGCAGTTTTTCAGAGCTTCCGAAAAGAGTGGCGTGGTCACATGCACGGTCTTTCTTCTTCCCGTAGCCTGCCCTACCTCAAGATGCGGGAATTCGCTAGCCTTGCTTGCTGGCCGCGGTGCTACTCGAGAAGTGCCCTGCTGGCCCTCTCGCTCCAGGGCCACCAATAGGGCAATGTTCACCGCCTTCAATTCCTGGCATCGGGCCTCCGCTCTTAGTCGATCTATATCGCCCTCTTCTCGCAAGCGCTCGACCTCTGTCTTCATCTTTTCTATTTCTCCCGTACCATACCGGTCGGGGTTTTCTGACTCCTGGCGATCATGAGCCCTGTCTTGGATGGGAGAAAGGGCGAACATCGCACCGACCTCAACCTTTATGTTACGGGCCGGGTCGGGGAACTGAATTCGCGCTTTCGACTTTCCGTCTCGGTCGGGGGAAAGGACGAACCTCGCACCGTCCGCAGCCCCTGTACCTTGGGCCCGGTCGGGGAACTGAATTCGCCCTTTTGATCCTTCCGTGCTGGCTTTTATCTTCCTTCCTTCCATAGCTTCCGGACTGCGGATGTAGCTACCTCGCCAAAGGATCAATAGAGTTCTACTCTCCGGTAGAGCAACACAACTTTTTTGAACAGATTCCCACAGACGGCGCCAATTGTTTCTGCCTAAACCCGGGGGCCTGGTAGATACAGATGAATCCAACTTGATCTCCTGCAATCCTGCTCACTAAGGGGAATACCGGGCGGGCCGGTCTTCTCCTCTCCGATGCCTAAGTTAGTATAGTTGGAATATATATAACCAATGCACGTATGTAAGCGGGGAGAGAGATAAGTTACCTATTAAAGAGGGTAGTTGGGGCCCTTATATAGGTGGTTGGGGGTGAGGGATGACCTCACCCTTCGATGTGGGACTGGTTCCCTTCTGTTTGTACATTCTGGTGCCCTCTTTGGCAGGCAGGCGCCCCCGGTCCCAGGGTCCCTGGTGGCAGGATAGAGTGCTGGACCCCGAGGCCGGGTGCTGGTGAGCCGGTCCCGGGCCTTGGGCCGGGCCCTGGTGCACTTGCTGCGGGTCTGTGGGCCTGCTGTAGCCTCTCTGCGGCTACTGTCAACACCTCCATTTGTGCGAGACTGATTAGGAGGCCTCGCCGTACTGGAAGAACCCCTTCCTTGCCTTTTTCCGATCACCTTCTATTGGTTCGGCTCCTTCGACTCTTGAAACTCAAAGTCCAACCTCTGTTCGAACAGTAGTGATAACTGCTCAATAGCAGCTGATGTTTTAGTTGTCTGATCCTGCTGAGCTTTTACTTTCTCATTGAAGTCCTTAGCATGGGCAGCCATCCGGTTGGTGATTTTATCCTGCTGTTGCGCCAACCACTTCATGCTGGCTGAACTCCCAGTCTGTTCCGTCCTTAGCTCGGCCAAATTAGCTTCGATCCTTTGAAGGACGTCATCTGTCCTTTCTGACTTTGCCAATACTAGGTTCAAAGATTCCATTACATCTTCAAGAGATGGAACGGTAAGGATCACTTCGCTGTCCCTCTCAGAAACCTCTAAAGATTCTGAGGCATCAGCCATATTCTTAGTTAGAAGGCTGGCAGGTTCCTCCTAGCTGTCAGCAGCCGCTGTTATTTCAGGAACCCCTTGGCCAACCTTGGTGACCTCAGAAAGATCCTCAATGCTGGCCGCCGCGCCTCCGTACTTGAGGCCCACCTCATTCTCTGATAAACCTCTGCAGTCAGCAAAGTTGTGTTTAGCGAACAGCCTGTGTTCTGGCTTGTTGCACGAAGGCATGATTCGTTGATAAGGATTAGATCCCGCAATCTTGACACTAGTCCCACCGGGTGTGCCAAAATGTTCTTGGCAGAATTAGTATCCGGCGAACGGTCAACACGTGGAGTGGCGGACGTCAATCTCAGTCCTGTTGTGATGTGTGCGAGTGTGCCAGTACCTTTGAGTTAGGTACAACTTCGATGCGGACGACCTCTGGCGAGCGTACTTGTGGCGAGCGTACTTCTCTGGCTAGCGTGTCTGTCTGCTCCCAATTCCTGACTTCCTGATCAAACGACTGTTACGCGGGCGTTGACAAGGCCGTCGTAAGAGGCTCGAACAAGACCTAGCAAAAGTATATTAGGATTTTTCTCTCAACCTATGGCAGATCGAGTAATCTTACTTTGATCCTGAGACGCAAAGTAGAGCAATAATTCAAGACCGCGGGAAACGATCCTTTTCCAACCTATGGCAGATTGGTTTGTGTTTTGTTACCTGAGTAACGACTCGATTGGTTACGGCGTAGCGACTGACACTGGGTGCTTCAGCAAACACGAACACGAGACGAGCGAGCGACTCTGGAAGTATGGTGGCGAGGTGCGGCTCTGTACGTATGGTGGCAAGTTGCGGCTACGATGTGAGGATATGCTGGAAGCGATAGGTCTTAGCGACTCTCGACACGAATGCAAGACACATTTCGACAACCGTGCAAGGATACAGCGACCGGTGGCAGGAATAAGGTTGCAGCGAGGTTGGATGGTGGTTGTTTGCAGTTTGTGGAGGCTGTGCGCGTCAGATGCTCCGGAGAGGCTTTGCAAGGATTGCGATGAGAAAAATCTTGTGTGTTTGTTTGATTGATCGGGGATCTTTTTTTACGTTGTACAAGAGCTCTTTATATAGAGGATGTCAAACCCCAATACTTGCGTATCAAGTAGCATAATAGATTTGGAGATCGATCAGGATTCAATTACCATAAACCAACTCCTTTTCGGATTCCTAAAAGAACCCCAAATCCTTTCCAAGAAGGAAAAGATTAAATGTATATCAGATTATCCTTTACTAAATAACCTCATGGGTCTCGAGCCATAGTCTCAGCCAAATGTCAGTTTCGGCCCAAACACTGCCTACCTGTTGATTCTGTTCCACACCCACATTTGCTGTGGATATTTTCTTATTTTTAAGAATCACATTGGTGATATAGAAGAATGAGAATGAAATTTCAGAACTTTGTATATAATATTTCTTTCAATTCAAATGATTTCTTTTAAAGCCAACTAGCATTATTGCCTTAGCAAAAAGACTTGGCAAGTCAAGAAAATTATTGTTTACTTTTTAGATGTGGAAGCTCTTCCCATGTGTAATGAGTGAATAAACCCAAATAATTAATATGTCATTTTGTGAAAAAGTGCCCTACGTCCCTATTCCATCCATCCATCCATCTCTGCACTCAAGTTGGGTCCAAATTGCTCCAGTTGGCATTTGTCTTGGAACCCCCTCTAACTACTCTCTCAGCTTCACCTTTTCTTCATCAAAATCATATAGCATCTGCAAAACAAAATCTAAACTCATAGATAACACTCCCCCCCTCTGTGATTACTTTGAATAGATTGAGAACTTACTCCGATCAGAGTCCTGGAAATCAAACTTGGGTATTGGTGTTCGATAATTGGAGGCTCTTACCAACTCGATTGCTTGTGGTCATTTTCTCTGCTTCATATTTCCTCTATTTGATTAGCAGATTGTTTAGAATACATTTATATGTTTCCGATATTTAAAGATATTGAAGAAACAAGGAGGATATACTATAAAGATAGACACTAGCTGACAGGACCCGCCCCGGATTTCACCCTGAAATCCGGATAAGATCCTGCGGGGACCACCTTAAGACTAACTCTATCGATAAATCGATAAGTCAATCTTAAGATGGACAACCCTAAAACCTGCAACAACCCAAAACACTTCTAAATTCCAGTTACATCCGTAACACCTGGAGCCACCTGCTCCCCAAATCACAACAACCGCCACAAATAAACACAAAATGTAATTCAACTGGCTCACACGTAATCAGAGCAATCTAACAAAATGAATTGGAATTACAAATGGAAATATAACAAGAAATGTAATATGAAAATAAAAGAATAAGGGATCACAGATCCCACCAAGCGGAAGCGACAACAATGATGACTATGCCTCGACTCCGAATACTCTTGACCTCTGATCACTACTCTGCACACTGGGCGATTTAAACCGAAAGGCCCAGGAGAAAGTAAATTAAAAATGTTAGAGTGAGTGGATAAAAATAATATCGTATAATACCTTATATAAAAAGTACTATATTACTTCCCCAATATTTTATAATTGAAAACCACTATACATACATTTTCGTAAAACATCTCACGTTTAAGAAAATCATAATAATTAATCAGCCCCGCTGATATCTTAAATACACAAATAATATTTTGTTTATACTTTCAGAATAAATACTTTGAAAATCAAATAGAAACATACCACGACCAATGCCATTGGCCGAATCCCAAATTATTTTATAGTAAAAACTCAGCCCCACTGGTATATCGAATAATCAAATAAAATATAACTGGACCAATCCCATTGGCCGATTTCCAAATATTCTTGTAATTAAAAATCCAGCCCAGCTGGTTCGGAAATTTAATAAATAATAGAAAGTCTCATATATAAAATATTCTCGAAACCCAAATGATATAAAAATCATGACCAATCCCATTGGTCATATAATAGGGGAAGGTTATCACCATTTAATAGTAAGTCTCCCAGGCTAAGGGTCGAGTCTCCCAGACTCTATAGCGTCCCACGCTAAACCTCTATACAACCCTACGTCGACCACCGAGCGTGAATCTGACCTACATGGTCAAGTCGTCACCTCGGGTGGGATGGGGTTAATAAGCTAGCTAGCATCAATATATATGGAGCCTGATATGGTGAAAATTCTGAAAATAAAACCGAAAACACACTTCCCCTTATATATAATAAATCCGTACGGTCCCCGACCGCACATCTGAGGCTTATAATAATCATAAATAGTATAATAGTCTCAAAATATATCCAATATGCTGTAAAATAATATCGAAAAATATACATACAACATCGACATGTCTCACATATCGAAAAATTACAAATTCGAAAACATTAAATCGTCGGAAATCTCATTTCCGGTCTTTACATCAAAATACACATAAACTTATTCAACATAATCAAGTTATGATTAATTAAGACATACTATTTCCGGAAACCTCGTTTCCGGATAAAATCACATAACCCCAAAACCTTATTTCTTTAACTATCAATATCCTTTTAATTTTACGAATTTTCATGCTTCTCAGATTATTTATTTAAATAAATTATATTTTATTAAAATATATATATGCATGCATTTATTTAAAATAAAAATCCACTCACAGTACGGCCGAGCGCGCCGCTAATCCGATCTCTCGTCCCGTCGAATAACCTCTCGACATGTAATAGGGACGTAATTATAATTATTACGAAACTCGGAATTTATTTATAAATGTTAAATCTACGGACGTCCTTACTCGCACGAAACCTCCCAATTTTCTCTTTTTCAATTATCGGTATAGGAATTTCGCCTCAATACCGAAAATCTACGTCCGAAATTACTCAAGATACTCACACCATGTCCGATCAATTCTTTTACTAGTTAATTCGTCGTAAAACCCTTTTAATCAGCTTTTAACCTTTTCACGGTAAGTCAACAGTCAAAAATTTCAAATTCTAATTTCTCCTTACCTGGGCTGAACTGGATCCATTCCTTCCATGGGATTGTTGCACACGTCGAGACCTTCGATTCCCAACCGGAATCGGGCCGAGCCGTGGCCGGAGGAGAGAGATCCGGTTTGACTGTGTCGAACCAGCTCGGGCGGCGCACGGCCAAACGGTGGCGTTTCACGCCGCGCCGCTGCCACCGACGTGAAGAGGCTAGGAGGCCGAGCCGGTCCGAAAGTGACCGGTGGGCCGGCCCAGTTCGGCCGGACGGCGTAGACTCGGCCGGAGGTCGGGCCGAGTCGGGGGAGAGGAGAGAGAAAGAAGAGAGAAGAAAAAGAAAAAGAAAAGAAAGAAAGAAAGAAAAGAAAAATTGCCGTTTCGGGAAATTTCTTCCCAGCTATTTATACTCGTCTAAAAATCGGACAACTACCGATTTTACATCGTAAATTTTTCGTGCGTTCTCCAAATTGAGCATGCTACGTGTCCACGAACTCGTCTCAACGTCTTTTACCTCGTCATGAAATAAAATCCTCAGTCAAGTCAACTTATTTAAAAGTCAACATTTAGAACTTTCAAATCGTAAAAACAATTCCCGATGAGTAAAAGTAAGAGTAAACCAGTTAAAAGGTAATTCGAGGTTCGGATCGTATCACTAGCATATACTAATTATAGGAGACAAATTACTCATGTACTAAACTAGTCTACAATTGGTGTACAAAGAGTTGATTATGCCAAACTTCTAAGGGCATCTCCAACCATGAAGTCTCATAATGGAGTCTCATACCTATTATAAGACCTCATTTAGACACTATTCATATAAGACTTCAACCATCTCCAATGTTAAGGTTTTAACTAAAAGTCTTAAATTTGTAAATTTGTAAATTTGATTTTTTATTTTATTTTGTATTGTAATTAATAATAATTTATATTTGTAAACTATTATTGTACATGATAAATAAATATAATATTGAATTGAAAAAAAATATTGAGTGTTTGGGACCAAGCCAAATTTATAAGACTAGTCTCAAACTAAGTCTCAAAATAAGACTTGGGATGAGACTAAGTCCTAAAAATATAGGGTTTAGGACCTCCCCAATTAACCATTAGAGACCATATTTTTTTAGAACTCTAAATTTATAGGATTTAAGACCTTGGGTTGGAGATGCCCTAAAAGCCGAATATTTAAGGAAGAGGAATCGAAGAGACAAACAATGGTGTGGTAACAAATTGTCTCTCTGTCTGATAATGAGAGCTCAACTCTCCACTCTCAACCCCCAACTCTCAACCCCAAGACAAAAGCATCATCTTGAGCTACGTCTTGCTGTTCTCTCGTGAACCTTGACTATTCTTCTCTCAAGTCTCGCTTTGGTCTCTGAGTCTCTTTCTTACATATATGTGACATTATCTGTTACATTCCTAATGTGTGTCTAAGCAAAAATGAGTACCAGAAATTCTTCCTGTGCTTTGGTTTTGCTTTCACTACTTCTGCTACATTTGTGTTTGCTGCATGATGTAGTTGAATGTGCTGAAAGAGAAGCCTTGGAAATAATCATTGGTGGTGGCGGCGGCAGCTACAGCCCTCCTGCTCCCGCCCCCGCCCCCGAATACGAAGACTGCCCTCCTCCTCCACCTCCTCCTTGTCCGCCGCCACCATCCCCGCCACCGCCTCCTCCATCACCACCACCTCCGTCGCCTCCACCACCACCATCACCGCCGCCGCCATCACCCCGTCCGCCTCCGCCGCCATCACCCAGTCTGCCTCCGCCGCCATCACCCCGTCCGCCTCCGCCACCACCACCGGCTCCGGTGACACCGAGTCGACTTGGAATTGCCCTTGCAGTAATTAAGAAGTTCCAAAAACTAATCGGGGACGACCCATTTCACATCACAGACTCATGGACGGGAAATAATCCATGCACCTTCAAGGGCTTTACCTGTGCAGATCATCCTGTCTATAAGGAAAGAGCAGTCGCCGGAGTTGACTTCAATGGTAAAAAGTTGGCTGGTAAACCGTGGGGAGGCAATGGTAGACAGCTACCCCTTAATGGCTTTCTAGACAGGTTACCAGACTTGGTGTTCTTCCATGCCAACTCCAACAACTTCACAGACGTCTTAATCCCCAGCACATCCCAACTTCCATACTTCTTCGAGCTCGACCTCAGCAACAACAAGCTAAGTGGGGAGTTCCCATATGAAGTTCTAAGAGCCACAAACTTGACCTTCTTGGATCTCCGGTTTAATGGTTTCCAAGGGTCAGTTCCACCCGGGGTGTTTTCTCTCCAAGTTGATGTGCTGTTCCTCAACAACAACAATTTCAATGAGCGGATTCCTGATGCTATTGGCAACTCTCCAGCACATTATCTCACTTTTGCCAACAACAAGTTCTGGGGTCCAATCCCAAGAACCATCGGCAAAGCTTCAGATACGCTTTATGAGGTCCTCTTCCTCCACAACCAACTCTCGGGTACGTATGCGACCTAATATTAAGCTTCAGACATTACCTTATCGGTATATACAGTTTTGTTAACATCGATCGGTATCTAATAACTTGCTTAACAGGGTGTTTGCCAATGGAAATTGGAAAACTGAACCAGGCAACGTTGTTCGATGCGAGCGAGAACTACTTAACAGGCCCAATTCCTCAGTCGTTTGCTTGCTTGGCCAAGATGGAGATTCTGGTCCTGGACGACAACTTGTTCTATGGAACAGTGCCTGAGTTGCTATGCAGCCTGCCCACCTTGAAGAACTTGTCATTGACAAACAACTATTTCACCCAAGTCGGACCGGCGTGCAGAAAACTGATCAAGAAAGGGTTTCTCAACGTCAAGAACAATTGTATCCTGGACCTTAAAGATCAAAGATCAAAGAGTGATTGTGCTTGGTTCTTCTCTAAGCCCAGATACTGTCCCAACGAGCGGTCCTTGCTTTACATTCCTTGTAAAAAGCACTATTCAAGTGAGAATTCGAAGAAGCTTGAACATCGAGGACGAGCTTCTGCCCCATTAAGTTATGGTACTCTTATACCGCATAATCCTTGATTTTCATGCTCTTTAATTTGGGACTCATCTAAGAAGAAGAATCATGGTGAGTCTTGATCGCCCATTTCTTATGCATGTATGTTTTACTTGTTAATGTTTATAACTTGGATCATAACTTTATGGAGCAATGTAACCTGATCTGTAGTACCAATTGAGGTGCAAATTTATAGAATAATGATGAGGTTTCCATTAGTTGTATAATTTCAGTGTGGTCATTTTCAGAGAGGCGGCTATTCTATATATTGGGTGGGGACAGTGTAGCAATTGGTGACTTCCATCGAAAAAAATATGTAGCAATTGGGGGCCATTAGTCCATTATTCAGCATATTAGTTTAATCTAGGTATTATGCTATAATATATCTTTCACTGGCAAAGAGATTTGGGTGTCGGGGGAATTTCTACAGAAAACTTATGCCAATTCTCACTTCTACAATTTGAAGTCGACTAGAAGTTGCAAAACTTAAGGTTCACATATGTGTCCAATTTTTGGCTGTGACAATTTTTTTTAAAAATTTTTTTTAAGAGGATTTAAGGATTTTACGCTTACCTTCTATCGTGACTCGAACTCAGGGCTTAATAACCTATTTTTTAAGTAATTGTGCTATTTACCACTTAAGCTATCTCATGTTCGATACGAAACATATTAAACAACATATCGACTGAATTGTTGTTTTACAAATAAAAATTTGGAACTACCCAAATTGGCAGTCGATCGCTCTTCTTAACCAGGTTTTTAGCCTGTTCCGTGTGAGGTTGTGACATTTCTTTTCCCTGTATGAAGTTATAAACACCATAATCATGAGCTTCGTACCTGGTAAACAAATCATAATCATGGTTAAAGTAGTTGACAACTTGAGAACTTTGAAGGCTTCAAAGCTACTTAAGTGTTATCTCCCAAATAACAGCGCAAGTGGTTTCTTCAATCCACTCGCACCTACTGAAATTCGACTTGAAAACTCTAAATCTATTTGTCATGCGTCTACGCCCGAAATAGTCGAACTCTATATACCTTTCAACCACTATCAATTATCATTCTCTTTTGTTTTCTCAAGATATTTTTTGATTATACGACCTGCAATTGGTTTCGATCTCGCCGGTACAGCAACCAATTTTACGTTTGAGTATGACTCAACAGTAACATCAAAAGATATGAGTTCTCTCCAATGGTTAACAAAATAAGATTTACAGTCAAGGCATGTAACTTCTTCAACCAAGCGGCACCCTCGTTCAGTATCATCTACCGCTTGCATCAACATAAGTCCATGTTGTTTGTGTACCTGGTTTAATAAAAGCCAAGTGACCCTTCTCCTTATATATAACGAAGAAAATGCAATTGTTTGGATCTTGTATTGGGTCACCTGACATTGTAGCCTTGCAGACATATTCCTCAGATCTTCACACCATTTTTCCCAACATAGAGGCGTTAGTGGAGGAAGGCGAATGATGGAGTTTTCTTTCTCTTTCTTCCTCTAACCCTAAAGAATGGATTGATTAGGGTTACTGTGAATTAGTTATTGAGTAGTTTTAAATACACTCCCCTAAGAGCATCTTTAACAGACTCTCTATTATAACTCTATGTTAACTTTTAACTATCTCGCTAGCTAAATTTAGATAGCGTGATAACTAAAAGTTATAACATTTAAATTTAATACATTTCTCATATATAATTTATATATACATTTAAGGGCAAATGATAGAAAAATACTATTTCTACTCACTAATAATAATAAGGTTACCCATTTTTTTCACATGATAAAAATGTCGGCTCTTTTTGTATAAAATTATAAAATGGTCTAATTGTGTTATATAAAATGATCAAATAGTCAAATTTCATATTTTTATATGACTTTTTTACCCTTGATTCTAAGAGCAACACTCTTCTCTCTTTTAACTGATTTCAGTTAAATATCTCACACTCTTCTCTCCCAATTTGAATTCGATGATCGCGGCTTCCTCCGCTCCATCTGAACTAATCTTCGTCACCTTCGCCGATCGCGACTCTCTCCTCTCCTACGCCTGCCGCATCTTCTTCTAGCTCCACGACTACGAGTGCTCCGCCGTCCTCGTCTACGCTGTCCTCGCCGACGATCACCGCTTCTTCGACGCCTTCATCGACTAGGTCAGTTTTCTTTTTCACCTCTCTCTCTCTCTCTCTCTCTCTCTCTCTCTCTCTCTCTCTCTCTCTCTCTCTCTCTCTCTCTCTCTCTCTCTCTCTCTCTCTCTATGCAGACCAAATATTTGTGAAATTGAATCTGTGGATTTTTGACTCTATATAATGATTCTGTTGTGAGGAAGGAGCATAAGGTTGTGAATGGAGTGGAGGATTGTACATGTAGCTTTGTTCTGTATTGGATTCATGGAGCACTCTCCAATTATTATCTCTTTATTAATGGCTTGCTTATGTTTCATTTAGTTTGAATGTGAAGTGTTTCTGCACAAACCCGTAGGCCTGGTAGAGACAGATGAATCCAAGATTGATCTCCTGTAAACCTGCTTACTAAGGGGAATACCGGGCGGGCCGGTCTTCTCCTCTCCGATGCGTAAGTTAGTATAGTTGGAATGAATATAACTTAAGCACGTATATAAGCGGTAGGAGAGATCAGTTACCTATTAATGAGGGTAGTTGAGGCCCTTATATAGGTGGCCGGTCGTGAGGTCTGGCCTCACCATTCGATGTGGGACTGGTTCCTTTCTGTTTGCATACCAAAGGGCAGCTCTGGTGACCTCTTTGGCAGGTAGGCGCCCCCGGTCCCCGGGCCCCTGGTAGCAGGATAGACTGCTGGACCCCGAGTCCGGGTGCTGGTGATCCGGTCCCGGGCCTCGGACCGGCCCCTGGTACACTAGATGCGGGTCTGTGAGCCTGCTGTAGCCCCTCTGTGGCTACTGTCAACAAGTCCCCCAAGTTCCCGGTCAAGTGCAATCTTGAATGGGGACTTAATCTGTCTTGCTCTTGTCCCGCAGACCCGCAGGGTTACCAACCCAACGGTGCCCAGTCCCCCAAGTCCGTATTGAAGATTGGGCGTGACCGGGCGTTTGATGAGAGGTGGCGGGGTGAGTACCTGTTACCGATGATGTGCAACAGTTATGAATATGTTTGCAATACAAGTAGTACTGTGCTAAAGTGTTGTGGTGCCATGAGCATGGAGCGGGGTGAAACCCGGAGAGTGCATGAGATGATAGTGGGGCGTTGAAATCCGCCATGCAATAGGTGTGTGCATGGGATGATAATGGGGCGTTGAAATCCGCCATGCAATAGATGTGTGCATGGAATGATAATGGGGCGTTGAAATCCGCCATGCATAGATATGCATGGAATCTGGACCCCGCGTTCTGCCATATCAGAGCGAGCCGGAGAGCATGGGATCTCGACCGGGCGTTCTGCCATATCGGAACGAGTCCCCCAGATGAACTTGTGTACTAGACCTCGACCGGGCGTTCTGCCAAATCGGTACTAGTCGGAGAGTATGGGACCTCGACCGGGCGTTCTGCCATATCGGAACGAGTCCATATTGCTAGGCTGCGGGGAGGTGGCCCCGGTGTTGCGGTCTGTTGAAGCACCGGTCAACACTTGCTAGTTCTTCTCAGCTTGTGTTGGAATAAACGTTGAGATAGTGGGGTGGCGTTGAGGTGTCAAGTCTCGCCGTGGAGCCCCACATTGATAGCAGTTCAGTGCGATGCAGAGTTTTTATCCTGCTGGACAAGAGTACATGTGTTAGATGTAAACTCACCCGGGTGCATGTATAAAGCCCATGCCGGTCGAATGTTCTCATAACCGGTGTCATGCCATGGAGCTGGTTGTCTGATACCTAACCGGTGAGATGCCATGGGGCCGGGTGGATGTCTGGTACCCGGAAAAATGCTCTCGAGCCGGTTGAATGATCTTAACCGGTGAGATGGTCTCGAGCCGGTTGAATGTTACCTAACCGGTGAGATGGTCTCGAGCCGGTTGAATGTTACCTAACCGGTGAGATGCCATGCAGCCGGTTGAATGATACCTAACCGGTGAACTGCCATGGTGCCGGTTGAAAGATTATAACCGGTGAAAAGCCTTCGAGCCGGTTGAAAGATCATAACCGGTGACTTGCAGTGGAGATGCCATGCAGCCGGTTGAAAGATCATAACCGGCAACTGCCATGGTGCCGGTTGAAAGATCATAACCGGTGACTTGCAGTGGAGATGCCACGCAGCCGGTTGAAAGATCATAACCGGTGAACTGCCATGGTGCCAGTTGAAAAATCATAACCGGTGACTTGTCATGGAGCCTGGGGAAGTGGGGGGGGGGCCTGACGCCTCGGTTCCCGCTCCTAACTCCCTTACCTGTCGCCAGCATGTGGGACAAGTGGCTGACATGCATTTAAGGAGGAAGTCCATCAGTCCCGTCAGTTATGATGGCGTGGGAAGTTTACCAATGCTGGGACACGTGCCAGTAGGGAGCGATCTAAGATGGAGGGTCTGGATTCGCAGGCGTTTGAGTTGCTCTGATTGCATGTTTTGGGGGGATTACAAGTGCCTAGGGCACCGGACCTCTCTATAAAAAGGCCTCCTCTGCCTTCTTAATTCTGTTTTGCTCCTTGCTTAGAGAGAACAAGAGAAAGCTAGAGAGAAATCCGGCGAAAGCTCTGTGGAGGTGCCCTGCAACATCCGTTGCCTCAAGCGCTCTTGCTCTTTGCCTACCATTGCTCGCTGCTTTCGCAGGGTGGACTTTCCTCGGTTGAGCATACTAATCGGTAAGTCTTGCTTTCCTTGCCCGGTGTTGCTCTTCTTTTTGTTTTTGGTGTTTTGCGGGGGGGGGGGGGGGGGGGGGGGGGGTGTCTCTGTCGCCGACTGTTGTTTTAAGCGGGGCGTCTGCGGCAAACTTGGGGATGGGCCGCAGAGGGCGCTGTTCTAGCCTGTTGCTGACCAGCGCTAGGGTTTTGTTTTCTTCCCCTTAGGTTAAAATGTCTTCTGCAAGTTCTGATGGGGCTTCCGAATCGGCCGTCAGGCGTCCCGTCGTGGACGATGAGGAGAGACTGGAAGACTAGCTCGGTTCGGAATCCCCGGAGTCTGAAGCCGTTGACCGCTCCCGGAGCGGGGCTTCGTCTTCCGGGTCCTCGGGATCTGAGGAAATCCCGCACGGGGTGCGTCTTTCTGGCACTCCGCCCGGTAGCTACACCATCGGGAGAGGGAAAGGTGCCGTGGTGTGCGATGAGCCGGAGGGTAGCATAATCCCAGGAAAGATTGCTGCGTTCCGGGAGACGTGGAGTATTCCCGATGAAGTGGCGCTACGGCGGCTGAATCCCGGAGAGTCGGCCTGTAACCCGGAGGCGGGTTGGGTTGCCGTGCATCTAGACCAGTTTCGCCACGGGTTTTTGCTCCCGCTGACGGACTTCGTGCAGTACACTATCAGTGCATTGCAAGTGTCTCCCGCATAGCTTCTTGAGTTCCGGGCACTGTACAGGTTGTCCTACTCGAAGAAGCGAGGGTCCCGGGGTTGTCTGACCTTCAGCGCCCGGTGCTTTCAGCCTATCATCACCCATGTGCCTTCTTGGGTGGATAATAGCTGGAGGAAGAAGGTGGTGATGGCGGGCGGGAAGTGGCAGAAGAGGAGGAAGATGTATCGGGTTCCTGGCACCTTCCAGCCCCTTGGCGATCAGTCGTTCGAGCTATCCGAGTTGGAGCAGGAGAGGATCATGACTATACTCGGATGCTGGGACGACCTTGAACGGAGCTCTTACAACTTCATCCGGCGGGAGGTGCTGGAGTATTGCTGTCTCGGGCGGTATCCTGGTGCGTAGCAAGCATTAGCGGTGGCACTTTTGCTAACCGAGTTTTAAATACTAACCTTTTGCTTGTCCTGCAGGTGCATCTTCCCGGGCGGTCATCAAACCCGACACCACTTTATCCGTGGACAGTGAAGATCTTCTCGCGAGGCTAAAGGAGAAAGGGGAGGCCGTTTCGCGGACCTCGGTGGACGAGGAGTCCGGTAGGCTTACGGTTCATCCCGAACCGAGGGCCATGGATGTTGAGGACGACGCCTACATCCTGAGGCGCGTGAAAAGTCACCCTGCTGCGCCCAAGGCGGGACCCGGTAAGGGCAAGACTACCGGGGGGCCACCAAAGGTTCCCGGTGGGGTGAGCCGGATCCCGTACCGGCCGGGGTCAGTCCCGCTTGTCACCAGGGTCACCCGGGTAGGCGCACAATCTTCTTCGCCCGAAGGCCAGGGGGAGAAGAGGCGGAGGGTCATGGACGTGCATCCCTCCGCGCTGGTGACGCTGACCGGCGGGTCGTCCGGTGAAAGCTTGGCCAAGCGGCTCAAGGTGACCAGCGGTGCGTCAAGTTCCGCTGGGGAAAAGGCTACTGCTGCTCCCAACTCTGCCGGGCAGCAGAGTAGCCCCGCGCCTGCGGAGGTACAGAGGGGAGCTCCGGAGAGCGTCAAGTTCCGCTGGGGAAAAGGCTACTGCTGCTCCCAACTCTGCCGGGCAGCAGAGTAGCCCCGCGCCTGCGGAGGTACAGAGGGGAGCTCCGGAGAGCGCGTTCGTCCGGCAGCTGGAGGCAGACTTGGCTGGCCTCGGTCTGGACAGACCTGGGGTCACCGGAGCCTTGGCGGGCGGGAACCGCCAAAAGTGCAAGGAGTCAGTCCTTCGGGTAAGAATTGCTTGGTGCCCCTACACTGCTTGTAACTCATTACCTTTGCTGCTTGCTTAACTGTCTCTCTATTGTTATGCAGCTGCTGTACAATCTGTACCAGCCGGATTCGAGAGAGGAGCTGCCGGAGCTGAAGAGGCAGGTGACCGCTCTGACAGAGGCCCGAGAGCGCCTGGAAGTAGAGAAGTCCCGGCTGGAGCGGGAGAAGGCCAGATTGGAGGAGAGGGCCAAGAAGCAGGTGGCCAAGCTGGAGGAGCAAGTCCGGAGCTTGGAGAAGGAGAAGGAGCTGGCCGAAGAGGAGAGGGCCGAGCTGGAGTCCAAGGTGGACGAGCTCCAGGGAGCTGCCGCTCTGCGCGCCGCCACTGCCCCTGCGGGCGGGGAAGAGGACCCAGAACTCTACGAGCGGGTTGTTCTCAAATACCATGAGAGCGATTAGTTTCTTAGGTTCTTGGAGAAGGCCAGGGAATCGGGTATCGCGGACGCGTACACGGAATTGGAGGAGAAGGGGTACCTGGATACCTCCCGGATGTCTAAGGCCGGAGCTGATGAGGATATCCATGAGCAGTCGGCGGAGGAGCAACCGGAAGGGGAGGGCGGGCCTCAAACTGCTGGAGAAGGCGCGGCGGCTTCATCTGGAAAAGCTGGTGGATTGCCCACTGAGGGGGGAGGCGTGGCTCCTTAATATTTTGCTTTTGCTCTTTTTGTAAACTTGCCGGAACGGTTTCTGCTTGTATTATTCCTTGAATATAAATATACTTGAACTGGTGGAACCGGTGGAATTTTCTCAAAAGTAGTTTGCATATATCTCGTGATGTTACAGCGGTTGAACCGATAATATGCCAAACTAACCGCTTGGAGGCTTGGCGAGCCTACCAGCCCTGGCCTTGCTCCCGGTCGGGATCTGCTCTCCTTTCCCCTATATACCGCTGGAGCTGACCATTACTAATCAAACTCTCCACCGCTGTCTTGAGAGAAAAGCACTTGCTCGTTCGGTGAGTAGCTTCATAATGATCGGAGCAGTACTTGCCCGTTTGCGCCGTGGTAAGTTTCCCCTTCGGGTACTTTCTCCTGGGCGGTGGGGGAATGATCTTCCCGTTCTCGTGTAAAATGTCCTCGTATGAAGAGGTGAGAGCGGTGAAGACCTCTTGACCGGCCGGTTCTGCCGGCATGATTGCCAGGGGGCGTTCTTGCCGGTACTGCGCCGGCTTGTGCTCGCTCTGGGGTTTATCATGATAGGGTCTCTGCTGCCGTTGCCCCCAATTTCTGTTGGGCCTGCTCGGTCGGGCGGCTCGGTTCTCGGTCCGCTGGCTTGGCTTGTCTTCTTGGCTGGGCGGGGGGTGCTCCTCCCGGGGGTGGTCTTCCTGCTGCTCGTCCCGCTTCCTCTTCAGCAGGTGCTGCCCGTACGTTTCGTGGTCGGCTTGAGCATGCCTGATGGCCATTGCCATTAACTCGTCATACCCCTGCGGGAGTTCCACCAGTACGGCGTAGGAAAATTTTCCTGGCCGGAGCCCTTGTTTGAACACCATCTCGGCAATACCCTTGTCGAGGTTCCGAACCCCGGCCGTCGCCATTTGCCAGCGGTTGACGAACGTCCTCAGCTCCTCTACGGGCGCTTGCATGCAGTTGAAGATGATGGTTGATGTCCGGGCTCCCTCGACCCGGAGGATGAAGCGGCCTACAAACCGGTCGGTCAACTGTTCGAATGCCTCGATTGAGTTCGCCGGAAGCTCATAGAACCAGCTGAGCGCCTCTCCAGACAGAGTTTCCTGGAAAATATTGCAGCATACTGCATCGGAGTAGCCCTTGGCGCACGTCTGGGATTGAAAACTGTCCAGGTGTTGGTACGGGCAACCGGACCCTAAGTAGGTGAGCTTTAAGGATTTCTGGTTACCAGACCTCCTCGATTCCAGAACCCGGTGCCAGAAAGGGCCCATGCGCTCGTTGAATCGCGCGCCTTCCATCGGCCGCGCCGCTCTTCTCTCGTTGGCCTCCATTTGGGCCTTCAGATCCGACACAGTGTCGGCGAGTATCTGCAATGCCCGTGCAGTCGGGGTCACAACTTTATCCTCGAATGAAGTGTGGGGTTGGCGGGGCATTGGCGTGCTCTTCGGCGGGGCCATGCCAGCCGGTGACTCCGCTCGCTCGGGGTCACTGCGCCTCCTGCCTGATGACTGCCCCGCCTCAAACCGTTGAGATTGGCTTGGCGGGGGTGCTTGTGCCCTGGCCATAGCGTCGTTGCGCTGCTGTCCTCTCTCCAGGGCGGCTACCAGGGCAGCGTTCACCGCCTCCATTTTCTCATACCGGGCATTGGATTTGGCTCTATCCCGGTCGCCCTCCTCGCGCAGGCGATCGACTTCTGCTGCCATCGCCCGTATCTCCCCCGCCATATCGCTCTGGCCGGGGCAGTACGTGGTGTCCTGGTCACTATTGCCAGACGGGCTCTCCTCCCGGCGTGTTGGCTGGTCGTCTTCCGCCGGGCCTTTCCCGCGCGAGCTATCATGGTATGGCCCCGGCGTGCCGGCCGGCCTCCCACAGCTCCCGCCTTCCTGATCGCCCTCCTCGCGCTGCTCCCGCACAACGACCGGGGTGGAGATGAGTGCTTGCACTGGTGCAACATGCTGCTCCTCGGTGGCATTTCTTCCCTGGCCTGCTTTCGAATTTTCTGCCATTGATAGTGCTTACGTGGTTTTGTTGTCCCAAGTTTCCCACAGACGGCGCCAATTGTTTCTGCACAAACCCGTAGGCCTGGTAGAGATAGATGAATCCAAGCGTGATCTCTTGTAAACCTGCTTACTAAGGGGAATACCGGGCGGGCCGGTCTTCTCCTCTCCGATGCCTAAGTTAGTATAGTTGAAATGAATATAACTTAAGCACGTATATAAGCGGTAGGAGAGATCAGTTACCTATTAATGAGGGTAGTTCAGGCCCTTATATAGGTGGCCGGTCGTGGGGTCTGACCTCACCCTTCGATGTGGGACTGGTTCCCTTCTGTTTGCATACCAAAGGGCAGCTTTGATGACCTCTTTTATCGAGAGAGCTTTCTAGTATCTCTTTGGATTAACTTGAACAAGACCAGACTACATATATTGTTTTCTTTAACCAATATTGGCTATTGTACTTTGTGTTGAGAGAGCTTTCTAGTATCTCTTTGGATTAACTTGAACAAGAGCAGACTACATATATTGCTTGATGGATAGTAACAATGGTAGTTACAAATATTTTTCTGATCAATTACACTGATAGTTACACTTTATAGTTATATTTTCAAGTTTTGTTTTTGCAGGTGCAATGGAGTGTATCTACACTGCAAAGCTTGCGTGTTGTGGTAAAGGAACAACGGTTTCATTCTCTGATAATTGCTTCTTTTCAGATTTTTGCAATTGCGTAAGAGATCGCTATCCAGATTTGAATAAAAATGATCTTCAAGCTTCAATTTGTTGTCCATCCTGATGTTACGGTTTATCAATTGGAAAATGAAGTTGATATGAAAATGCTTTTTAGACTTATGGCACATAGAGTTCTAGTGAACTTGGTAACCTCATATTATTCGTGTGGTGAATGGAGTTCTCATGGTTTTCCTTGTTCACATGGTCTTGTTGTTATGCAAAATGCTGGTGCCTCTCTATATTCATATGTCACCCCTTATACCAGGTGCTTTTTTCTTACATGTTCATCTTGTCAGTTTTATTCTTGTTTTTTTTAGTTACATAAGTAGTTAAATATATAATCACATGCACAATTACTTTACATAGTTTTCAATTAAGTTTGAACTAATTATTCTTTTCTTTTTGCTTTAAGGTGGAGAAATACCGTCAAACCTATTCTTACACAATCAATCTAGTTTCTTTTATTGACAAGCCGTTGGAGCTTTCAAAGTCTAGTATTTTAGTACAACTACCATTGACAAGGAGCCCACCCAGAAGACCAAAAAAATAAAGGTTCAGAAATAAGGATGAAGTACTGAGAAAACAAATAAAGTGCAGCCGGTGTGGAAAATCTGGCAGGCACAACAGAACGAGTTGTAAAACTCCGATATAGCGATTGTTACAAATTTCTTCTGATAGTTACTCTGACAATTATATTTCTAGGTACACTGATAGTTACATTATAGCTATTTTGGTTTCTGATTTGGATTATATTTTGACTATAAGAATGTGAAATATTCTGTGACTTGTTTTATGGTTGTGATATGGCGATTGTTTTAAAATGATTATATTCATGAGTTTTTTTTTTTATAGTTACAAATTTGTTCTGACAGTTACCCTGTAAGTTACATTATTTATTTCCAGTTACATCTTCAGTTACTTTAATAGTTACAAATTTCTTTTAATAGTTACCCTGTCAGTTACATTCTTTATTTCAAGTTACATATTCCTTGGTAGTGCCACGTCGCCCGGGGACTCCACCTCCTTGGGGTCGGTGGACCTTCCCCCCGATGACTGTCCCGCCTCTGGGCGCTGGGGCCGGCTTGGTGTGGATATATGTGCCATTGCCAAAGCGGCGTTGCGCTGCTGTCCTATTTCCAGGGCAGCCACCAGGGCGGCATTCACTGTCTCCATTTCCTGATATCTGGCATTGGAGTTTGCTTTCATCACCTCTACCTCCCCCGCCATATCATGCCGGTCGGGGCTATATGTGGTGTCCTGGTCGCTCTCGCCGGCCAGACTATCCTCCTCGTCGCTTGGGTCGTCCGAGAATGTCAGCAAAGGGCCCTGGTGTGTTAGTTGGTTGCCTTTCGCCGGGCCTTTCCGCGCATGCTACCATTGCATACCCTGGCGTGCCGCTTGGTCCTTGATAGCTGCCGTCGTTCTGGTTGTCTTGGCCGGGGTGCTTCTCCCGTACGTCGACCGGGGTAGAGATGAGCACTTGCTCTGGTATGATCCGCTGATCCTCTTCTACATTTCTTTCCCGCCCTGCTTCTGAACTTTCTGCCATTTTTTTTTGAACCCGCTCTTCTACCCACTGGTAATGCGACGTGACTTTTAAATCTTCCCACAGACGGCGCCAATTGTTTCCGTTCTAACCCGTAGGCCTGATAGAAACTGGTGGATCTTAGTGTGATTTCCTCCTGCAAACCCTGCTAACTAAGGGGAATACCGGGCGGGCCGGTCTTCTCCTCTCCGATGCCTAAGTTAGTACCGTTGGGACAAATTGATAGCTTAAGCGGGAATAATAAGTAGTTGGAGAGTTGGGTTACCTATTAATGAGGGCAGTTGAGGCCCTTATATAAGCGGTCGAGCGTGAGGTCTGGTCTTACTCTTCGATGTGGGACTGATTCCCTTCTATTCTTACACAAAGGGGCAGCTTTGGTGGTCTGTTCGGCAGGCTGGCGTCCCCGGCTCCCGGGCCCCTGGCCATAAGGTAGACTGCTGGGCCTCGGGTCCGGGTGCTAGCGATCCTGTTCCGGGCCCTAGTCCGAGCCCGGGCGTACTGACTGCGGGTCTGTGGGCCTGGGTAGCCCCTCTGTGGCTACTGTCAACATGGCTTATCTTCAAAATCTCTCTCATCGGCAAGCCTGCTCATGTAGTACATTACAAATGCGCCGCAATCTAATCTGTTTATCAAAAAAAAAAAAATCTAGTCAGTTACATACATAGTTACACAGTTACCCTGTCAGTTACATTATTTATTTCAAGTTACATCTTCTGTTACATTTTTTCCGTATGACTTCTATATATGCAGAGAGCTAAACTTATAAGTTGAAAATCTTTTACTTACGAGGAGTGTTGTTGTTGAGGTGAGCTTTCTCTTTTCATAGGTACATTACTAGTTACATTATTATTCATATTTGCTTGTAGTTACAGAAGCAGTTATAAAAACGATTTAACATGCACAGTTACTTTTTATAGGTACATTACTAGTTACATTATTATTGTTTTTTGCTTGTAGTTACACCAGTAGTTACAGAATCAGTTACATTTTATATGTACATTACTAGTTACATTATTATTCCTATTTGCATGTACACCAGTAGTTACACCAGTAGGTACAAAAACAGTTACTTGACATGAGAGATTAGAAACAGTTGATAGACTTAACAGTTACTTGACATTAGAGATTAGAAACAGTTGCTAGACTTATGAATGAACATCACCACCAAAAGAAGATGTTGCAGGGTCTTACATTAAATGAGGAAAACTCTAGAGACTACTCATATAACTGAACTTGAAAATCTATACAAATCAACTGCAGACTGCAGACTATATCTGTTGGTATTTGAGAAGAACATAATAATAAGGGAGACTAGAACTAAAGTTGGCTCCTACAAGCGGTTGAGCCTTGAGTATGCTATGAGCTAGGAGATTAACAAACAAGAAAACAAAAGGCAGTCGAATAGGCTGGTGGACACATGAATAAAACTATTCTAGTTGTGTTTATTAAAGTAAGCAGCTACTTATACTTGAAAACTCTCCTATGAGCCTGCTGAGACACCCCTCAACCTTAATGATTAGTCAGTTCTCTGCAAACTACAATGCATTACATGATCTCGAATTCTCGAAGCAGTTACATTTACAGTTACTTGATACCAATGATAGTTACATGCACAGTTACCACACTAGTTACAATGCTAGTTACATTTATAGTTAATTTCAGTCATTGTAACTATCCATTAGTTTCAACAACATCTCTGGACAAACTATTATAACTACATTTCTTGACTTATTAGATTCCTTGACATCTACATTATTTATTTTCAGTTACATTTTCAGTTACTGTGATAGTTACACAAATTTTAAACTATCATCCATATTATAGCCATCTGCAGTATTACAAAAGGTAGAATTCCTTGGTATTTTCACTCATAAAACAACTGCTAACTAAGATGATGCCCCTATTTCTCAAATTTAGAAAGTGAGGTTATGTCGCACGCCAATACCAAGTAAAGAAAGCCACCTTACGCAGTAGTTTAGCAGTACTGTAGTTACGTATATAGTTACATAAACATAGACATGTTAATCCTAGTTACAATGTCAGTTACGTATATAGTTACTAATGCAAACATAGTTACAACGATAGTTACATTGATACTTACTTATTTTCAACACAGTTTCTCAACAAAAATGACACAACTTCACATTGAATAAAGAACTATCATACATAATATGATATTTCAGTTCCACAACTCCATAAATTCGTAAACAAACCTTCCACATTGTATGAGCCATGCCAAAATCTGAAGGTTTTATAAACAAATTGAAGCAGCGCAGCAAATCTAACCAAATCACAACAAATCATATAGAAAACAAACCGAAATTCAAATGCAAAATAAAACAAAACCTAATGTGAATCTCTAAATTGAATTCGAACCTTAGAAATCCCTAAAGAATGCAATCAAACTCACTTGCTGAGTAAGATGGTATGTATGGATGACGACACTGGACTTGAGGACGTCGGTGTTGGAGTCGGGCTTGGCTTGGATGCGGCCGCGAAGGACGGTGAGTTTGGCCCGTCGGAGGGGTGCGGTTGGTCGGAGTCGTTGGGGATTAGAGAGCGGAGATTGGAGACCTTGACGGAGGGGGTTGGCGGACGTTGCGGAGCGCGGAGGGGAATGATTTGCAGTAGTGCTGGCGGAGATAAACCCAATTAGATTTGAATTAGCGATATAAGGATTTGTGGAGAAGCTGAGCTGCTATATGGCAATGGCCTGGAGATAAATAGATCTGTAACTAATTAGGTTTAGCTCAGTGGCATATTGTAAATTTCACGAATTATATGGGCAACGCTTTAAAGATGTGACTTAATTATCATTATCAAACAGTTACTAACCATTTTATCATTAGGTTGCTCTAAATTGACTTTTTTTTTATGATCAGCCCTACATTTAAACAACTTTTTATTCATTTAATAAATATTTTAAATTTAAATCAAGCTAAAATAGAGAGAACTTTTTTTTTTTGAATCAGTTGTCAAGAATTTATTAGAAAAAAGAGAGAAGAGTTTAAACATTACAATATTCTACTGTAATCACATCACCAAGAAAAGAAGACATAGAAAAATAAAATGCATCCATGTTCAAAGAACATGCATAGGCTGCCAGACAATGTGTGACCTTGTTCTCTTGACGTCGAGTATGGGATACCATCCAGGTGTCTTGAGATTGAATCTGTGCTTTCAAATCATCATATATATATCCTCCCCAATCTCAAGGTATTAGGAGATGCCGTCATCTCCAGTTGGCGTTTCACTTCTGAAGCATTAGTCTCCAAAATTGTTGGAGCAAAACCATGGTTCACTGCAAAGGCTACAGCCCTACAACAAGCCAACAATTCGGCATGCTTTGTCGATACCAAGGCCGCTGCCGGACCGGCCCCTCCCGCCAACATATAGCCCAAGTGATCTCTGATGACAAAACCCCATCCCCCCTTTCGGCTAATAGGATCATAGGCTCCATCAACATTTATCTTACATAGGCCCAGAGACGAAGTTTTCCATTTCACAAAGCCTCCCCCCCCCCCCCCCCCCCCCCCCCCAACCTTCTTGGAAACCACCAAGTTTTGAGTTCTGAATTGTTTGAGATGAGCAGCAAGTTGGGAACATGCATCCAGCGCCCCCATTGATTTATTGTTCCACACTCTCTCATTCCTTTCCTTCCACACTGACCAAAGAATAAAGAGAAGTTCCCCAAAGTGTGTCATACTGAGTTCATTAGCACAATAAACCAGCCAATCTACTGTATTCTCTTGCAGATTGCTCCATCGGTAACAAACCATTCTGAGATCAGGATGAGACTGAATAATTTCCTTAATAAAAACACAATCTCGACTCAGATGTAAGGTAGATTCCCCAACTAAGCCACAGAGCACACAAGGAGTACCATCCACCACCACTCTCTTAGTTAACAAACTCTCCAATGACGGAAGAATATCTAGGCAAACTCTCCATCCATGAACTTTTGCCTTATTTGGAATATTAGATTTCCACAATTTTTTCCAAAAAATATGACTAATAGTTGGAAGGATAGGGTGGTAACTAGAGGAGTTAATGAAAACATACCGATACGCTATCTTCACTGAGAATTTGCCATCCTGTGATAATTTCTAGCATAGTCGATCCCGACTAGGTCTTGTGCTAAGAGGAATACTTAGAATCAGAGCAGCATTAGATTATGAGAAACACCTTCTCACTTTCGCAGCATCCCATAGACCATACCCACATAAAAAATCACTAACACGGGATACTGACTCAGTAGTAGGAATCACCATCTTAAGATAACCCAAAGTTGATCCTGGAATCCAATTATCCACAAAGGTTTGGATTTGCTCACCATCTCCAACCTGCCAATAACTATTTTCTCTGAGTACCTCCCTTGCACAAAAAATACTTCGCCAAGAGAAGGATGGACAAGTAGAGTCCTTTGCTTCCCATAAAGAACAATCAGGATAATATTTTACCTTATAAATAGAAGCAATCAATGAAGATGGATCCGAAAGAACTCGCCACGTTTGTTTCGAGAGTATTGCCAGATTAAAATTGGAAACGCTGCGAAAACCCTGACCACCAGATTCTTTCGGATTAAAATAGAGAGAACTGATATAGATGTATTTCTAAAGTGGCTAGCCAATATGACTTTTTAACTATTTTAACTGAAATTTAACTAAAATATGGCTAGCATTGGTGAAGATGCTCTAACCTCTTAAGAGCATCTTCAACAAACTCTCTATTATAACTCCTTAATTAGCTACTTTAGAGACCATATTTAGTTTTTTTGTGAAAAATAACAGCTATATCACTCTCTATTATAACTCTATGTTATTTTCTAACTATCTCGCTAGCCAAATTTAGAGAGCGTGATAGCTAAAAACTAAAACATTTAAATTTAATACATTCCATATATGTAATTATATATACTTTATATATACATTTAAATACTTTTTATTTATTTAATGAATATTTTAATTTCAAATCAAGCTAAAATAGAGAGAACTGATACATACGTATTTCTAGGGTTAAAATTAAAAATGGCTAGCCAAAATGACTTTTTAGCTATTTTGGCTAAAATTTAACTAAAATATGGCTAGTATTGCTGAAGATGCTCTAATACACACTCTTTACTTAATGCACTATCTCCTAAATTGTTCATTTCAATATAGGACTAGATACACATCCCCAAGTACCTAAAATACCCTTATGCTAAAAACCCATGAAATATCCTATTAATATAAGTGATCATTTATATATACTATATTTTAAAAAATATTTTCAGGTATTTGTTAACATACTTTCTACAAGTTTCGTATATAAATTTTTAAAATTTCAATTCAAAAGATCACTGGTCAATTGATAATTATATTGAGAACTGTTGTTACAACTCCAACATCAATTAATAGTCGGACAAAATAAAATTTCAAAATTAAGATGTCTAGGTTTACAACTGTATTGTACCATTTAGTTTTTTTTTTCTTATTTTTTTTTTTATGATAATTGATGTCTGTTTTGGTTATTTAACCTATAAAATTTCTCTTTATTATTATCCTCTACATTTTTATCCAAAAATATTAACCAATCTTTGGAAGACCCGCTTCCAGTAATCTTTTCTGCCTGTATAAATCAACAGCAGTGGAGCTCTCATCGTTGCACGAAAAGTTTTGTTATTCTTTACTGCAGAATACCATGACGTACCACTACTGGAAGCAAGGAATGAAGCGACGAAGAATGAAAAAGGAAGCACAAAATTCGTCGCCTCAACACATCGAAGCGACCAATATAGGATTCGTCGCTTCAAAATATAAGAGCGACGATTATTGATCAATAGTCGTCGCTCACAAATTATTGAAGCGACAAATAATGGCAAGTTGTCGCATCCGATCATCAAAGAACCATGTTTTGTAAACTGTGGCGACGAAAATTCAATCTTCGTCGCCGACATAAAATTCAAGCGACGAAGTTAATAACCTTCGTCAATATTCGTCGCTGACTTAATAAACGAAGCGACAATATTTATCCAATATTCGTCGCTTAAAGTTTTAAAATCTGTTATAAACCCCCCCCCCCCCCCCCCCCCGGACTTCAACAGATTGCAGCAGTTAAAGTTTAAGAAAAAAACTGTTCCGGAGCTGCGAAAAATGGGGCAGATCGGCTGATTTCGTCAATTTCGGGGTCTAATTACTTGGGTCTTCTCTTCTAATTGCTTTGTAGCAGGTTAGTATAATCTCTCCTCTTCATTGTAATCACCATATTTGGATTTGATTGGTTGAATTTAGAGTTTGATATCTTGAGTTGGATTTGTTTTATAATGTGTTTTGTGTTGTTTTTAGTGTTGGGTGTTTGAATATATGATGGAGTTTGTGTTGATTTTGGTGAAATTGAGATTAAGTTAGTTAATTTGTGAAATTGTGATATTTAGTTAAATTGAATTTTAGTGAAATTTAGTGGAATTGTCCAATTTAGTGAAATTGAATTTTAGTGTAATTTAGTGAAATTGTGAAATTTAGTTAAATCCAAATTTAGTGAAAATGAAATTTTGTGAAAAGGTGAAATTTAGTGAAATTAGAATTTTATGATGTAATTTGTTTGTGTTGTGTGTGGATTGTGGTAGTTAGGGTTTCTGAAACATGCGAGTGGCTTAGTGAGGGAGTGTGGTGCCGTGTGGAAATTTATTGTTTCGTATTATATATAATTGTAGTGTTTACCAGCTTAAAACTCCCGTTTGAGAATCAACAACTCATCTAGTTGATCGAGATGAGTTGTTGATTCTCGAATTGTCCCATTTTTTGACACTTTTGACGAACGCGACTTTGTTGATCCTTTTGCTATTCATGTGGTTTCTGCTACAGTTTTGAGATATAGTTTCGACAATGTCTTTCTACAATGTTCCTCGAGTGCAAATTAGGTTGTTTAGATTTTTTTGCACTTGAGGAACTGTAGGGAGATGTTGCCGAAATTTTCCAAAACTGTGGCAGAAACCACATGAATAGCAAAATGATCAACAAAGCCGTGTTCTCCTGGAGGCATAAGGATAAGAAGTGTTGGGACAGGTTTTGATTGTATCATAAATGTTGTTTGGTAACTTTATGTATATTGTTTGTTTATGTTATGACAAGAAACATGGATGATGTCCCCCACAAATCTTGGATGAATCTTCATTTTACACACCCTGACTACATAACAGGCGTATGGCAGTTCATCAATTTTGTGAAAACTCACACTATTGGAACCCAGTATCTCTCTTGCCCATGCGCAATTTGCAGAAATGACCCTTATTATAAGGATATCGTAGAGATTTATCATCACTGCATGCACCATGGTTTGTATCCGACTTACACAGTTTGGCACCTACACGGGGAAGTTTCTGGTCAACCGGCAATGATCAGTCGACGGAGACAGTGGCTTCAAGACAGAGTCGAGGCTTCCAGTGTTGTCGGTCCTTCAGTAATCCCGCCTGTGGAGATTATACAAGATGTATTTCCATACTATCCTGGATACCACGGAGATGCACCGCATAATGTCGTTGAAGAAAATGCGGAAGTTCACTTCAATGACATGGTAGATGATGATTATGCTAAGTATGAAAGGCTTCTAAGGGAGTCCCAAACCCCATTGTATGAAGGGAGTGAAGAAACTGTATTAAGTGCCATATTACATGCAATGGAAATTAAAGTTGCAAATGGATGGTCGGATACGAGTATTGATAAATTGTGTGGATGGTTGCATAAGTTTTTTAAAATGCATAATTTTCCTATGAGTTATTCGAGAATTAAAAAAATCCTGAAGGATCTTTCCCTTGGATATGTAAAATTTCATGTTTGTGAGTTCAACTGTTACCTATTCAGGGGGGCTGCAAATAAAACTCGTCGGACTTGTCCAGTATGTGGTGCTGAAAGAAATAAGCCAGATATGGATGACATTCCAAAAAAGGTAATATGGTATTTCCCTCTCACTCCAAGGTTGAAACGCCTATTTATGTCTCCATACACAGCAAATCATATGCGATGGCATAAGGAGAGGTGACTAGATGAAAGTACCCTCCGGCACCCATCTGATGGAGAATCATGGCAACATTTTAACAGGACATTTCCAGGTTTCGACGACATTAAGGGAAGAAATGTGCGGCTTGGAGTGGCAACTGATGGTTTCAGTCCATTTGGAATAATGACAACCCAACATAGTACATGGCCCGTGGTTTTGATGCCATATAATCTACCCCCAAATATGTGTATGAGGAAGAAATATAATATGCTGGCCGTGTTGATTCCTGGCCCTAAATCTCCAGGAAAGTGCCTTAGTGTCCTCATTCGCCCATTAATCGACGAGCTCAAAGATTTGTGGGAAAATTGAGTCTATACTTTTGACAGAGTCGACAATGATGTATTCACGATGAAGACAGCGGTGATGTGTACTATAAGTGACTTTCCTGGTTTAGGGATACTTGCGGGCTCAACGGTGAAAGGGTATAAGGCATGTCCAATTTGTCTAGATGAGCTGACGACGGAACATATTTGTGGGAGAATTGTTTATGAAGGGCATCGAAAATGGCTCGACAAGAATTCACCAATGCGATCCAATTTGGCATTTAACGGGAAGCCAGAGTGGGGAAAAAAACCAGCTCATAATAACAGAGATGAAATTTTTGAGGAAATTTGGTCACACAGTTACGCCACTATTAGCCAGCATCCGGATTTTCATGTCCCTTACTCAGCACACAACAGACAATGTCGGATCCACGAGAGCGTATTCTGGATGCTTCCCTATTGGTCATCGTTGTTACACAGGTACTGTTTAGATGTCATGCACATTGAAAAGAACGTGGGTGACAATATCCTGGGCACAATTCTTGCAATAGAAGGGAAGACCAAGGATGGTCCAAGGGCTCGCGAAGCTTTGGAGAAGAGGAAAATCCGCAAAAATCAACATCAATCGGAAGCAGAAAAGAGGATGGGAAAGGTTCCTCATGCACCCTTTTTTGTTCAAGAGGATCGTCATGAAGAAGTATTCGAATGGTTTCGCGGTGTTAGGTATCCACTTGGCTATGCGGGAAGTTTGAGAAATAAGGTGAAACTAACCGAGAAAAAGTTCTATGGATTGAAGGCGCATGATTGCCATGTCCTGCTTCAACGTCTTCTTCCAGTGGTTATCCGAGGATTTTTGCAAAATAACGTCGTCAAGCCATTGATAGCATTGTCAAATTGGTTTCGGAAATTATGTGCTAAGGAGTTGAAGAAGGCAGATGTCCAACAAATGAAAGATGAGATATTGATCATTCTCTGCAATTTGGAGTTGATTTTTCCTCCACATTTCTTCACCTCTATGGTTCATCTCATGGTTCACCTTCCCGAACAAGTTATGCTTACAGGCCCATTACATTTTATATGGATGTATTCGACGGAAAGGTATATGCACTAACCAAATATGTTTCTTTTTAAAAAAAAACTATGTTTACACTACCTTTATATATGCACTAATCATATTCATTATTTTATAGGTAATTAGGTGATTATAAACAGTCAATGAGTAATACACGTTACCCGGAAGGGAGTATTGCAGAAATGTACATATCATGAGAGTCAGTGACGTACTGTAAGTCGTATCTGTAATTGGAAGAATATGAAGAGCTCAATCCCCCAATATGTTATATTAGTTGCGTTTCTCAGTTAGTTCAGCCGTGTATTATGGATACCACCGGAAATATCAGGTTAATAGAGGAGGAAACGGCTGAGGCTCACTGGCAAATTTTGACGAATACAGAAGAAGCTCAATATTACATGGACGCTCATTTGCAGATGTACATAGCGAAACATGGTGACGATTACGACGAGCGCCCCATGAGGAGGAGTTTCCATCGATGGTTCTTAAAATTTGTACGAAAATTGTAATTTTTTTTCTTGTACAAAGATCATGAACCCTAAATAGTATAAAACTAACACCATCTATTTTTCAGGCCAAGAAAATAAATGATGCTGAAGACCCTAATTTTAACAAGGTAATATGGTCATTGGCTCGAGGTCCGCAATTCACCCGGATTTATAAGGCGTGCTATGTGAACGGTATCAAGTATGTCTCATTCGATAGAGATCAAAGGCTCGTGACTCAAAATAGCGGGGTGATGTTAAGCACGAATGTTGGAAACCTGTCCAAACACTTCTATGACCATCTTGACTATGTAGTCGAGATATGTTATCTAGAAAAATTGTCGGTCGTGTTGTTCAAAGTTATATGGCACAACACCACTGACGATCAGGATGTCGAAGAAATTGACACCGTCAAGGTAGATCATGGTCTGATATTTGTGGATACAAACAGTAGTTACTATGAGAATTCACCTTTTTGTCTTGCTATCAAGACAAAACAAGTGTTCTACTTGGACGATCCTGCGGCGGGTGATACTTGGAAGGTGGTGCCAGAAATGTCGCACTGAATTGTATACAGTGTTGAAGTATTTGCAACAGAAGATAACAGACCTCCTTTAGGGAATCAAATCACAGAGCCTTACCAAGAATATACACTAAGTTCAATACAATTTTACCATATTGATGCATCTAATCTCCAACTCGATTTAGAGGTACACGAACAGAATGAAGAATCAAACGGTGAGGAATAGGAAGATGACAGTGGCGATGAATTTGATGAGGACGAGGAAGATGAAGACGATGATGGCGGAGACTACGAAGAGGAAGACTACTAGTTCATTATGGTACATGTTGTAATATGATGATGATGATATATATTTATTGTTGTAATTTTGAACAATATTTACAATATTCTAATTAAATAAAAACAAATAAGTTCCATCAAAGCGACGAATATTGGACAATATTTGTCGCTTGAAATTATCAACCGACGAAGTATGAAAATGTTCATCGCTTCAGATAACATGAAGCGACGAACTTTTACCTCACTATGTTACCTAGGGAGGTTCAACTTCGTCGCTTCAGATACATGAAGCGACGAATTTTTACCTCACTAGGTTACCTAGTGAGGTTCAACTTCATCGCTTCAGTGTTCTGAAGCGACGAACTTTTGACTTTCGTCGCCAACTTAAAGTCGAAGTGACGATGATTGTCAATATTTGTCGCTCAATATATCGAAGCGACGCACTTTTGTTAATGTTCGTCGCTTCATATCTGATTATAAGGACCGGGACTTGGCTCCTTCTTCCTCATTAGCGCGATCCCTAAATTTCAAACCGCAGCACAAACCTAATTTCGATCTCCAACCCTAATTTTGAATCTCCAACCCATCAAATGCCTTCCTAATTCAATGGTACTAGGTTCTAGTGCCCAGCAGAGGAAGAAGCAGCTCGAGGCGAGAAGGGAGAGGAGGGCGGCCGAAGTTGCAGCGAGATTGGTTGACGCGGCAGCGGAGACGACGGCGAGAGTAGATTCGGCGACGGTGGCAGCAGTGGATTCTATGACGACGAGACCAGAAGCGGGCACAATGGTACCAATGCCGTCTCTTGAAGAAACCAACTGTCACGCCCCGGTCCCGGTGTCGGTGGAAATCAAACACCTGACGTCGAAGCCGAGGCGCGAACGGAAAAAAAATAAAATTAAAACAAATAAATACAGAATACTTTACAGAAATGTTGAAAATAAAACATTTGTAATAACAAAATATTTTTACAAAGAAAATAACGCCTTGCGTTCTATCTCACTCGACTCTTCCTCAACGTCACAGTTAATCTTCTTGAAAGACGTGTCGTACCACGTACGTTTCTGAACAAGAAAAATCTCTAGGGGTGAGCTTACGCTCAGTAGGGTCAAACCTCTTAAGGTTAATCTTAACTATGTTACAACAAGTTATGAAATAAAAACATAAAAATTAATAATAATCAGATGCATGAATGCAAATGAAATTCTTCCACTCAATTACCGGACGTTACACCATATATCAAAAATAATAGAGCCTACACATCCCATACCGTGTATTTTACCCACCTTGGGTGACTAACGTTTCAGACACATGATCTAATAACCGACAACTTCTCGTTATATGTGCCTCTTTTGCTAGTCGTCTTGTTAACCTCATGGTCCCCAGTCCCGAAACCCGAAAAGATCGTTTTATCGACTTCTGCGTTGAAGGGGCATACTTTCCCCACATTTGTGCACAGTGGGCTGATCATAGCTACTGGATGTCCCCACGAGGAAACTCAACTACGCAAAAGGCATTCTTTCCTCTCATCTCATTCTCAACTTTCCACAATCACCACTCTCAAATGCATAGTCACCGGACCTCTCAATGCATTATGTATGCCATTAAAATACCGAACATAAGCTTTTATAGAAAGTAGTAACATCGATCATATAACTCATCAATTACACATGCTTTTATCGAAAGCAATAACAATCAAGAGTTATCAAACAAGATCACACAAATCACTGATCTCAAATATAATTATAATTATCAATTTAAAATGAGATTCCCCGAGAGACCCTACCTGAAATCCGAGTTAGTTCCGATGCTAGACGAAACAGTAGCTCAACGACACGCATTCTGGAATCTTTATCCTTCTGCGTCAAGAAATTGTAAGTATGCATTCATTGCTTGTATCAAACTCTTGCTCTGAGGACGTCAATAAATCACCCTCAAATCAACATGATCAAATCCTTAAAATTGCTAAGGACACCCAAGTCATATTTCCACCCAGTTTTGTCTTCTCTAATGATTCCCTTATCAAATGTCGCATCCATATTGCATCAAAGATAAAACCAAACTCCAATTACTCTTTACACCCATATAATTACTCCTTCCAAATATTTCCCATTAATCACCTTTCTTGATTACTACCAAATGTAGCATTGCTAATCAAGATATACATACTTCATTCTAAAGTGGATCACAGTACGTGCCCCATCTCTTTTTCTAATCCACAAGCTTCATACTTCCAATCAATAAACTAAACAACCTATCATCTGTACCTCCACTTCCTTCCACGAGTCGAAGTCTAGCACACAATCACGTAAACCTTTTATTCCAACTTCAGTTCTTTGTTAAGCTCACAGCCATACATTAATCCCAACTCAAAAAACCACCCTCTGTAGTTCTCATATGCGTCCTAAAATCAAACCAAACCCCAAACTTACAATTCTTGCTTTCAACCGTAACCAATAACTCATTTATGTTGCCAACGCTCCTGTCAAGATCAACATAGCTATAGGATTACCAAAACCCAGAAATCACACTTGAGTACTGTTGTAACGAATGTAAGAAAGAACACAGATTTACGTGGTTCACCAACGATGTGTTGGCTACGTCCACGGGCAGAGGAGAGTAGTTTTATTATCTTGAGGAAAAACGGAATACATAATACAATTAGGTTTAGGACGTTTATATACTAAACCTAACAGGAAACCCTAGCCCAACATAACAGATATCGTGGGCCGACTCAGTCAGCGCCACCAGACGACTAGTTCAAGGCATATACCAACAAGTACTGTAAACCCGAAGTCGTTGTGGCTACGAAAAATCCAGTTATCATCCTTTATCAATTAAGTAAACACTGCCCAAAAACTCAACTCCTCAAATTTCTATAATTCAAAGACTGCAAATGATCAACTCAATTCCAACATATAAGGCAAAGCCTGAAATCAATTATGGCAACCACCACTATACACAGTAACCCACAACAGCAGCAGCAACAGCAGTAAAACCCCAAAATTCCAAAACCTCAATTTCTTCAATCTTCAACCAATCTCAAATTCAAGCATACAAAGAGATATAACTCAGCAAGAGGATTATTTCAGATACCTGAAACGAAAACCATGGCCACCTGAAAACACAGAGCCCTTGCCTGAAACCTCATAAGCTTCCCAGCTTGATTCTCCCTCCAGGCTGTTCGTCTGGGCAAGCAAATACCATGGAGAGGTTCCTGAAGTCGAGACGAAGCTACCCATATCGGTGAGAGTCCTCGACTAAGCCGGAATCGGAGAACCCGATCAGAACTGTCACTACCCTGTCTTCTTCTTCTTTCCCTCTCCAGAGCTTGTCTCTGAAAACCAAAGCCACAGAGAGGACCAGGACGTCAAGACAAA